>JADHKR010000078.1:0-98169 GCA_019925305.1 Sporothrix cf. nigrograna | reverse complement strand
TTTTTTTTTTTTTTTTCTTTGGTTCTTTTATAATTTTATTTTTTTTTTTTTTTTTTTCCCTTTTTTAAAAAAACAAATTTTTAAAAAAAAAAAAAAAAAAAAAAAAAAAAAAAAAAAAAAAAAAAAAAAAAGTTGTATATTATACCATGAAAACTCTTCAAGGACAAAAAAAAAAGAAAATAAAGCTCGACACAATCTGCCGATTGGGCTTTCAGATAGAAACTGCTTTAAAAAAAAAACTTCTGCCATGCAGCCAGCCTGGCACCAGCTTTGCTTCCTGTTTTTGAATGTCGGCACCCAGCTGCACGCCGGTGGAGTATGCAGGGGCAGCATGAAGCTGGGCGAGGAGTGCATTTCGTCCCTAGGCTGGGGAAAAGAGCCGGCCCCTGCTCCCGCCTGCCGCCGTAAGATACTTTGAGTACGAGTAGACACTTCATAATATCACACGACACGGCCTCTCACCGGATGCAAGTGCGTTGGAGATGAACAGTGGCCCGTTACCCAGGGCGTATGAAAACAGAGAACAGTTACGACGACACCAAATACACCGAGAGAATGCGCCTTGTATCTTACTCCGTAATATCATTTGCCAGGGTTTAATTTCACACAAACTGCCGCCGAACGTCTTGCTTGCAGTCTCTGGCAGTCAGCCGAGCATTATTCCCCGAGCCCTTTCGGTGCGCCTTGTACAAAAATAACACGGGCACAGACCACACGCCTTCCGAGCCCTGACGCAACGCTTGCTGCACTGTGAAGCGAGAAGGACGTTGCGTCGTGGGAGGGTTTTTGAATATCAACCACGCCGTTACACTTTTTGAGGCAGGCCATCCACGTGCGCTTTTGAATATCTTATTACAGAGTCCTATGTTAAAGCATATTCAGGCTCCTATCCGCCAGAGCTTCGTATGCAGCCTTCGTACAAACGAGCGAGCAATCGACAATACCCGTAACAACGCAAAGAAAAACGAACAAAACACGCTATGCCCTGAAAAGGCCCGACATGTCTGACAGTGGGCGTCAGATGGACCTCGTATTGCCCGGCAGACAGGAGGCGGATATATCGTGATAATTGCATATACATACACACACTATTACATACAACAAAGACGTCGTCCTCTGTGGCAAGGAAGGCGCACTTCGGAAAAGGAAAGAGCAAACGGCGGGCACGGGGTGGATTTGCCCACGGTGACACCTGACGATACGTCGTACATATACTCACCAAACGCGTGCATTTTGCCCAGTCGCAGCCAGCTGCTTCATGAGGCCTGTATCATTTTTCATTTCCCCTGCGCGTCTGGGTGCTTGTTTTGCTCGTTCTGCTTTTTTCGTCCAGATTCTTCCCTTTTCGCTCCGCGCTAGTCTCAAAGGAGTCGCCACGCGCGGCTTCCCTCTCCGAATGTGGACAAACGCCGTGAAGCGACCCTGCATCCGTTCCTTCCATCTCTTCTTGGATCTGGCGCATGTCGCTTTTCCGCGACACAGGGGCGGAGTGATACCTATTCTAAACGTCTGTATATGTACATATATCTTACAAAAAGACCTTTTTCTACCTGCAGTGCTCGGCCAGATTTGTCCAGTGTTATTGTCTTCCGGTGTTCTCATTCCAAGTTTGCGCTGCCAGTTTACTCGTATCCCAAGATACATACTCGTATCTTTCTGTATCTTACTTTACGTACTCATAAGTACTCGTAATGCTGGCCTAAGCCAGACGGCACAAATACACCGAGGCAGACCTGCGCGGATAGTTCGGAGGCCCTACCACGCACTATTAAAATGCTGCCGTCTTGTTGACCGACATCCAGTCAGAAGTGTCCAGAAAGCAGGGAGCTGAAAACAAACAGCAAGAGGCCTCTGCAGAGTTGAGCTGGCAGCCGAACTTGCCAGCCTGCCAGCCTCTCAGTACTAAGGGAATCCTCCATGGCAGGATTCAAACAGCAGACATTTGCTTGACACATGAATTGCATGAGCATATGTAAGATACTTGTTATGTGCTTGCTTCTCCTGCATCTGGAGGCACTTCCCAAGATATCTCCGTTCGGCTGGATGTAAATGCTCCGTTTAACTCAGAAGTGATGACTTGCAGACACGACTCATGGGCACTCCTTTCTTCTATTTGGTCTAGCGCCTTGCAAGGTTCTTTTTGCAAACGACCAACCTCCGCTACGAAGCCGAAGAGAGTGTTAATTTTGAAAAGTCTGTTTTCCTCGATTCCGACTGGCTCGTGGCCGGCGGCAGGCAAGTTGAACGGCGCCTGTCTGTTTACTCCAGTACATAGGTACCTATATAAATATTTAAGTATACATATTCGTACTCGTATCTTACAACATATGGAGATTATTGCAACCAAAACGAAGCCAGCAAACTGCTCGCTCTCGGCCTGCGGAGGCTATTTGCATTTTCGTATATTCGGCTTGGCTGGCCGCCGGGCAGTCGTCGTGCCCCGACCTCTTCATTTCTCTTTTGCTGCATCATCTGTCGGCTTGCTGCATGCCACGGCGAGGTTGGCCTGATGCGAAGCAGCTTGTCGAAAATGCTATTATGTACATATACCGCTCCTGCCTTACAGTGGCGGAATGGTCTTTTTATCTATACTTACTAGCCTCTTTGGGATGTCATGATGCGATTTTTTTTAGCTGAAAAAATTGCCTGCACTACCGCCTAGCACCCCCCGCCACACTGTTACTTCATTGGTGCTGCTGTCGGTCTTGCTAAACCCCTGAACTGAGAATTTTTTGCAGTGGCCTAATCAGGCTAGTAAAAATTCACCGCCAACACGTAGGTTAAAATATTTTCCCCTTTTTGTCAGAGCAACGTTCCTTTTCTAGCGCAGCATCTTACCGTCTTCTTCTTCTATATACACGCGTCTGTTTTGCACCGAGGCTTATTTTGGCGCAACGGACTGACAAACAGATCTCAGTAAATACTCGCGAAGAACGGATAAACCAAACGAGGAATGCGCGCCTGCGGATTGCCACTTGAATGCGCCAAACGGCAGCCGCAACCACGAGCATGATGTCTCGAGGTGCTACTCGTAATATACTGTACAAAAACGGAAAGCATTCTATCACGCTTATTGGCGCCCAGGCTTGCCCAGTCCCAGCCATAGAGATCTAGGTCTACTGAGTGAACGGCCACAGAAATCCGCAAATGTAATAGATAATACTTATGCCTCTCCCGGAAGCTCCTTCTGAAAAGTATCTTACGTCGCTGCGGCGCTCGGGCTGGCTGTCGCCGAGAGCGGCAAGAACAACGGGCATTCTTCAGGGCGTCTGAACCCCGGATGCTTTCGGCAGGCAGCGTTGTGGCCCCTAGCCGAAAGGCTGCTTGGCCGCGCTTTCCCTTTTTTGCCCCATGCACAGCACGCGTTGTCTGGAAGGCTTCCGGCAGCCGCAAGTATCGCAACAAAATATATCGTATCTTAGTATCTTACTGCGTATATGTATTAGTATTTTGTTTCTGGGAGTCGTTTCTGGGAGCTTGGCACTTTTGACACGCCTGACGCGCTGTGCTGCGCGCCCCGTTCGTTACACAGTACTGTTTCCTCGTCTGTTGCACCTGCCTCCTTGTTTGTGATCGCACTTGCCTCCAAGACACCCGTAAGATACATATACATACATCCACGGCGTCACGTTTGCTCTTTCCCGTACGGATACATGCCCGGCTCGTTTCCAGCTGTTTCTCGCTTTCCCCGGCGGCCACCAGCGTTTCCGGGCCCGACCAAGATACGTGACGGCCGGCGCCTGGCCCCTTTGTTTGTTTGCCTTTGCGCTCGATATTTGCCTGCAACTTGCCGCTAGTCGCACGAAAAATTCTGGTCGGATTTGCGGATAAGCGTCTTTTGGATTTTCAGCGTGTCTACGAGGACTCGCCTTGTGCCTTCCTGTCACTGTTCTCTCTCCGTAATGCTCGTTTTGCTCCTTCCTTCTTTCCGCCACACAAGTTTTTTCTTCTTTTTGTTTTCGTTTTCCCTCCTTTTCAAACCTAGCACCGATTGCTCCTGCCTCATTTTCTTTGTCCTTGTCGGCGCCTTCGCCAGCCGGCCACCCATGAGCTGTCTCGCCTCACACCATCAAATCAGCGCCGTCGATTTCAGCAAACAGCGGGTGCGTCTGCCCGGCAGTGCTTATTTCCACTGGAGGCCTTTGCCAGCGCGTTTTCTCGGCCTTTTCCCCCCTCTTCGTCCCCCTTCTTTTTGCCTTCTTTTCCCTTTTCTTCTCCCCGTCAAATTGCGCGTGGTTGGAGCTGCTAATATATATATATATCGAGGTTCCCCCTTCGGCCAGCGATCCCCACCTGTCCACTTTTCCCACCTCTCCTTCCCTTTGCACGAAATACCCACCCAGTACCCACCCATCTATCCGTCCCAACCCACTGCCACCCGTGTCGTCCGCCGTTCAACGGTTCTGCTCGCACAAGAAACAGCATCCAAAGGCTGCCGCAGTGCTTCCTCTCAGCCTCCAATCTTCTGAAAGGAACCCACCCTTCCCGGCCACGGACCACGGTACCTGACAGGTGGTGCCCCCTCCCCAGTAAACCCGAACAACAAGAAATCAAGACACAGTGCAGGTAAGTAAGACCGGTCGCTCCTTCCCACCTCCACAGCACGCGCGCTCGCGCACAGGCGAATCTCGCTGCGTCCTTTCCTGTTCTGGCGCCTACGCTACCTGTGCCTGCCGTATTTATTTTATTTTATTGTGTTTATTGTATTTATTTCTGTTCTGCACTCCCTGGCTCCTTCCCGCTGGGCGAGGACCCCCAACCACAGGCATGCCACAATGCCGGTCGAACACCCAACCCTCTAAAGACGTGCAAAAAAAATCGTCGCTCGTCCCTGGGCTCCACTCCCTCTTCTTTTCTTCCCTTCTCTTCCACTTTTTTTTCTCTCTTCCTGTCTCCCACTCTTTCCTACCGCGAACCTTTTTCCCACGATTCCCAGAATCTCTTCTTTCCTTCCTCTCTCCTACCCTCCACTTTTGAGAGACCGCATTTAAGCCTCACCTTATCCACTCTGCAATCCCCACCCCTACCATCCATATCCCATCAACATCGACGTTTGCGTGCTGCCCTCTGACGACGACGAGACAGCTCGCAGAACACAGTCGAAAGGTAAGACGCAAGACTCCCCTGCACAACTGCACAATTCCTGCCATTTCCGAGGCGCCCGCCCACGGGACACACGGGACCGACGACCGGCCCAGGACACGGCGCAAGAGCACCGAGACAACAGGCAAGAGGAACGCGAGGCAACCACCACAAGCACGCTGCGATGGACACACGCCAGCCGGACAGAGGCACCGGAGACCCGGACGTGAGGCGGACGCGCAGCCGACGCGCAGCCGGGGCCTGAAACGGGTGGGGATACATCGTGAGGAAGCCGGCTTCGCGTCTCGTTTTGCACCGCGTTTTGCACCGCGTTTCTGCTCTCCCCCCCAATCCGTGGCACTAGCGCCAGCCAGCGGCCTGCGGCGCCGGATTCCACGGACCAACGGCCTCGCCTTCAATAGGAGACGCGACAAAACCCCCTGTGCTTCCCGTCATCCCTTCGTCCCGGCCGGGCCGTGCGATGCGTTCTTCGCGGCCGAGCCCAGACCAGACCACGCGAGACGCCGAGACGCGGCACCCACCGGCTGCAGTGGCACTTACGCCGAGGGCACCAGACGCGGCAGGCCGGGGCTGGAGCGGGCGCGAGAACAGCAGCTGCAGACGGACCAGGGGCAGACAAACAGAACACGCACGTCCGGCCTCCTTGGACAAGGCCATTGTTTTCCTACCCGTTTGTCGTCCAACCTTCTCTGGCCTGCCCCGCGACCTACCACCCTGCCGCGTCTTCGAATGGACGGCAGCCCTGGATAGTGGAGCCTGCCGCGCCTCTGCCCGACTCGCCTGGAGCTCTGCTGTCGTCTGGTCTCTTTGGGCCCGATGGTCCATCTGCTGCTGCTCCCCTCGTGTGATCTCGCACGCGTCCGATTTCGCATTTCCTCTACTCCTTGGCCACCATTTGGGCTGCACAGCCCTCTCCTGGCCGCCTGGCTTGGTTCTCGGCTCTCTTTTGTCTTCCTGTCCCCCGACACTCACACCAAACACGCACCTTTGGCCAGGGACGTGTCGAGCGAGTGCCTCACGTTGCCTTGCTGCTCTTTTCGTGCATTTGGCGTCTTTCGTGCAGTCTTTTCCTTGCCAAGCGCTCGGCACCACCAGCTAACACACTCAGGTACACTTGTGGAGGACTTAGGACTTTCATACTATGGACGGAACGCACTACTCCTCTAATGTGATTAACGGCACATCGACTCCGTCTTACCCATCGTCCGCAGCCTCGACTCCCCAGAATCTCCAGCCCCATACCCTGCCGCCACTCCAGCACGGCCACCAGCAGCACCAACAGCACCAGCAACACCAGCAGCAGCAGCCTCAGCAACACCACCATCAGCAGGGCAACGGTATTATGCAAGCCGGCACCCCCTACGGAAGCTACCCGCACACACCGCGCACTCCTGCAACCCCAAACACCCCCGGCCCCGCCATGAACAACTACCCTCCGCCGCCGAGCACTAATGGCGGTCGCGGCTCGTACCAGATGATGCCGGGTCAGTACCAGCAGCCCCACCCCAACTACGCGCCCTCGTCGTCTGCCATGCTCCCGCAGGCCACCACTGCGATGGCCCACCCGCAACCGATCGCCCCCGCGCCGACATCTGGCAACCGCGGCCCCCCGATCCTGCGCCCCATGCCCGCCAGCGGTGTCATGCCCCAGCCCGGCATGCAGTCACCCTACGCCCAGAGCCCTCTGATGCCCCAGAACATGCTCCCCGACAACGAGCAGCCCACTCACGTGGTTGGCTCGCAGGGCCGCCGTGGCATTCTGCCCAGCGCCCCCGGCAGACCCGCGCCTCCTGCTGCCGGCACCGTTACCAAGAACCAGATCCCCCAGAAGGACGCGGATGGCAAGTTCCCGTGCCCCCACTGCACGAAGACCTACCTGCACGCTAAGCACCTGAAGCGCCATCTCTTGCGCCGTAAGTTGTCCTTTTTTTCTCCTTTTCTCCGTGCTGCGCGATGGGCGCATCTAACAACTTTCCAAGACACCGGCGACCGCCCGTACATGTGCGTCCTGTGCCGCGATACCTTCTCTCGCAGCGACATCCTCAAGCGCCACTTCCAAAAATGCTCCATCCGCCGTGGCAATCCTACCGGCGTCAGCCACCTGTCGCACCCGCACGCGCACGTTAAGAAGAGCCAGCAGCAGCAACAGAAGCACCTGGCCGAGGCCGGCGACATGAACCACATGAACGGCATGGGTGGTGTCCAGGGCGACGGCATGGTGCACCCGTTTGGCCTGATCCCTTCTCCGGCCGATGGCCTGTCCAACGACCAGTCGCAGATCTCTCGGTCCAACAGTGCTGCCACTGATCCAAACCAGCGCAACGCTGCTCCCGGTCCCGCTCGCGGCCCCGGCAACGGCGGCGCCCCTCAGGGCCCGGGTGGCGCTCAGACCTACGACCAGTCGGCTGCCTACAACAGCGCTGGCATGAACCCCCAGCTGGCCAACTATAACATGTCGGCCGGCCAGAACGGCATGCCCATGTTTGCGGGCCAGAACCCCAACGCCCAGTCGGGTGGCCTTGATTGGTCCTCCATGTTTCAGCAGCAGCCTGGTGAGCATGCCCCATCTACATGCGTTACTTAAAGTGTTTTAACTAATCTTGGGCAGACGCAGAGCGCAACCAAGCTAGAACCTAATTCGTCCCGCGGAGGCGACGCCGGCCTTCAAGCGGAAGGAGGCCACAATGACAAGATCTCCAGCGACCAAGCATTTTAAATACTACGGTCTCTGGGGTCCGCCCGAAGCACTGGACACCTTCCAGAAGCTCTCGACCCAGATACGCACATTTTTCCAACCCCTCAACTTTCCTGTCGGCTCCGTGGCCGCAACCAACATGAGGGTATTTTTCTCTCCCGAGAATGTCAAAAAACCTTCCTCGACATGTACATCCATTTTCACGTCCATTTCCCTGTTCTTCACGTTTCTACTTTTAGCTTATTCGGCGTACACCGGTCTCCTTGCTGCCATAGTCTGCATAGGCGCCTGCTACGCAAAGCATTTCGTCTCCAGCCAGGTGCGCGAAATGACCGACGTCTTGTACTCCGCTTTGCGCAACCAATCCCACATGCTTGCCGCCCTTCCCAATTCCACTGCCGACGACCTGACCCTCGATTTGAAGTACGAAGACGGCTCCTTCCTCTGGAAAGACCTGCGACGTTGGAAGAGCTGCAGGCAATCATGCGGAAGCTGATGCTTTTGTACTGGAACAAGCCACTCGGACAGTGTGGGCGTGGACGCGAAATTTTGTCTTTGCTTTCTTTGCTCTCGCGCAAGGTAAATCTTGCCAGGGTTTCGTCAAACGCGTCTTCGCCCATGCTTCCGTTCAGTCCTCTAAATCAACCCAATTTCGACATGTCGAGTTCGATACAATTTGACTGGCGAGGCCTGGGTCGACCAAGACAAACGCATCCGCATCATGCACAACATCCTCAGCTGCGACGCTGCCTTTTACGTTCACTTCAACTACACGTCCTTCTTCAATCCGCTCGAGGTGTCCATTCCCCTCCCTGCCGACGATGCCCAATGGGAAGCAGACAATGTTTGTGAGAGTGCCGAAGCACCTGGTTTGCACGGGCCCGAAGCCTGTTCTCAGCGCAACCGGAACGGTACACAACGTGTGCGGCAGCCTGCAATGAACCTGTTTTGCAGACGTTGCTCCATCCCTCATACCAAATCCAGACCGGGACAACGAACCTGTACGGAAAATTTCTCGTCATCCACTCCCTGCTCGCCCTGCTCTGGCGTGCGCAGTCTCAAGGAAGCTTGACTTTGGACAATGAAACTCCATTGTCACAATTCGACTGGGTGGTCCGCACCAAAGACGATTTTTTTTTCTTCCCAGGTGATTCACATTCACCTGTTCCAGTCTCTCCAGTCCTGCAGTCCCAAGCGCGGCGAAGAACTTGGCTCCATCGGAGACATTGATCAAAAGGCTACGGTTCCACGGACCTGACTCTTGATTTGGTCAACCTCGTTGCCGCTACCAAAAATTTTGGAGAGGGCTTCGGCGTTTTCTTTGGTCAGTACAGACGCTTACTCGAACACGATAAGCAGTGGCCGGACGTAAACAGCGGTTTGACTCTTGATTGCATTTTCCCCTTTCCCCCTTTCTTATTTCCTTGTTTTTACGTCAATTCTCGATCCTTGGGACGGTTACCGGTATTATTTTCGCATCTGCGGCGTTTTTTCGAAAGTTTTCCCACCTCCCTTGTTACCTGCTCCTGATCTGCTATGCTATTGTTCGGTGGCTTGTTGAATTACGTCTAGTTTCGTTTTTCATGTCAGTATCGGCTTTTCTCTCTACTGTTTCTGCTTTATCCCTCTTACCGTTGTTTCTTGCTCTTTGTTTTTTATCTATTTTTTGTCTTCTCCTGTCCCTACACCCTCGCTCGCCCCGCTTGTTTTTGCCTTTCCTGCTCCCTCCCCCAAGACAAAAAAAGACAATGACCAAAGTTGCATCAGACTGGAACAATGGCGGTATGTTTGCTTTGCATTTTATCACAGATGGGACTGGTACTTGATAGACTATAAATAACTCGTTTACCAGTGGTTGTTGATGTTTTCCTCTTTTTTGTTCCTGCACTAGATTTCACATTTGTTTCCTTTGCCCAGTTCCCTCCTGTTGTCTGTCTTCACACTAAAAATGGGTTTTGTTGTCTCTGGTTCTTAGCTGCGGTTTGTTGTTTGCAACACAGCTTGATGCCATCGTCTTCCTGCTTTCTGTTTCCGCACCTTTTTATCGTCTCTTTTCCCGCAGGCTCTGGTCGCATTTTACCGTTACAAAGTGAGGTTTACTGTTTCATCGACCATCTGAACAAAAAGGGAATGCTTAGGGACGTCGAGACCGTGAATTTGGACGTGAGGATAGGATAGGGCGAGGAGGAAGGAAAAGTATAGCTCTTTAGCATTGTCAATTCAAACTCTTTCAATCATTGCCTTTGCCCTGGCTTGTGGGCGCAAGGCTTACAACGAGATATGTCCGAGGCACAAATCAAAATTGGAAATTACACCCTCATCTTGACCAAAGACCCCGTCGCCGTCCACGTCTGTTTAGATCATGACCTTTGGCAAGCCAGGCTCAGGTAGGATTCCCTCGGCCGGTTCGCAGTCGCCGACTTCATTCGTCCCTTGGCTCCGGCTGCCAACTCGTACAGCTTTCCCGGCGAGGCCGCGATCTCTGCAGCCAATTTTGTGTCGGAATGGATGTGAGCGACATACCATTTTGTTTGCGTGTCTGTTGGTTGTTGATTATTCTGGAAGTGTATCCGTCGTGTCCTGTTCTCTTTTCCTTTTGTGATTTGCTTTCTGGATTCGAAAACCCAAGAAAGGCCGGAATTGGGAAAAGAAAAGAGCAGGCAGTGGAACACGGCAGAAAAGAAAGCGAGGAGAGGCCGAGCGAGACCGTGTCCCTTGCCGGTTGTCTGCGACAGTGCGGAGGCTCGCGCGGTTTTTTTATTTCCTTCTAACGCTTGGCCTTGCCGTTGCTGTTGCCTGGGAGCAGCTGCCGTAGGCTGCCGAGACTGGACGTGCTGTGGCCGGACGTAGAGGAGGCCTTGTCGTCCGTGTCGTCGGACCGCACGGCCTTTTCGGCTCTCTTTCTCTCGGCGGCCTCAGCCTTTGAAGCTTTTTTTGCGAGCGCTGCAGCCTTGGCAGCGGCCTCTTGGCGCTCGAGGGCGGCAACCTCTTCGGCAGAGGGCTTGTGCAGGATGTCGTCGATGACGCGGCGGGTCGTGTCGCGTTCCGCGCTGTAGCCGGGCGAGGCCGAGTGAGTGTAGGAGCTGTAGTTCATGGTGGCGGCTGGGGCGGTGTTTGTGGGAGACGCTGGCTTGTGTATTGGGGAGAGAGGCAAAAATGCAAAGACGTTTAAGGTGTGAGGAAGAAGGTAGACGTCGCTATCTGCTGTTGTCTGGTGGTGAGAGCAGGACTGAGAGACGGAATAGACGAAACATGTCTATTTATATGTGAGTGTGTGTGCGTGTACGCAGATGTGAGAATGATAACGGCAGCCTGGGAAGGGATGTGTGACTCGGAAAACAAAGTCTCTGGGTGTAAGAAGCTGCAATGCTACGCCGACTTTCTTGCCCTGCCTGGATGCCCGGTCCGGGCCAGTCCCGGTCCGGGCGCCTCACCACAGCATCAGTCCGCATCGGGGGTCATCTGCTTGCCTAATTTTTTAGCTACCGTTCTCTTTTCTTTCTTATTTTCATTCCCTGTCCCAACAGCCCCCGGCCAGTCACAGGCGTTACAGAAAGTGTAAGAACGGGAAAAAGAGAGCCCTAAGCAGACGCTGTTGCTTGCAGAGGGCGAAGTGCAAATGCAAAGCTGTTCCTCCCGGCCATTGGTGTGAGCCTTGAAGATCTTGCGTCCGTGACTCTTGCTACGCTGCTGCCTTCCGTATGACTCAGGCCGTAGTTCTCAAATACCGAGAAGCACAAGGCCTCTCCCATCGAATGCCCTGCATCCGGTGTATTACCATGTACCTTCCCAAAGAAGAAGGAGGTTGAAAGCGGAGAAAATACTGGCAGGATTGGCTGCGCCATGCCACCTGCTCGGCTCTCTCGACATGTCACAAAAAGCATACAGGCTGCCAAGCTCAGAGTCCAAGGCAAGAACTGCGGCGGCCCCTCTCTCCCGCTGCAGCTGTCGGTCTACTGATCCAAGACGGCAACCCGTTGTGATTCGGTGACTGATGAATCAGGGAGCAGCAGCGAGCTTTTTCGGGACAAATGCCCCAATCTTGAGAGGGCCGGAGTCTTCTGCGAGGGATATTCAAAGACAGCCGAGCCTGCTCTGGTCGTCCCCGTCTGTGGTTCGTCGTCTGTCGTCTCCGACGTTGAACTGAGGTTGCGGTAGCGCGAGGCTGCAGCCTTTTGTTTGGTAGTCGTTTTGCCAGCTGGCAGAGCACTATGTCGTACAAATAGTATCTTACAGCTGGCAGTCAGCTGACTGTCCGTGTTGACAAGGCGGTGAGGTCTTGCTGGTACTGTCATTGGCCAATGGCGTCTACTGATGTTTTTAACGGAAGGTGCAAGCATGGCACCACGATTTTAGCAGACGCGACATCAGCGCCAGGGACCCAGCCCGCTGCAAGTAATACGAGTACGACCTGCCGCCTGCCCGCGCGTTTTCATTCGTCCGCTTGCTCTTATTCGCATTCGCTCTTTCCCCAACAAAATTTGCAACACGCCTTTCTCAGACCACGCAGATGCGGCAGTCTCGTCTGTTCTGGCAATGGCGTTATGAAGTGGGATCGTTCGAGGAAAAGCTTTTTTTTAAAAAGAAAAAGCCGAGTACATATTACCGTATTACAGTACGTTACTGGCCTTCTGCGTGTTGATAGAACCATCAAACTCTTTAAAACTGGCCATTGCGGAGCTTCTGAAAGTGAAGGAAAGAGCAGCCGGCGGAGCCCCACTCACTGGCAACCGGCGTGGGAAAGCGCAAACGTTGTATCTTACGAGTAATTTCCGGCGGTGTCTTCTCCCAGATGTCGCAAAAGGGGCAAGAAACCGCCATAGAAAGAAAGAAAGCTGCCCCCACACGCCCCCGGGTAAAAAACGCTGCACGGCCTTGCGGACTTGCGACCCTTGCTGTCGCCACCCCTTTCGGCCTCGTCCCTGTGTTTTCTGCCGTTGTTTCCTTGTCGCGACGCCGCCAGTTGCGGTTCCCCTTTTCATCTCTCCCCTTCCTTCCTTCGCCCAATCCCGGATAGGAGAAATAATCGACCGGCCGGCCCACCTTCCGTCGTTCTGTCTTGCGCGCCCGTATCGCAGCTTCCTCTCTCCTTTTCGCTCTCTTGTTTCTCGCGAGCGTCTTCTCTCTTCTTCTCTCCATCTCGCAGCGTCCTGAGCCACCGCCCGACCAACGACCGAGAGCCCCCGGACCGACCGCAGCCATGGAGGCCACCAACGCGACGTCCTTTGCGTCGCCGCTGGCAAACGCCAAGTATGTCGCCAGCGCGCTGCCGACTCAATTGGAGCCCGTGATCAACGCCATTGCCAGTGCCAGCATATGGCAGATCCTCCTCACGCTGCTGGCCGCGGCCGTGCTCTACGACCAGCGTACGTCTCTGCTCTGCCCCCCCCTTGCTCTGCCTCCTGTTGTCTGCGCCTGGCGAATGCGCCTGCTGACCTGTGCCGCGCAGTGAGCTACATCTGGCAAAAGGGCTCGATTGTCGGCCCGGCCATGAAGCTGCCCTTTATGGGCCCCTTCCTGGAGAGCATGAACCCCAAGTTCGAGGAGTACTATGCAAAGTGGCAGAGCGGCCCCCTGAGCTGCGTATCTGTCTTCCACAAGTAGGTCTGGCAACAGCGCGGACAAGACAGCAGACACAGCCGCTGACAACAACCCTCTAGGTTCGTCGTCATTGCCTCGACGCGCGACATGGCGCGCAAGGTGTTCAACGCACCCAGCTTCGTCAAGCCCTGCGTCGTCGACGTCGCCCACAAGCTTCTCGGCGCGGACAACTGGGTGTTCCTCGACGGCAAGGCGCACGTCGATTTCCGCAAGGGCCTCAACGGCCTCTTCACCCGCAAGGCGCTGGAGTGCTACCTGCCCGGCCAGACCGAGGTGTACACGCAGTACTTTAAGCGCTTTGTGCAGGTCACCAAGGACAACGGCGGCAAGCCCGTGCCCTTCATGTCCGAGTTCCGCGAGGTCATGTGCGCCGTGTCGTGCCGCACGTTTGTCGGCCACTACCTGCCCGACGAGTCGCTCAAGAAGATTGCCGACGACTACTACCTGATCACCGCTGCGCTCGAGCTGGTCAACTTCCCCATCATCGTGCCCTTCACCCGCACGTGGTACGGCAAGAAGGCCGCTGACATGGTCCTGCACGAGTTTAGCAAGTGCGCGGCCAAGAGCAAGGTCCGCATGCGGGCGGGCGGCGAGGTCACCTGCATCATGGATGCCTGGGTCAAGGCCATGATCGACTCGGAGCGCTGGCGTGAGGCCGAGGCCAAGGGCGTTGCTGTCGAGGGCCTCGAGAAGCCGTCGCCCCTCCTGCGCGACTTTACAGACTATGAGATTGCCCAGACCATCTTCACCTTTTTGTTTGCGTCGCAGGACGCCACCAGCAGCGCCTGCACGTGGCTGTTCCAGATCATGGCCCAGCGCCCCGAGATCCTGGACCGCATCCGCGAGGAGAACCTGCGTGTTCGCGGTGGCGACCCCCAGGCCCAGCTCGACCTGGACCAGGTCGAGTCGATGGCCTACACGCGCGCCGTTGTCAAGGAGCTGCTGCGGTACCGCCCGCCCGTGCTCATGGTGCCATACCTCGTCAAGAAGAACTTCCCCATCACCGAGTCTTACACGGTGCCCAAGGGCGCCATGGTCATCCCGACGACGTATCTGGCGCTGCGCGACCCCGAAGTGTATCCGAACCCCGACGTCTTCGACCCCGAGCGGTACTACACGGGCGACGCCGAGACAAAGGGGGCCAAGAACTTTTTGGTGTTCGGCACGGGCCCGCACTACTGCCTGGGCCAGCAGTATGCCCAGCTCAACCTGGCGCTGCTCATCGGAATGGCCTCGCTGCTGCTCGAGTGGGAGCACCACCCGACGCCGCTGTCGGAGGAGATCAAGGTGTTTGCCACCATTTTCCCCAAGGTTCGCCAGCCCGCTTTGCTGTTTCGCGTGTTTTTGTGTTTCTCGAGTGCATGCTAACATCCGGTAGGACGACTGCCCGCTGACGTTTACCGAACGCAAGTGGTAGATTGAGTCGAGGCGTGCAAGCCAGGCAGGTTCTTGGGGAACCTCCTGCGGTCTTGGACCGTGATTGCCAGCGGTGGCAGCGTTCGAACCGTTGGCAATGTGCTTTTTCAGTCGTTTACAGTTTCGCCGAATCCTGCCGGGCGTTTTAATGTGTTGTCTTTTATTAACGTCTGCTTTCATCTTTGTTATCTAAAAGGAACGACAAAGTCAGCCAGCCACGAGAGAGGGGTCTTGGGACAAGGACCGCGAGACAGGCTGTCATCGTTGGCATGATCCAGTCGGTGGGCTTACATGGGCTTATGTTGGGCCGCCCACACCTACACTTGGACGTGCGGGGAGACTCGGCCTCTTTCGTCTGAAGCTGTAGGCCTTTTTCGGTCATCACCCTTACACTGCTTTCATCTTTTTTTTTGTGTATATTATACATGGTTTTCAGGTAGAGAAGGCCGGAAACCCCCTTACAGTTGTAATTAATGCCGAGGGCGAGCTTTGAGTGCTTTTCTTTGTGCGGTGCCTGTTTCGATGCGAGGTGCTGTATAATTATCTCGGATGCTGCAAAAGAAAGGCCGTCTTGTTCGATGGCAGCAATGCGTCTAGAGAACACAGACCGCGGGCAATGGCTCTTGGTATAAATGTAACGGATGCAAGGCCGCCAACGAGGCTGAAGCTGATGTCCAGCGCTTTGGTAGTTGTCAACTCGACCTCGACGCTAGGAGATAATACAACACTGCGGGGCAGGAACAGCGTCTTTGAGAAGGAAGGCGTGATAAGGCGGAAAAGTTTTTTTTTTTTGGCAGCCGCGACACGGCAAGGTCCAACGGAGGGGTCTTTAGCGGCGGGAAAGAGCTTCCGCGTGAGAAAAGGTCAAAACTGCAAGTCCACTCCAACTGCCCTCTTTCCACGACAGGCACTCCAACCACCCGCACGCCCACCAACGCCCATCATGTCTGAGCTTGCCCCGTACAAGGCCGCGTTTCTCAAGGCGTCGATCAACGGCGGCCCGCTGTCCTTTGGCTCGTTCACGCTCAAGTCGGGACGCCAGTCGCCGTACTTTTTCAACGCGGGCGCGTTCTACCGCGCGGACCTGCTGGCGGCCATCGCGACGGCCTTTGGCGAGACCATTGCGGCGGCCGACAAGGCGGGCGTGTTTGGTGGCGCGGCCGGCCAGGCGGACACGTCGCGGCCGGCCTTTGACGTCGTGTTCGGCCCGGCGTACAAGGGCATCCCGCTGGCCACGGCGGCCGTCGGCGCGCTCGCGGCCCTCGATGCCGAGCGCTACGGCAGCGTCGGCTACGCCTTCGACCGCAAGGAGGCCAAGGACCACGGCGAGGGCGGTAACTTTGTGGGCGCGCCGCTGGCCGGCAAGCGCGTGGTGATTGTGGACGACGTGATCACGGCCGGCACCGCCAAGCGCGATGCCGTGGCCAAGATCCGCGCGGCCGGCGGCATCGTCGTCGCCATTGTGGTGGCCCTCGACCGCATGGAGACGCTGCCGGACGCGCCCACCAAGGAGAGCGCGCTGGGCGCGCTGCGCCGCGAGTTTGGCCTGCCCATCCTGGCCATCCTGACGCTGGACGACATTGTCGCGGGCATGAAGTCGTTTGCCACGGCCGACGACCTCGCGCGCACAGAGGCCTACCGTGCCCAGTACAAGGCGGAGAACTAGCGAGAGCGCGCTCGGAGCGGACCGCGGACCGCATTCATGTATGTAGTCAAGGGAGAGGAAAGCCCGGCGAAAAGGAAACGAGACCGAAAGAGCAGAACCGGCAGGTGTTGCACTGCTCCGGCCATTTGTATAGACGGTGTATTCGTGGACATGTCTCAAGGCGAGTAGCGTTTTGGATTTGGACTTTGGGTTTGGGTCTGGCGTTTGTGATTCACCCGTTGCGTTGCGCCTCTTGAATGAATTCTCGTGTATTTTGGACGTCCCTTTGCCTTTCCGCCTCCCCTGGCAACCTCTGCAGCTTGTCCAAAGCCGCCTAGATCTTGTAAACCTGGAGTTGCAGCGTCGAGTGTTAGCAGCGGCACTCTGGCCCGAGACGCGCAGAAACGACGCGGCACGCACCATATCGAACCAGCCTCCGCCGCCAAACTGGGCCGCGCTGGGGCCGCTGCACGCGAAGCCCAGCTTCTTGTAGTAGTCGACGAGGTAGTCCTGGCAGATGAGCGCCACGCGGTCGACCTTGGGCGGCCCGGCCTTGCCCATGCGCTCCAGGTACGCCTGCATCAGCCTTCGCCCCAGGCCCTTGCCCTGCACCGACGGCACGACGCCCAGCGAGTGCACCGCCACGGTGCCTCCTTGGGCCTGGTGCCCGAGCGGCGAGGCCGGGACCGAGCCGGGGTCGAGCGCGGCAGCCCGCCAGTCCTTGGGCACACCCATGCTGGCATCGGTCAAGAGCTCGGTCGCGCAGCGCGTGCCGACAATGTGGCCCACCAAGACGCCCGGCGAGGACAACGGCGCTACAGACGGCGAGCCGGGCAGCAGCGTCTCCGAGCCGGCCGTGTGCACAAAGATGCCGAGGCACAGCTCCGGGCACGTCGTAAGGCGGTATGCAAACTTTTCGGGTGTGGCGCGGTGATCCGGGTTGGTGAAGCAGGCATTCTCGACCACCACACAGGCGTCGCAGTCAGCCACATCGAGCGGCCGGATGGTGACGGCGCCGGGAGCAGCGAGATCGATGGCGTCCATGGCGAGAGAGGTGAAAATGCCCAGAAAAAAAAAAGACGGTATTTGATACTGGGCGGCAGAGGGGGAGGGCGTGTATCGTTCGGCCAAAAAAGTATCCAAAACGGCCACGGCACGCAAAAGGAAAAAACGACAGAGAGGAGACAGCGAGGGCGGTGATACAGAAGAGGACGTACAACGTAAAATAAAGCTTCAAGCTGAGCGGCAACTTCCTTGTGGAGCTAGTGGCGGCCGGCGCCTTGTCCCCGCTCTGGACTGGCGCAGTGCAGTGTTGTGTGTTGGATGTCCGCCCTGCATGGCCAACAGTGTGAGCAGAGGCCCCCTGCTTCGACGTCTGAAAGCATGCAAAAGCACAAAGATCCAATATCCAATTTGCGTTGTTGCTACATTGCCAGAACAAGAGGCCTGCGCCCTACTCATGCACGCCGAAACAGTCCCGTCTGTGCCTTTCCGTCCGTTCGCCTGTTGAAAAAGAAACAAAAAAGAAACAGTCAAGAGAAAAAGGGATGCCAAAAATGTAAAAACGTAAAAAGGCCAAAAGGCAAGGCCAAAAGACCAAAGACCAAAATCAGCAACCAGCAACCAGCCATGCAAAGCTCCTTGCTGTCTTGCCTAGTTGGCACCTGCTGCTGCGACAGACGTGGTCTGCTTCTTCCGCTGGTGGGCCTCGCTCTCAAGCATCAGTCGCGTGCCGTCGTTCATCCACTGCGCAAACTCGCCCAGGGCTTCGCCTGCCGCGCTGTACAGCTGTGCGGCCGCCGCCTCGTGCTCCGCCGCCAGCTGAGCCGCCTCAGCCTTGCGCTTGGCCTCGAGCTCGTCGTCGCGCGCCTTGCGTTTCAGCCGCCGCTCCTCACGGAACTGCTCCAGCCCGTTCAGGTAGCGCACGCTGTGGCCGAGGCCCTCATATTCGGGCGCCACGCGCACGTTGTCGGCGGCTACGCCGCCCGTCTGCTCGCGGCTGGGCCCGTGGCCGACCGACGGCGCCGTGAAAAAGAGCACGCGGCCCTTGTCGTCACGATGGTAGTGCTTGCGCAACTCAGCGGGAATCGTGCTTTCAACCGCCTCGGGCAGCACGTACGCCTCGCCCGTGGCGCGCGGCGGGATGTAGCCGTTGGGCACCGGCGGCGGAGCAATGGCCGGGTTGGCCTGCTGCGGCGGCACAGGCGGCATGATGGGCGTCTGGCGCACCGGCGTCGGCGCGGACGGCATTCTGTGCGGCTGCTTCGGGGGGAGCTGGTGCTGTTGGTGTGGCAGGAGGGCCTGCGGCTGGGGAGAAAAGGGCGGGTGTTGGCTGAAACTGCCGGCACCCGCAGGCGCCATGCCAGGGTGGTGTGGCTGCGGCGAGAGGCGGTGCTGCGGCTGCTGCTGTGGCGGCGGCACCATCATCTGGCTGTGTTGGACGGGCGTGGGAGGTCCCTGTCGCTGCTGCGGTGGCGCGTTGCTGTTATACGCGTTGTGCGGCAGAAGGTGGGGGGATCCTCCTGGCACTGGCCCGCCTGGGCCGCCTTGACCTGGCACAGGTGCGAGGTGGCCGCCCTGCTGTGGCGCCAGTGCCTGAATGGGTTGGTGATGGGGCGACGGCTGAATGTGCGTGCTGGGCGTGATGCCGCTGCCGGGGCCTCCAGGCACGCCCGGCATACCTCTCGGACGCGGGACAAACTGCTGCTGGGCATACGACGCGTGCGGAGACGGCGACTGGCCAGGATGCGACACGCCGGGCACAATGCCGCCGGGAACAGCGCCCGGCTGCAGGTAGCCTTGCGGCGCGGCGCCCGGCATGGACACGCGTCGAGACGGGTCGAACTGCACGTCGCTGGTCAAGGCCTGGGATGGCGGCGGCAGCGTGGCCGGGTCTGGAGGCGGCGACTCCTTTTGGGTGTTAGCAAGGCGAGAGGCAGGACACAGCAAAGACGAGCGACAAGCCACAAGGGAAAACGAAAAAAAACGAAAAAAATGGGGGAAAGGGGAAAAGGGAAAAGGGGGAAAGGGGGAAAGGGGGAAAGGGGGAAAAGAGGAAAAGAGGAGACGGGAAGAGCACGCCAATGCGCAGTCGCAGGCCGAGGACAGGCGGGGAGCAAAGAAACCCAAACAGACCAGTCTTTGCAACGAGGGAATGGAAGAGCAAAGGTGCAAAGTGCAAAGTGCAAAGTGCAAAAGGCAAAAAGACTTTCCGCCAGGCAGACAGCTGTGATAGCGGGGCAGAAAAAAGATGAGATAAAAACAGCCCGCCTCAGCGCTGAGAGCCAATACGACACATGGCGGAAGATACGTGCCGCGAGGGCCGGGAACTCCGGTTCCAGAACAAAGGATAAAGACAGAGAAAACAGCCAGAAAAACACACGGCATAAAGACTCACGTTGGGCAGACGAGGCCGGCGGTGAACCGAGCCGATCATGGGCGGCGCGTTGGGATTGCCCCAGGTGGGCTTGGGCAGGGCGTCGGACTCGCGGGCGTTTGCGTCCAGCAGATGCTTGATGGGGCTGGGATACTTGGGGAACTTGCGCGGGGCCGGGTAGGCGTCCATGAGGATGTCGAGGCCGCGCACCTCCTCGGGCACACAGGGCTCCCACTTTGTGATCTTGGTGAAGCGGCAGGTGTCCTCGTTGTAGCGGTACTCGCAGACGTACAGCGTCTTGTTGGGCGGATAGCCGCGGGGACGGCCGCGCGCGTACTGCTCCGAGAACATGACAAACGTGCGGTCGAGCACGTCGTCAAACAGGTGGTCGCGGTACTGCTCCGTCTTGATCACCTCGTTCTCGTAAAAGTGCCGGTCGAAGCGGTGCACCGTCTGCTCCGGCCGGTAGTACCAGCAGGCGTTGACCCAGGCCTGGCCCGCGGCGTCGAACCACATGCGGAAGATCTGCGCCACAATGGGCTTGCCCGGGTCGTTGGCGTTGCGCAGCAGCACCCAGTCGCCGATGCGCCACACCTGGCCCATGCCCTGCACGCCCGGCACGGCCAGCCGGCCCTGCTCGTCGCGGAAGTTGTTGTCGGGCTTGGCGCGCTCCTGCGCGGCAATGCGGCGCGCGAGCGCCTGCAGTTTGACCGCCGCCTCGAAAATGGGGCTGCCGTCCTGGTTGTACAGCTTGGCGTTGGAAAACATGAGGTCAAAGTCCGCCATGGCGTCGTCGATTGTCAGGTAGATCTTGCGCCGCGCCTTGCGCTTGATAATGTCGAGGGCAATGGGGTTCTTGATCTCCTCGTAGTAGTCGGGCAGCAGCTCGCGGTCCGGCAGCGTCTCAAAGGGCTCCAGCAGCGGGTCGCCGTCCTCGTCCTTGGGCTTTTGCAGCCCTGCAATGACCGCGTTGATGCGGCTCTCCGTCGCCGTGTACATCTTGGCCGCCATGGCGCCGCCGTTCTGCTTGCCGTGGCCGCCTCGTGCTCCGCGCCGCCGCCGCCGCCGCCCCGTCTCCGAGTCGACGTCGTCGTCCGAGTTCTCGTCCGACTCGCCGTCCTCTTCGTCCTCCTCGTCTTCCTCGTCCTCCTCGCCCTCGTTGTCTTCTGCGGCCGGCGACGGCGAGAAGTCGGGGATCTCGCCCAGGTAGGGCAGCTCAGCCTCCTTGGGCAGAATGCTTCCGTCCTTGACGAGCTGCTGCAGCTTGTCCTTGAGCACAGCCTGCAGCTTGACAGCGTACTGGAAGACGAGCGCCGAGGGGCGGTTGTAAACCTGGGCGTTGTGGCAGATCAACGCAGCGTCGCGGACAAACTGCGCAAACTCGGTGTACACTCGTTTCTGGACGCGACCCTATGAACCTGTTAGAATTGCCTCTCGGCCAAACCGTCTCGCCCAGCTCTCACTTACCCGGATTGTGCTGAATGCTGTTGGCTCCTTGATAATGTCAAAGTAGTCGGGGATCACCCGCTTGTTGGGGATGCGTTGGAAGGGGCCCGCAATCTCGACGCCGCTGGAACAAAACAAAGTCAGTCCCTGCTCACAGTATCGGCCTCTCCCGTGCTTTCACCGCCGTGTCACGCGCCAATGCCACCTACTCTTCCTCGTACGAGCTCAGGTAGTGCGCCGTCGTCTCGATCAGGTGAAGCAGGTCGCGCCTTGCCCGGAACGCCACAGCCTGCGCCTCCTTGGCGTCGTCGCCGGCCTCGGGAGCCGCCTCGGCAGCAGCGTCGGCCATCTCGACGTCGGCGTCGCCGTCTGCGTCCAGGTCCGGGTCCGCCTCGCCGTCCGCATCCTCGTCTCCGTCCGCGTCGGCATCCATGTCTTCTGGCGCCGCCCGCGTGGGCTTGGCCTCAATTGACTCGTGCACTTGGCCGGACGCGACGCTGCCGCCCGCCTGCCTTTCTGCCGCTCCTGCGCCCGCCATGGAATCGTGCGGTCGTGTCGCGGTCACGCGTCTGTTCCCCGAACCGCAGTCTTGCGCCTCGGATTTGGTTGTTTTGAGAATCGCTGTTTTGGGCCGGCCGTCGCGCCTGCCAGGTTGTCGCGGGAAGGCGCCGCTGACGCGTGCAGAGCAATTCCGGAAAGTGCGGGCGCGGAAATTTGGAAGGCGCAATGGCGACAGTTGCGTGTTTCCTAGCTGCGTCCTTGCACGTCTCGCTCGATGGCCGTTTGTGCTTGCCAGAATGCGCTTTCGGTTCTCCTCTTTTCCTGGGTCGCCCTTGCGTTTTTGGACGCGCTGCTAGGGCGGTCACATGACTAAGAACGATCGATCCTCTGCGCTTCCACACCGCGCAGTGCGGCAGTCGCAAACGGGTGCCTGCCGCGGTTGTCGCAGACCGGGTTGGGCAGCGGTCGCGCCTTCTGCTTCTTCGGTGCCATCGTTCTTGCTGGATCCGGCGCAAATGTCGTGATGTTTTGGCCAGAGAGAACTACAGCCTCAGACTCGTATTGTAGCCAGGCTTGACCACCCTCTGAAATGCCGACATCCCCAGCGAAAGCGCTTGTCCCCGGTCCCGTGGCCCGGATTGCACCACTCTGCGCCTTAAGCCCGGCTGCGTCATAGTCTGGTCCTCCCCTGGCGCATTCCTTTTCACAGTAACGTTGCTGGACGACACCGTTGCAAAAGACGGCCTCGTTTTTCCGTCTGTCTCTCTTTGGCCACACAAGGTTCACAATCTGACTCCTGCACAGCATTCCACGCCCGCCTGTCGTCTCTGTCTCTCGCTCCTACCACCTCCACAGCACAGACCACGCCGTCCGCAAGCTGCTGGGTTTTGGCAGTGACCTGACGCTTATGCAGGCTTGGAGAATCTAGAGGAAGCCCAGAGAAGCCAACCTAGTTGCTGGAAAGCAACCGTTTACACCGTCCTCTGCCGTCTGCGGACATTCCTGCCGCACCCAGCGCATCAGGGACAAGAAGCAAAGCAGCAAGAGGAGAGACAGCAAGCAGAAAGGAGGCAAGAGGCAAAGAGAAGGGTCAGTTTTGTCCAAGTCGTTTAGAGCACGCCTTGCCGCGTCGCCGTCTCGTCGACGAGACTTGGCTAGCTCGCGCAAGTGGCAAAGCAGCCAGTCCGTTGCCTAAAAGGCAATAAGCCAGGAACCACCAACAGCCCGGTCAGCATCCAACGGCAGCGCCGCGACGGGTTGCTTTGCTTTGCCGTTTCTTCGTTGCTCTCCTTCTCTCACACAGCCATGGCGTCCATTCGCCTGCGGGTCCGGGGCCCCAGCTCCGTCGTGACGCTCGAGGCAGCCGAGGACTGGACTGTGGCCCGTCTGCTGACGCTCATCCGCGAGAAGCTTGGCGTCGACAGCTTCACACTCAAGGCTGCCTACCCCCCAGCACCGCTCGACCTCTCTGATGCAGAGTCCAAGACACTCGAGCCGCTCAAGCTGAACGGAGCCACACTCACGCTGGTCCCAACAGAAGGCGGGCTCGCCCATGCAGGATCCTCGGAGCCGGCGCCGGCAATCGCACAACCGCCGGCACCACCGCCTGCCCCCCAAAAGTTCGTCCCTAAGCGGGTCGATGTTGACGAGACGGTTGTGCCCTACGACGAGGGTGGCGGCTACCTGGGTAAGTGCTTCGCCCGTCAAGACATTTTCACAATCTGACCCGGACACAGTCCTACGCGTCATGCCGGACGACAACAGCTGCATGTTCACTGCATTCGGCGGCGTCATGGGCATCCCCGACCCGGCCGCCCAGGTGCGTGCAACTGTGGCTGCGCATATCCTGGGGCACCCAGAAAAGTACACAAAGGTTGTGCTGGAGAACATTGAGCCGTCCGTCTATGCGCGCCGTATCAAGGACCCGCAGAGATGGGGAGGCTCGATTGAACTAGAGTGCCTCAGCGAAATCTACGACATCCAGATTTGCTCGATTGATGTCAAGGTACGCACCGGCTATTGCCGTCTTCGTGTCTTGTCCGCTTTGCTTCCTTGTCGTCCCAATACACTGACAACAACAGTATGGCCGCGTCGATACATATGGCCTCAACAAGGACACGCGCTGCATCCTGCTCTACTCGGGCATCCATTACGACCGCATTGCGCAGTCTTTCGACCTGGGCTTACCTGTCGACATGGACGTGACACAGTGGCCATCGGCCAACGACGGCGTCATCGAAAAGGCCAAGCAGCTGGCGGCCAAGCTCAAGTCGGCACACTACTACACGGACACGCAGACAATGGCAATTCGCTGCGAGATGCCCGGCTGCGAGAACTGGCTCGGCTCTGGCCAGAAGGACATGATCAAGCACACCAAAGAGACGGGGCACACTGCCTTTTCCGAGCTGAACATAGACTAGGCGGGATTGCGGTTGCTTGTGCTGTTTTATTTCTTTTTGCCCACTGTTATTTTCATTGCGTCTTGCTCTACGTCTGCATAGCGGTGCATTATAGACGAGTGGCCTTTTGATTTTCTGCAGAAACAGACCTTTGCTGCGGCTGTGCCGCTTTACCGGGAACTCTTGTCCATATCCATAATACTGTAAAAAAAGTATACAAAATAAAAACAAACATGTCCATATCTAGTTTTTGCTGATCGATCCTTTCCTAATGCTATCCCGGACTTTCCAAGCTGAAGTAAAAGAGACTAAATGCAGGCTCATCAGGCCGCTGTGAGAAAATGATGTATGAAATAAAAGAGAGGGAGAAGGGGGGCGCAAGCAGCTTGCTCGTATGTGGCGCTGGTGTTGAATCACAGGCCTCCTCGTCTCTGGAGGAAATGGCGTACCGCGTGGACGGCCTCTTCTGTCGTTTCCTCCGTGCTGGATGGGATATTGGGGTAGTGGAAGGCCGCAACGGCAATCGCAATGTACACAATGACGCACAGCAGCCCCTCGAGATAGTTGCTCTTCTGGTCGCGCAAAAAGTTGCCCACGGTGATGATGGCCAGGATGAGCACGCCCATGTCAAACATTTCAAAGTCGAGGCCCATGGGCCGGTGCAGTCCCCAGCCGACAATGACTGCCAGTGGTCCGTTAAACATGGCAGTCTGTAGAGTCGAGCCGAGGACGTGGGCCAGCGCAAAGTTCATTTGATTGTCCCATCTGTATGGTCAGCAGGACGAAAAGGAACGACGAGGGGGGGAAAGGATGGAGTGCTTACGCCTCGTTGATGGCCGTGAGATGCTCGGCGGCCTTCTCGACCAGGGGCACGAGAATGAGGCCCATAAATGCATCCGACACGCCGCGCTCGGTAACAATGGGCTCAATCTCCTCGACAAGGGACAGGGCAATCAAGGACACGAGGGCCACGGCAACGGACAGCGACAGCAGGCACTCGGTCATGGTCAGCTTCTCGCGCTCCACGTCGGCCTGGTAGTTGACGTCGCCCTGGCTAATGTGCTGCTGCGCGCTCTCGGCCGCATACGTGGCCGCCCGCTGCTCCTCGCCCTCAAAGATCTCGTCGTAGATGCTGTTGTGGGTGCGCGCCTGGAAGAAGATGAAGACGAGGTAGGAGATGATGAGCAGGATGGCGGTGACGCGCGACACGTTGACGGTGCGGCTTGTCAGGTCGTCTTCGGTGAGGCTCTCGTTCGAAAGTGTGTGGTGGAAGAGCGTCGGGACGGCAAGGCCAAAGCCAGCCGTCAACAGCAGCCCATTGCCGGCCTCGCTGACCGTCTCGCTAAACTCTTGCTCCGTGCGGTGCAGGCCGCCAACAAAGAAGCACATGCCCAGGCACAGCAGCATGGTGGCGAGAATCGACCCCAGGATGGCGGCCTGGATAACGACGTAGAGGCCACGGGTCAGCAGCACAATGAAGAGGACAATCTCAACAATGGACGCAACACTGCCACATTAGCACAATGTCTTTTTGTCGTCCGGCATGTTTGCATTGGCCACGGCTGGGCACGGAAACCTACATTGTCTCTGTGAGGACGCCCACGACGTGGGGCACCTTGCGCGACAGCTCCTGGCCGGCAAAGCCAATGAGGTTGGCACAGGGGACCATGGCGATGTAGGCGAGAATGAAGCTGATGAGGTTGTTGGTTGGCGAGTCGTTGAGGGCGTAGCGGCACGCAATGGCAGCGGGCACAAAGGGCCAGAGCACATTGACGACCATGGACACCTTGCTGGACGACCGAAAGGCGATGCGCAGAAAGTGCTTGATGTGGAAGCCGTTACGGCCGCTCTCACCTTCCTCGCGGAGACGCAAGCGGGAGCCCTTGCGGGCCGTGCCGCTATTATTACCCGACGAAGTGCGCTGGATGGCAGGGCTGCCGGAGGACTGCTCCTTCCCCGGCGGTGTTCCTGGCGGCGTTCCTGGTGGAGCGGCCATGCCCACCTCGGTTGCACTCCGAGTTGTCGACCCCGATGCTGTCCCTGGCGGTCCTGGCGGCGCGCCCTGCGCTGTTCTTGCTGCCGTTGCGGCTGCTATGGAAAAGGCTGCCGTCCTGCTGACGGGGCGTCGTTGGTTGACTCCGGAGCTCACGGCAGTGGCGACTGGCGCCGCCGGCAGATTGGCCTCGAGGTCGTCGTTTTCCCGGGCCGGCAGCACCGTTGCTTCTCCGCCGGGCTTCTCGCTGCTGCTGGCGTTGCCATTGAGGGTCGACGCTGATGCTTTGCCCGTCAGGCTCTTCTGGGCCGTCCGAATATATCCGACCATGCTGGGCAATGAAAACGAACAAGAAGAATCAAAATTAGACCGAAAAGGAAGCTAAGAAAGAAAGAAGAAACGAGCAACGCTCAGGGCTGGTCGTGATTGTTGGGATAGGATGGCAATGCGTTACCAAGACAAGGGCAACGCTGGCGTATATGTATCCCGCAAACAAAAGCGACTCCAAGAAGACGGAGCAAAGGAATCAAAGAATCGAGACACAGGCCGAACAAAATAAAGCACCGGTAAAGCAAATGAGAAAGAAAAAGAGCAAAGGAGGGAGAAGGAAAGCCCAATTACACACTTGGCAACAGAGAGAACGAGAAGAGAGCTCCCAGTACGGCTTCCTGACTCGTCAAATCACCCCAAATTGCCAGCACATCTCTTGGTGCAGGCTTGGCATCCTTTTTTCTCTCTTTTTATTTTTATCTCTCACAGCTTGTTCGGAGTACATATATTTGTACACCCCGCCCTCGCCCCATAATGTCTAGGGGAGCGTAAACACGCCCTGCCCAGCGCATCAGCGAGTACATATGACACCCCGTATTTGTAGGTACATTGCGAGTGAGCTCTTTTACCGTACCACATATTATATTACTGTGTCACCACTTTGGCCCCAAGTGCACTGTTTTTTTTCAGGTTTTACCACCGCATCTTATTTTCCTTGGTATTGGGAACGGTTGTCGTGGCAGAAACTGCCAGCCTCGCTTGGTAAAAAACGACGCAGGAGGACCGAGAAAAATACAGTGGCACGGCCTAGACTTTGGCTGGGGCCGGTATTTCCTCTCTTTGATGCTTGGGCCAGGCTTGGCGTCTGACAGTTTTTACTCGCCAAGAAAGATGGCTGTGGTCCTGCAATCAGCGGGTTCTTTCGCAGACTCGTGGAGAAGTCTAGCAAACGAGAACACCGAGAAATTGGGATGGATGGCTTTGTTCGAAATCAAACTCGAGCAATACGAGTTCGGCACAACCCCCACAGGCTTTTGGACAGAGGACTTTCTTTCTTGCTGCATGTTACGATGAGGGCGAATGCAATGACCTCTTTCAGGGGCTCCAAACAGAAGCGCAGCGACTTGATCGGCAATCGACGGTGAAACTCAAAAGAACGTCTCGACCACTTCTGCCAAGCCTTGTTTGTTTTGCGTTGGGTTTCTCCCTTTTTGCCCGGTATGTTCAGGGGGCAGGGGTAGCTGTACTTGGCAATATGGGGAGGATCGTGTATGTATGTATGTACATCTATATGAGTACCAGTGCTCGGAGAAATCGTAATTGCATTCGAGTATTTACTCGTGTTTGTTGTCTTATTTCTTGTGGTCTTGTCTTGGGAAGCTCCATGGAACTTTTGGTACTTTTGCTTGTACACGACGTACGACGAGAGATGCGTGACAAGACGCACGACCAGGTGAGGCCTCTGGCTTGGCACTGACGAGTAACGGTACTTCAGCTGCTCGTTGACCGCTCAGCTAGTCTTGGTACAGCCTTCCAGCCGAACAATGTCTTAGACCAATTTTCCACCGGCGACATTACTCACCCTTTAAAATAATGCGTTTTTTCGTTTTGCATCCTCAGGCTCGTCTCTCGATTATGGTCCTCAGTCACACTCGTCAATAGGCGTCTCCAGACCGGGCGACGTCTTCGTCCTTCTCGGCATTTCTACAAGTAGATACGTCGTATCATGTACTCATACAGAATCAAATTAATCTGTTTAGATGGAGCACATTATTCGCAGTCGCCACGGGTCAGGAGAGTCATAAAACAAGACCCCGTCATTGCCCACAGCACCGCGACCCGCAGCTCTCTCTTGGCGGGTAATTGTGCTTCCCCGAAACGCAAAAACAAACACCAACGCTTCCATTTGCTACTCCGTAGATTCACTCGTACACCATCAGTAAATCAATTTACGAGTATTTGTACATATACGAGTAGGGCCATCCCCAATAACCCCGTACCCGTCTGCAGACGAGCATGAAATAGTCTCGAGTACTCGTAGTTCGCGCTCGACCTGGCACGCAGAGACAGACGAGTATCATGCGAATAGTCTATAAAGGCCGCATGTCACACACCATGTGGTACACGGCGTAAGGCGCATGGAGAAAGTACCGGCAGGTAAGTGATGGCTTGTTCCACGACCTCGAGCGGTTCCACGTTGTGGTACACACAAAAGACTCGGCCTTCCACTACAAGTACCGTACGGAAACGTTCCGTCTCCGCGGAGGTAAGCACGGCGCGGGCCGCTTTAGCCGGCGTCTTGGACCCTTGTACGTCATCCAGCCTGCCACCGCACATCTTCACCGCTCTCCAAGCTGCCAAGCCGATTCCAAGGCAAGGCCAGGATGGCCATCCAACGCAGCCGTCCTTCTTCGTTTTGTCAAGTTCTGCTTGCGACCGGGATCGTCGGGGGCAATCCAGTCCGGGCGAAAAAAAGTGTGGCCATCGCTCCTTCCACTCTCAGAACGTCTGCTTCGCAATCTCGATGCTCGACGATCATGTGCTCCATCCGAGATGCCATACGTCATGCTTGTCGTATGTTGGCCTTGGATTGGCTTACAAAGTCAAGGGCGAGGCCGGGCAAACACGAAAATATTCAACGTCTGTCATGATATCGCTAAAGATGCTGTTTGCTCTTTCCTGTATCTTGCTTCACTAGGTGCGCCTCGCCCGCTCAATACCGCCAGATCGCGTCCGCCATGGCCACAACCTGCGCCATCTCTTTCACGTCGTGCACCCGCACAATATCGGCGCCACCCTGCACCGCTGCCGCAACAGTCGCCGCCGTACCCCAAACGCGCTCGGCCGGCGTGGCCACGCCTGTTGTGCGCCCAACAAAGCTCTTGCGGCTTGAGCCAACAAGCCATGGAAGGCCTTCCAGGCCGGGCCAGTCGCGCAGCTCGGCCAAGTGGCGCAGCACATCAATGTTCTGGTCGCCGACTTTGGCAAACCCCAGGCCTGGGTCCAGCACGATGCGCCAGCGGCGAATGCCCGCTGCCTCGGCTGCCTCGACGCGCGCAAGCAGCTCGCGTGCCACGGCCTCGATGATGGGCACCGACGAGCTCCCCGTGCTAGCCTCTGGGGGGCTGCCCTCGGCCCCGTCGCTGCCGTACTGGTTCAGCTTGCTCATTGTTTCGGGCGTGCCGCGCATGTGCATGAGACATACGGTGGCGTCCAGGCGCGCGACTGTGGGCAGCATGTCGGCGTCCATGTCGCCGGCAGACACGTCGTTGATCATGTCCGCGCCAGCGGCCATGGCAGCCTCGGCCACAGACGCACGGTACGTGTCGACGCTGATGGCAATCGCGTCGTACGCCGGATCTGCACGGATCATTTTGATGGCCGGCACCACGCGGTTCAGCTCTTCGTCGGCCGACACTTGCGGCCGGCCAGGAGCCGTCGACTGGCCACCAACGTCAATCACGGTTGCCCCGTTCTTGACAAAGTTGCGGACAGTCTCGGCCAGAGTAGCCAGCGCCTCGGGGCCCGCAGTAGAGTGGCGCCCACCGTCGGAAAACGAGTCTGGCGTGACATTGAGAATGGCCATGACGGTGGTACGGCGGTTCGCCCGCAGGGCCTGCAATGGAGCGTGGGAGCGGCCAAAGGGCGTCAGCGTCGTCAAGGGCTCGGGCTGGGGCGGCAGCTCGTTGAGATAGTCCTGGACGAGCTTCCAAGGCCGTGCCGGGTTCAAGGGGATGTTAGGTGCCAGTCTGTGGGGTTAGGTCTCGATCCAGGCACGACAGCACACAAACGCAAAAGGACGGCGGGACATACTGTGCCAGTGGCCGCAGGACAAACTCCCGCTCTGGGATGCCAATGTGTGGGATCGTCAGCCGCTCGTGCTTCACCATCTCGTCGCCGTACAGCAAGATATCGAGATCAATGTTGCGCGGCCCCTTGTCGATGATCTTTTTGCGCCCAAGCGTCCGCTCAATGTCCTGCAGCTGGTCCAGCAGCGCCAGAGGATCCAGCTCCGTCTCGACCTCGCACACGCCGTTGGCGAACTTGCCCTGCTCGAGGACATACATGGGCTCTGTCTCCCACAGGCTGCTGGTTCGCAGGACACGGATGCCCCGGCTGTCCATCTCCCGGCATGCCCTTTCGATCCAGCCAATGCGGTCGCCCAGGTTTCCACCAAGTGCAATGTACGCCCTCTTCTTCGTCTTTGTGTCCGGCCCGGACGCCTGGCAGCACGGCGCCGCCCGCGGCGCGGACGAGGCCATGGCGAAGGCTCTGGACGAGACGCGGCTCAGCGGCGACTGCGGTCCCCGGCTTCGCAGAAAGAATGGGCGCGCTGCTGTTGCCAGTGAACGTCGTCTGCCAGTTACGTTCCAAGCAGCCGTCCTAGCAGGAATTCGCGCACAGCCGCAGACAAAGCCTATCTGTTCCAGATCATGCGCGAGAGATGAGACGACGGTCTTCATAACTCTGCGGCCATTGCATATTTTTGAATTCTGTTTTGGCGCGAGAGACCTGTGCCGTAAAACAATCCGCGTGCTGCGTCTCTAAAACTGTTCAGATTGTGTGAATCAGGCGCTCGTCGTAACCCAGACCGAAGACATTGTCGCCAAGCGTGCAAACGGCCAGAAAATTCAAAAATCGAAGTGTGAGACATGATTGGCTGGGGATACACTGTGCGTAGTGGTGCAAACAGCGAACAGCACTGTGATGGAGTTGGTGAATCGTTATGATAGTTACACAGTGTCTGGGGATGAGAGTCACTGTGTAGCGCCTTTTGCTTCAGTAGACACAAGCCGGATGCGACGGCTGTTGCGACTGGCGACGTTGGCTGCGAGTGCAGAGCGCGCTGACAGGTCTCAGTGGCCATACAGTCTCAAAAGGTCTCACAGGACACAAACCGAGCTTTCCGTCTGGAACAAACGGCTGCAACAGTCCCGGGTCCGGACAGTCGGTGCCATGTGCCTCGTGGGCTCGTCGAAACGTCAAAGGACAATACTCGTACGAAATCGCAGGAGCGTGGGCGAGCATATTGTAAAATTAAGTCTGGAAATGCAGACGCGAGACGGCGAGGATGCGAAAGCTCATTGTCATTTGTGCAGAGGTCCTCACATGACGTCTTCATTATCTGACTCGCAGCTTCCCCGCAGAGCACTTGCCCGACAGGACCACCCGGCGTCCTCTATCTAATGGACGGGCCGGGTTCGTGAGTGCCGTGCAGGGAAGGTACGATGCAAGACGATTAGTGTCAACATGCCGACACCTGAGGGGCCTTTACGCTCTTGCTGTTTTTTGGTATCTTAACTGCACTCGTACGTCAACATACAACCTCCGGTTTTGGTTCTTGTCGCTTGTCCTTCCTCCGCCCCAAAAGTGTGCCGAGGCACGCTTTTTCGCGGTGGCCAGCGGAGGTACAACACAAAGCAGAGCGGCGTCCTATCACTAGAAAGTATTCTAGCCACTTCCGGTGTCTGCAGAAGACCCTAATAATCCTGGGGCCCCATCAAGGTGCGTGCCTGCCTTCCACCAGCACATTCCGTCAGAGTCGTTCTTTCCCCCGGACTGCCCAGTCGGCGGCGCCTGCCTACGAGTACCGCGGACCATTAACCCCAAATAATTAGCGCGCAGGCCAGGCACCCCTCACCCCAACCCCATTGTTGCAGTGCGCCTGCGCGACCTCGGCTCTCGCCAGCATGTGGCCGCCACAGCAGCGGCGACTGTGGAGGCGGCAGATCGACGCACTTTGCGCTTTCCTTCATTACTCTGCGACTTCCATTCTCGTTCATTCTTCCCTTTCTCTCCTTCCTTCCCTCCTTTTTCTCCTTCCTTTTCGATTCTCATCATCTTCGTCTTTTTCTCATCGCATCTTCTCCTTCTCATCACTGCATTGTCCGCCCATTTTTGGACCTCGCCCCCAACCCAGCAGCATTTCGTCTCTCCTCGTCCGTCGTGCGACGCCGCGTCTGTGATACCCATCTTTTCTCACCGTCATTTCCACCCGTCATCATGGCTTCTCCTCGTAAGTTTGTCTTTTGTATTTGGGCACTTTTCTCTCTTTTGCTTCCGCAGGCTCCAGGAGCCCAATCGCGCCAGCGCACACGCTTCCGTACTGCCTCACGGTGCAATGTCTCCTTGCTTTGCTAACCACGCCGCGCTCGTAGAGAAGATCCGCACCCCCATCACCGACCTGTTCAAGATCAACCACCCCGTCATGCTGGCCGGCATGAACGTGGCGGCTGGTCCTCAGCTCGCGGCCGCTGTGACCAACGCCGGCGGCCTCGGTGTCATTGGCGGTGTCGGCTACACGCCCGACATGCTGCGCGAACAGATTGCCGAGCTCAAGGAGCACCTGGCCGACAAGAACGCGCCGTTTGGCGTCGACCTGCTGCTGCCCCAGGTCGGCGGCAATGCCCGGAAAACCAACTACGACTACACCAAGGGCAAGCTTGACGAGCTCATCACCGTCGTCATCGAGTCGGGCGCCAAGCTGTTCGTCTCGGCCGTCGGCGTGCCGCCCAAGCACGTCGTGGAGCGTCTGCACAAGCACGGCATCCTGTACATGAACATGATTGGCCACCCCAAGCACGTCGCCAAGTGCCTGGCGCTCGGCGTCGACATCATCTGCGCCCAGGGCGGTGAGGGCGGCGGCCACACCGGCGACGTGCCCACGACCATCCTGATCCCCGAGTGCGCGCGCCTCGTGCGCGGCCACAAGTCGCCCCTGACTGGTCAGCCCGTCCAGGTCGTCGCTGCCGGCGGCATCTACAACGGCCAGCTTCTGGCGGCGGCGCTGATGATGGGCGCCTCGGCTGTCTGGGTTGGCACGCGCTTCATTCTGACGGACGAGGCCGGCGCCCCCGAGGCGCACAAGGAGGCCGTCCGCACGGCCGGCTTCGACGACACGATTCGCACCATCATCTTTACGGGCCGCCCCCTGCGCGTGCGCAAGAACCCTTACATTGAGCACTGGGAGACGGAGCGCCAGGACGAGATCAAGCAGCTCACGTCGCAGGGCAAGCTGCCCTACGAGGCGGACCTTGACAAGGTCTTGTCGGGCGAGCTGAAGCCCTCGGCGTCTGGCAAGCCCAGCGACGGGGCATCCGAGGACGAGGACGTCGACATTGACGACCTGATGGACCAGTTCCGGCCTTTCCTGATGGGCCAGTGCGCGTCCGTCGTCAACGAGAAGAAGTCGGCCAAGGGTGTCGTCGACGAGCTGGTCGACGATGCGGCTGCTGCCCTGGCACAGGGAAGCAAGCTGGTCGCGAAGCTGTGAGGATGCGCGGTCCCATGTACGATTTTGACAGCGGCAGGGCTGTGAAGAGCCAGTGGGGGAAAAGCGACGCCCGTTCGGCAGAGGAAGCATTGGAAGAGCTTCGGAACAGCCTATTTTTTGGTATATGACTCTTTTCTCGTTTCTTTTCTTGTCCCTGCATGTCAGCAACTAGAGGCGGTTACTGCCTATTCCATATTCATTTCAGATTGCTCTGCCCTCTTGTTTTCCTCGCGCACTCTTGTCCTTTGCTGTGCTGTGCTTCAAGATGTGGAGAGTAGCTTACTTGGCGGGAAAAGGCCGCCTTACGTAAAGCATAGTCTGGCAAAACGCCAAAAAAAGCATGTGAATCTCACATTGACCAAAGACCGAAGGACGCTACACTGCTGACAGTCAGCAGACTACGCCACCACTGTTTATGAGATTGCGTTGGAAAAGGCAAGGAAAACTACAATTTTTGGCATTTCCCTCGTGTCCAAGCACCCACCATACTTGTAAACTTGTCACATGGCGTATCTTCTACCCGGCAGCCATTTCGGTCTGCTTATTTGTCGTATCCCGTCCAGATATTGTGTTGATAGGTGCACATTGCCGCGAGATGATGGCACGTGTCATTTACGGGATAGCTGCCCGGACAGGAAATGAAATACCAATAATCTTTTTAGTGATATTAGGATAAAAAGCGGTGTAAATTAAAACAGAAAAGCACGGGAAATCAATCAGAACGCCGGTATCGTTTCGTAGACCTCTTTCCTCCCCGGGCTGCCCTTCTTTTTTTGTAACCTCTCCAGCCTGTGTGAAAGTCGGGCGGCAAACAAATCAAGAAACTCCCACAGTAAAACAAAAACGAAAGAAAGAGTGCTCAAGGGTGAAGAGCGGAGAGGAAAAGACAAAAAGAAGGCAGGGGATCGAGTCAAGAATGCCTCGGTGCAGTCCCTTCACCCGCCCTGACTTTTTTTGCATCCCCTCATTTTTGGCTGCCATGCCGACTCAGCTTTACCCGTCACGGCCGACCTACTGGTTCAGGTAATTGCGAATCGCGCCCTGCAGCTTTGTCGCGCCGGCGCCAAGTGCCTGTGTCAGGTTCTCGAGGTCGTCGCCGGCCGTGATGCCGAACCGGCGCACAAAGTCTTTGGCGGCCGACTCCAGGTCGCCGTAGTCCTCGATCTGCTCCTCCTCGGCGCGGCCAAAATAGGCGTTGGACGAGATGGCCGTGGCGCCGTCAAAGCCCTGCAGGCGCTGCTTGGCCTCGGACAAGGCGTTCGAGTCGTATGCGCCTTTGCCAAAGTACTCGTCGGACGAGATGGCCTTCTGGGCGCCAAACTTTGACCGTGCAAACTTTTCGTCCTCGTCTGTTGGGGAAGCAGTTAGCATGCAAAGAAGCGGCGGAAGAAAGATGGAAAGGCGAGTTCACCTGGGACGCACCAATGTTGTTCTTGATAGGACCAACGGATCCGAAGCCGCCGCCGTTCTTCTTTGCTGCTGCTGCCGCAGCGCCTGTGCCCGGCCGGCCGCCCACCTGGCCAAAGCCCAACCGGCCGATGCCCATGCCCAGGCGCTCCATCTCCGAGGCAGACTTCTCGCGCGTGTGCGAGGCAGAGCCGTATCCGCTGCGGGCGGGGACCACCGGTGTTGGCGAGACAATGTCCGTCTTTGCACCGCCCGACTTGACGGCGGCGGCGGCGGCGGCCTCCTCCTCCTCGGGGTTGTAGCCGAGCTTCTCGATGCGCTCGGCTTCCTCCTTGGCCTTTTTCTCGGCCTCGTCAAAGTCGATGACCTCGCCCGTGACCTTTTTCACGCCAAGCTTGGACGTGGCCTTCTTGGCGCCGAGAATGTTTGTTTTCCGCGGGCCGGTCGTGGTCTTCTTGAGCGCCGAGGAGTGCGTGATGCGGCTGGCGACAGGCTTCGCCGCAGCATCCTCACCACCCGCGGCCGCAGCGCCAGACAGCGGTGAGGCGGCGCGCGCTTGGGCGTCCTTGTTGGCGCCGGCGCTGAGGAACGGCGAGGGCGTGCGGCCGACGACGGGGGGCGTGGCCGTGCGGGAGACGGGCGGTGTCGGCTTCTTGATGGCGGGCTTGTCCCAGGACGCGAAGAAATCGTCAGTCGGCTCGCCGGCTGGCGTCGTGGTGGTGCCGTCGGTGGACTCGCCGTCGTTGATCACGACCTCGTTGGGGAACCTGGCGGTCAGCGACAGGGAACGGTCCAGACGGGCAGCAAAGCAACCTACTCCTTGGCATCGCGCGCGGCGCGTCGCTTCAGCTCATCCTTGTACTTGGTCGCGGCGCTGGACTGGTATTTCGTCTTGGGGTCCTTGCTGTTGAGAGCGGCCGAGCCGCCGTTTTGCTGGAAGAACTTGGTCGCCGAGTCGTTGCCGCCAACCTTCATCAGGCGCAGCTGGTCCCATTGCCATTCTACACGAGTTAGCAGAGATGCGGCAGTCCGCAGAGGACGGGGAGCTGGAGCGCGTGCATACGGTCGAGGTTCGTCGAGCGCACAAAGGAAATGTGCACGCCCAGGTTGCGGTGGTTGGCGGAGCAGTCGAGGCAGAGGTAGATGCCAAAAGGAACCGATGTCCAGGTGGGGTTCTTCTGGCCGCAGTCGAAGCAGATCTGACGGTGAGCATCTTGGACGACCGCGATGCAGGGAGGGGGGGGAAGGGAAGAACGGAAGCGGACGGGGACCGCATACCTTGTTGGCGGGTTTTGTCTTGAGCTTCTCAAAGAGCTTGAGCGACTGCTGCTTGGTCGCGAGGCCGCTCATCGTGACGGTTTGCGGAGAAGAGGAAAATAAAAGAAAAGATGCGAGACGAGGGGAAGAAATGTCGAGAAGTAGACGGCGAGCTGCGGGAGGAAGGGCTCGGTTCGGTCGTCTCGCGAAAAGAGTGTCCGAAAGGATCGTCCAGGAGATGGCGGGAAGAGGAGCGAGTGCGTGGCAAGGGAGGACGGTGGACGAGAGCGGCGGCGTTGGGAAATAAAAGAGGACAAGTTCGCGATAATCCACCGGCCTGGGTCAATTCCGCCCGCTGTGGCCCTGCTCCAGCGCTGTGGCTGGCTTCTTCCGGGCCTGTTTCTGATCCCCTATTCCAGCGCCCCTCGCCCCTTTAGTGGGACCATGGAGCCTGCCTACGTGAATATGGCATATCCATACAGACTCGGTAGAAGCATGTGCACCAGCGCCGCTGGATTTGACCTAGCGCCATTTCCCCACAGCGCAGAATAACACAAGCCTAATACGAGTAGAAAACACTAAAAAGAGGCATCGAGAACAGGTGCTCTCCTCTCGACAACGACACGAGGACAATGGTCGGCCAGCCCCCCATCCCTCTTCCGCCATGAGACCACCGCACGTCTGCTCGCTCGCCAGCCAGGCCTCTGCGGCTGCCGTCCGCCCCCCGAGCAGCTGTCGCGCGACTGTGCGCGCAGCCTCGACCTCGACCTCGGCCTCGACAGCTCACTGGACCCCTCGCTTTGCGCGCAGCTATGCCACGCAACACCAGCAGTCGTCGTCGTCGTCGTCGGCGTCGTCTTCCTCCGCCACCCGGCGCCGCGCCGTCACGCCATTCAACGACGACGGCCGCGTCCCCTGGGTCGAGCTGTCGGGCCGCGAGAAAACGGCCCGTGCTGCGCAGCAGACGTTCAACCTGGGCATGGTGCTCGTGGGCGTCGTCCTGACCGGCGGCGTGTGCTATTTCCTGTTTACAGATGTGTTCTCGCCCAACAGCAAGGTTTCCAACTTCAACCGCGCCGTCGACCGCATCAAGGCCGACCAGCGCGTCACGGACCTGCTGGGCGACAGCCGCCAGATTGTTGCGCACGGCGAAGAGACGTCCAACAAGTGGCGGCGGGCACGGCCAATTGCGTATGTTAGCTGCTTTTTATTACATTTTTTTCCTACTTTTCTTCGCCTTTGGAGCACCTGTCGCTGCTGAGCCTAACTGCCGTATAGATCCACCGAGCGGACAGATGCGCACGGCGACGAGCATCTCGTGATGAACTTCCACGTCCAAGGCCCGCGCGCGGAAGGCGTGGCCAGCTTGCACATGGTGCGGCAGCGCGGCCAGAGCGAGTTTGCGTACAAGTACTTTTACGTGGACGTGCCGGGGCACGACCGCATCTACCTGGAAAGGCCGGGCGGAAACGCTCCGGCCGACAAGAAGGGCACGCTATTTGGCATCAAATGGTCATGAGCCGAGCACGCCACTCTGGGGAGGGCACAGGCCCGGACAACACTGCCGGTATGGCGGAGTGTTGTGTGCCATCGTTCGGCGAGCGGAGGAAAAGCATAAGCCAGCGAAGAGCATTGTGCATTGTTCTGTTTGTTACATATATAGTGTACATACAAATGATAAGATCAAGGAACAAGAAAGAACAAAAGCCAACCGTATAAGAGCACAGGGCATACAGATACTGCAGATGCGCCTCCCAAACATTCTTGTCCACCTCCCTATTATACAACCAAATAACAACACCAGTGGCGGTGTCAAAAGATGCTCATCAGCGCCAGTAACGATACAAGTAGCAATAATAGGAAACGTCCTCCAGATAATAACAGCACAGGTCCAAGAGGAACCAAAAAAAGCTCGTCTCCTTCAAACGGCGTCCCCACCGTGTTTGAGCGGCGGCTGGTCTTTCTCTCTTTGACGGTCTGCTACAGCACGTCGTCTTCTTGTTTGCAGAGCCATTTGTTCATGTGGGAGTACTTTTCCTCAAACGTCTTTTCCAGCCGCTCGCAGACGGCCCAGATAGAGTCGGTCCGCTTCCAGTACGTGTAGACGTTGGAGAAGATCTGCCGCATGTCGGCGTGGAACTCTTCGGGTGTTTTGTACCTGTGGTTTTCGAGATTGGCCTTGATCGTGCCCAGGTCCATGGGCCGCTTGACCTTTTCAAAGTAGTCTGGGATGCCCTCCGACGACGGGTCCACCGGCTCGCGAAACGGCCCCACGAGTCTCGTCCAGAAGCCCGGCCCAGACAGCATGCGCGTCAAGAGGTCCGAGCAGAACTTGAGCTTCTGCTCCGGCGTGAAAGCGTTTGCGTCGACGAGGGCGCCGCTGCGCTTCTTTGGAAACACGCGCTGCGCCGTTGGCAGGGCCGTTCGCTGCAGCGGTTTGCGGCCCGAGCCCGTGGACGGGGATTGCGTGGCATTCGTGCTGGCGGCGCCGGGCATGCCGGGGTTGGCGGCATACGAGTCGAAGAAGCGGGCGCGCTTGGCTGCTGGCGGTGACCCGCGGTAGTGAATGCTGCTGTTTCCGTTGACGCCAGGGCTGTCGTCGTAGTCGTCTTCGAGAGTGTGTTTGCCATTGGGGCCGCTACCGCCGGCGCCGGCGCCGCCGCTGTTGTTGTTGTTGTTGCCGTCCCCGTAGTGCGTGTCGCTTCCTCCGCTGGCGCCGGCGCCGTCATTTAAATCGGTCGGGATGCCCCAAAAGTCGCCAAAGGAGCTGCTCATAGCAACGACAAGCTCGCTCAACAGCTCTTGCGGCAGGGCCTTGGCAAACTCAGAGCGGCGCTCCTCGCTCGACCGCAGGTACTCTGCCGCCCACGAGAGCAGCAGCTGGCGGATTGAGGAGCCCTCGGGCGTCTCTTTCCAGACCTGCACGAGAATGTCTGTCGCCGGGATGGATTGCGTGAGGCGCTTGTTCTCGGCCATGGCCTCGAGCGCGCGCTCGCACAGGCCGTCAATGCCGAAGCGGTGGCCAAGCTTCCAGATGCTGACAAGCAGGTCGTAGCTCGGGATGCCTTGTCCTTCCGGGTCCGCGGCGCTGCTGCCGCTGCTGCTGCTTTCTGGCACAACGTGTCCCGTGTACAAAAAGTGCTGCGCGTATGAAAACGTCTCGGCCGAGACATCGCTGAGCCGAATGACATTCTCAACCTCTGCTTCTTCGGTCGTGCCGCCGTCTGAGCTGGCATCGTTGGCCGTGTCTGCCGTTTTGCGGTTGTAGAAATAGTCGCGGAAGTACTGGCTTCTCGCGCAAAGAAAATCTTTTTGAATCCCAAAGGGTTTCTCCTCGCCACCGACAAAGAGAATGACAAATATTGGGTGCGGATCACTGCACAAAGAAAGGCCGTGTCAGATGGGCAAAGGCAGCTCTCATAAAGAAAGGGAGTTGGCAAGAACTCACAGCCAGGAAAATGGTTTCGGCGGGGTTGGCTGGGAGCGTATGGTCTCGTCTGCTTCAGACTCCTTTGGCTCTTTTACCTCTCTTGTCTCACTTGTCTTGTGTGCCTCGTGTGCATCGTGTGCATCATGTGCCTCTTGAGCCTCTTGAGTCTCTTGTACTTCTTGTGCCTCTTGTGCCTCTTGTGCCTCTTGTGCATCTGGTGTCTCTGGCGTCTCCGGTGTCTCTTTTGCTTGGACAGCATCAGCTTCCGGCCGCACCTCGATAACCGGCGCAGTCTCGGGCGCAGCCGCGAGATCGCCGTCGGTCATTGCAACGTCCATCTGGGGCAGAGCTGACAGCACTGCTTTCCTTGTTAGCCGGTAGGTGTGACGGTGCGTCAAGAGTCTGTCACAAAAATGAGCTGCAAGACACTGCTCCGGGCGAAAAAGGCCGGCGCCGCGATGCGACAGCAGCCGCGCTCCCCGTGCCAGCGCGCCCCTGGATATCGCAGGCGAATGGCGCGAGGCGGCCAGGCAGCGCGACGTCGCCGAGCGCAATGCGCACGCATTTCATGCATGCAGCCTCGATGCATCAAGGCGACGCGGCCAGCGAATGGGGGGACACGGGTGAGAGAACGGGGAGCAACAGTACCTCAAAAGCGCACAATGCGTCGAGAAAAAAAGGCCCTGTAACACGCGCCGGCCGCGAGTGTGTGCCGGCCAGGCAAAGGATGTGTGAAGAGCCCGGCGCAAAGGCGGCAATTCGCGTCGCCGTCTCACAAGAGATCACACGGAATCACACGAAATCAATCAGTTGACGTTGGTGACGCGAAATGCGTCTGAGAGACGAGTGAGGTAGGCGCTTCCAATGCGTCGCAAAATGTAAGAGGAAAGAGCAACCGACACGAGGCTGATCGGGCAGTGGGTCGTCCAACAAAGCGATAAAAGAACAGATGAAAAGTGATGAGATGGCGATGAGGACGGCGCCCGGCGTGAGAACAAGAAGAGGCCAAATTTGAGCGTGTGGGCCGATGAAACGATGAATGAACCGATAGTGTATGAGCGGCTTGGGTGAGGGGACGCCCGAAGCTTTAGGGCATTTACGGCATGCCGAGTGTTTCTGCAACGACTAAAAGATACTTGTCCACTAGTGTGATATTGGTGCAGCGCAAAGTACCGCCTGCGCAGCGGGAGCGGATTATGGCTGACACATGGCAAATCATGGTGATTGTGCGCCGTGAAAAGGAGCAGGCGAAAACGGCCAGAAGGCTCGGCCGTCCGCTGCGATAAAAATAGTCTCGTCGTCGAGAAGTTTTGTGCAACGTGCAAGTCGACAAACGGAGCGCTGCAGGTCTGTACTTGTATGTACGAGTAAGGCAATGCCAGTCGCAGCTTCCGAGACAAGCATCGGGTGGATGTTCTGCCGTGCAGAAAGCACCCTCAAAACGAAGCCGTACTAATATCTGCATAATTACCCCGGTACGAGAATCGCAGCCCCGTTTCATACATGTACCATTCACTGCCCTCCGCGCAGTACTTGGTTGGCTGCATGTAGGCAGCCTTTTAGCGCAGCTTAAAGACGAGGCTGGCCCACGGCCTTGCGCCGTGTAAGTCGAGGTCGCGGCATCGCGGTTCGAGCTTTTGTTTTTTTGCTGCTATCTTCTCCATGGTGCCTTCCAACAAAAAGGGCGCTGCCCGGAGCAGCGCTGGCGGGCCCCCTCTGCTGCCCGCGCACCCAACCTCGCCATCTACCACGACTCCGCTGATGGACGGCTTCGGCTTCGCCTTGGCGTCATCGAGCTCGCTGAATGTGAGCTCGCTGATTTTGAGCTCGCAGGGCAGTTCTGCTGCTGGCCCCAATGCCGACGCCGACGCCGGTAACCTGCGTCTGTCGGCGCAGCACGAGCGTGATTCTCGAGTTGTTCCCCTTTGAGGACGCCGCACAGTTCCGCGAGTGGCTGGCGTTTCTCTAGGGCAACTGGCAAGAGTACTGCCGCGAGTATCTGGATCCGCTGTATAGGACCGCGCTCTACGACGAGTCGGGCGCGCCGCTCGAGATCCCCGACAAGGCGCCCGGCGACCCGGAGCCCGACAAGACCGCGACGGCACAACGCGCCAAGGACGCCATCAATAGTCAGTCGGTCGTCTTTATGGCGTACCACCCGGACAAGAGCACTTGGACTGCCGGAGACCACGCCGTGCGGTTTGTGGCAACGGCCATCGCGGACAGCCAGCTGCGCAAGACATGGAAGGACTGGTACTGGCATCCAAAGCCGCTCGACATTGCCAAGGCCGTCTACGAGGTGCTCAGCTACCGCCGGGCGAGATATGTGGGATACCAACAGCAGCTGTGGTCAATGCGGCAGCAGCAATGGCAGCAGCAGTATTAGGGCCCGGCAGCTCAGCAACAGCAAGTGACTGTGCTGGAGCGGAACTTCCTGTGGCTGCAGCAGGCGCTGCGCCAGATCCCTCTCCGACCGCATCCCGACGAGGTGATGGACAATCCGCCCAAATGCGATGCTTAGAAGGGCAGTCTCATTTTTACGCAGTCATGAATACGTGTCTTGATTTGTCTGATGTGTTATTTTCCCCCTTCTTTCGTTCTTTTTTCACTGTCTTCTCATAGTCGGTAAACGCTCAGAACACGCAATGCCAGTGCTTTTTTTCCCGCTTTTTGCAAACCATGTGAACGTGGTACACTACGAGCTATTGTTTGGCCATTCCACAGTCTTACGTCGGCACTGAAGGCGGAAAAGTGTCCTGGGCCGTCTCCAAAACAAAGTGAACTACCGCCCATGCAAAACAAAACAAGCATACCATGGCGAAGCCGGGACGGAAAAGATGGCGTCAAGCAAACAGTGGTCGCGGGAGGATACCGAAACGGGCATTGACACAGACGGGCTGGCTTGAGACACTTTCATATTTTGTTCGCCCACTGCAAACCGACTGGCTGATGCACTCGAAAGCTGCCGAGTGTTCAAATAGCGACAGCGCGAAATTCGGGCAAATCGCAATGACGCAGATCGGCAGGTGATGGGCACGTCGTTGTGACGATCGACATAGGCGAGTTTATGTACATATATTACTTGTGCACATGTGGGCGGCAAATAGGCCAAATAAAATGTTGCCCTTCTCAAAGGGAGAGCAAAACTGCCGGTGAAACTACGCAGCTCCATCATGTTTTATATATCCCCCATCTTTTACGGTGCACAATTTGCGGGGAATAAAGGCAACCAATTTCAGCATCAGTCATAGTCAAAGCAAATCATCACGAGGAACAGCATGTATGTGTAATGTCGGATGTCACAATTCTTCTCCGGGTAGAAATTAAAACCAAATAGATACGGAACGAAAGTAGATCAAGACGCGAGCAGTACTTGTCAGAACAAGGCAAGCCTCGTAATGACAAAGCACGTGCACAAAACAAACAGCTTCGCCAACAGCAAGTGATATCAAAATAGGCAGTGGTAGTTAAAATCGTTCAAAGGGTTGTCCTGGGACAGCGGCGGAGCAGCTTCTCGACACCGCCAAGCGAATGTAAACAAAACTGCCCGCGCCGCGAGGTATCATAGACAGAGAAGTCAAAAGGGGGCAGAGAAAGGAAGATAAGAAAAGGAGTCAAGAATACGCAAGAACCCTCGGGGAATAGAAAACCGAGCCAACTCCTCAGCCAGATGCGAAGATGCGTGTTCTTGCCACTGAAAATGCTGCGATGCGACAGACTGCATGCGCAACCCGCCAAGCCATTGCAAACATCCAACAAAACACACAAAAAAGAAAGAGTGATGAGGAAAGAAGGAAGGGGGGGGAGAGGACGAGAGGGAGGCGCCGCTTGTTTCGTTGAAGAGTTGGTTCAGGTTGGGAGTCGTTTGTTTCGTGAACTCATAGCAGCCGGTGGCGGATGAAGGAGGATAAATGGAGGGAAGCGAGAGAAAAGGGCGGAAAGGCGCAAATGCAGCTGAAAGCAGCCGGGTGCATTTACAGCAGGAATGTGAAGACGGCGGCGAGGACGGCAGCGGCAGCGCCGGCGGGCTTGATGAAGTCGCCAGCGCTGGTCGAGACAGTGCTGGCTGTGGGCGAGGCGCCGCCCTTGGCGGTCGTGTAGTTGTTGCCGGCCTGGGTGGCAGTCGAGCCAGCCGAGGTCGAGCACGACGTCGTCGAGAAGCTGGTGCCAAACAGCGTGACAACGGTGCTGTTGGCGCTGTGGCCGGCATGGTGAGCGGTGGTCTTGGCATCGGCGCTGGTCGTGGTGTTGGCGGCGACGGAGGGAACCGCCGACGACGACGACGACAACGACGATGTCGACGACGACGTTGAGGACGAGGACGTCGACGGGGCAGCTGTCTCTTTCGTCAGGCTGCCGGTGACACCGTACGCAGCAGCGCACTCGGCCAGAGACTGGCTGTCGGGACAGCAGACCGTATCGCCATCCTGTGTGCCGGAGCAGTAGTAGCCGGCGTCGCACGAGTCTACAAGGTCAGTCGGGCGCCAAAGGACGCGGGCGGAATGGGAGGCATGTGCGAGGACTTACTGCCAGAGCCGTCAGGGCAGCACACCTGCTGGTTGCTCGGGTCGTAGCAGTGGATGGCATCGTCGGTCGACGAGCATGTCTGGTAACCGGAGCCGCAGGCCTCCGCGCACGAGTCGCCCAGACCACAGTAGCTCTCCGACGGGCTGTAGCTGCTCGCATCGCCGTCACGGCGCCCGGCAAAGATGCTGCGGACGGACATCAGCATCCGGCCGGCGTTGGCAGCCTTGTACGGGGCGGGCTCGGCCACCGCCTGCGAGGCAGCGGCCAGGATAGCCAGGGCGGTCGATGCCTTGAGATGCATGGCGAATCGGTCAACGAGCAGATGGACGATGGGCGATATGTGCGTTTTGTTTTTGCAATGTGAAGCCGAAGATGTAAAGTTCGTGAGAATCGTCGATTTCGAGCCGTGCGAAAAGGCGGATTCGTTCGTCGGGCGCACACGAGCAAAAGAGATACTGTCGAGACCGAAGAAAATGCAGAAAAGGAATGGCACGAGTATGAGATACTCTGTTGGAAGCAGGACGCAAAAAGCGAAGGACGGGTAGCGAAAGATGCGACAGCAGAGGACGGCAAAATGCAGAAAAGGAGTGAGAAGGGGAAACGAGGGTAGATGAGGAAGTTTCGTAAGGGGAAAAGAACACACAGAGGGGAGGAGCGAGGGGACAATGCGAAGCAGTGCAGCAAACGCAGGCACTGGACCCCCGACAGGGGAAAACAATACCGAGGAGTGCGCGGTGTACCCACGAGAGAAAGAGGGAAAGCGCAGCAGGAACCAAATAAAGGGACCCACACACGCTACAATAATATCAACGGGCATGGTGCAGACCAGCAAACTGTATTGGCTGGAGGTAACCACAAGGGGAAAGTAGTGGGTATGGTCCGTGGCAGGTGTGGGTCAAAGTACATCCAGAATACACAGGGCTCCGTCCACACCTCGTGCTCTTGGGTGGTCTTGGGCCGCTTGGCCTACCTATTCTCTGCTCTCCCTTAATTTCAGCAGCTTGGCTAGGGTTGCTGACTTGTCGAAGCCGTTGTTCACGACGGGGCACAGCAGGACCGTGCTGTGCCACAGCCGCAGGCTGACTGGAGGATGAAGAGAATCCTCAGTATATGTACGCCGAGTGCAGGATCTGAGCAGAAAAGGCCTCATGCGGCCTGTGAGCGAGTACAAGTCGGTACAAGCTTTTAACGCAAAGCTGCAGCAGCTAGCAAGTACTGCCAGGTCCTCTGCTCCTGCCTGGCGAGACGTGGGCGGTCGGGTCAAAATGCTACCCAAAGGAGGCGAGAACTCCCCAGATCGATCCAAGCCCGCGGGTGCGTATGCAGGCTTTTGTCAAAATTTTCTTTCGGGTTTTCAGCCATTCGCCTCTGGATTGGCCACCTTGCTTGCACAGGGCCGTGAAGGATTTTATTTGCTTTTTCGTCGCTTTCATATCGGCTGAGAGGCCTGGTGACGCGCCTATGGCGGACAGGTGCCATTGTGTCGTGGCAAGTGCGGCCAGCGCAGTCGCTGCGTTGGCATTGTTTGCTCCTTCCAGGCAAGTGCAAAAAGTATTACGACGCACTCAACCGTCTGACTCGCGACGAGATGGGGTCGTATTAGGCGAGCGGCACGTGAAACAAGGGAATCTCAAAGCAAACGGGGATCAGAAACACCAGCAAACGCTCCGACCTTTTCTGTGCAAAGCTTTCCAACGCCAGTCCCGCCCGCATTACGGCTGTTTAATTGATTTTTTCCCACTCTTTTCCTCTTTCTCCCCCTTCCGCGTTCCTATATGTACAGTAGACACGTTTCGTTCCCGCTTGCTCTTTCCCTCTGGCCCTCTTTTCCTTGTTCCCCTCTCTTCCTTGTTCCCTCCTTCCCCATTCGCTGCCTTCGTCCCCGAACGCGCCAAACGGTGTCATCGCTTTTCTCATTGGATTTTCAAGCCCGTGTTTTACGATTGCTCGCTGCTGGCCACTCGTTTTGAGGTCGGCGTCTTGTGCAATTTAACCCTTTGTTTTGGCCCGCAAGTACACCTATTGTACTCCCAAATCCAACTGCCACTTTCGCTGCGGGTTTTTCGGGGCGGGTGCAGCCGGCCAATAAGAGGCCTCGGGTACCTGGCATACCCGCACAAACTGTTATTAGCGGCAAGCGACCATTCGAGCTTATGTGCACGTGATTTTTGTGTTATGTAATCGATGCCACCTACTCATTCGGAATGCTGCCATATTCCAACACTGGCCATTTCAGTGCGCTGCATCGTCGTCCGTGTTGCGTGCCATGCCTTGCCATTCCGTGCCAATCGAGCTCGTCGCGTTCCTTCAGCCTCGATTCTGGCCGGCAAGCCGAGGGGCGCAGCCAGCAACGCCAAAATGCCAATGGCACTCTTTCTACTGCATGGCACGCGACATTCTATTGGCCGTCCACTGTCCGACTCGAGAATCGACAAACTGCAGTATTTGGTGCGCAGCAGTTGCCGTGGTTGGACGTGGCTGCTGTGTCCCAGGGGCCAAGTTCTACGGGGACTGCAGTGGCTGCGCTCTCATATTGGTCTGGGCTGCTTCAGCCGGTGAAATGTGCCCGGCCGTCCTGCTACGATTCTCCGGAGAGACAAGCCTTGATCGTGTATCTAATTGGCGACTTGACGCGTAGCCGTCATCTCCGACGGTGCACGAGAAAAAAATTGCGCACAGCATATGCACACGGCCTGTGAGGTGGCGCCTCGCAACGGCACTCTTTTATTGCTTTTAGTCCAGAAATCGCGTATGTATGTAAGTACAAGTAAGATACATCGTATGCACACATCCGCGTGTTTGCCAGGCCAAGGCCTTGGCCCCGTGTTGCGCGCAGTGTCTTCTTGGCCGTCGTCTTGGTATTTCTAGGAGCTCGCTGCCGAGATTTTTTTTGTTTTACTTGTACTTGTTTGTACATGCTTGATTGTGCGTGCCAAACTCTGGGCAAGATGCGCATTGTCTGCACAAGTTAAATCTGTTGAAGTGTCCATGATCCATCGTATATCGGATGCTAATGCCAACGTGTACGTCACCATCTCCACCTGTTCAGTGGAAGTGAGTGTGGGATCCAGTGCCGGTGATGAGGGCTTGGGTCATTTACCACACGGACCGTAGAGACGACTGCCGGAAGACGTGTGGTAGAAATGCCCGTTTTTTCCTCTACAATACCTTCAAGCCGGTCTCCGTTCTGGGCCAGTAGGACCAACTGTCGTGCATCTTTGTGCATGAAAGAGGCGCCCGCCAAAGCAAAAGTTTTCTCTAACTCTGGAAAAGATGCCTGCGGGCGATAGTTGATATTGCGACAAAATGGCTGACGGAAGAGTTGGATGCTTTTCGGAAACAGCCGTTGTCGCCAAGCAGGGGAACTTCCCATCCTTCACCAAGAAACACGTCTGAATCGTACGTGCTTCGTAGGTCTTTTGCAATAGACATCCTCAGCCTGCCAGGTGCTTTCAACTGTGTCTGTCTCGCTTTGATGTTGTCCATCTTGTCCCCGGGGTACGCGTGGCCTCCCATTTGCTTAAAATGATGGCTCTAATGGCGCGGTTTAAGCTCGACGTCGACTCCGTACTATGCATCGTAGACGCAGAAGACTGCGCAATAGACTATCAACGCAATGAAAACTGCAGCGTAAAAATCTGTACTGCTTGAGACAGTCAAAACTCATTCTGTTGGGGTTCCGCAGTGGTCGTGGACGAAGGCGGCGTGGGTGTGAAAGAAGGTAGGTGGCTGGAACTCGCGTCTGGCACATGTAAAATACTTTGGTATTTTGAAGACTTTCTTGAACGAACGTGGTTGTCCCCGTTGTAGTCATTTCGCCGGTGTCTCTTGTTCTACTCTGCTGATAAGTATATGGAAAATACACTGGTTTTACAGCCGAAAGGGAAAATAAAATCAAAATCAATCCACGAAATATGGACTCCCAGTCCCTGTTGAAGCTTTGGACCAGATCTGAAGCACGGCAAAGATACTAACTGATATCAATACATTTGTTGGACAAGTTTCACTAAAACCACAGGATTAAAAGCACTTATACTTCGCAACGTGCCATGGTATCAGCGCCCATCATTGGTTCGACCAGAATGGAGACTGGTCTCAGATATCAGAGTCGTCTTCGCTGTCCGCAATGCTTCGAGGCGACCTCGCTGTGCCAAGGCCCTGTATCTGCGGCTCGGCATCCGCATCGTCTACAGCATGGCCGTTGCCTCCATCGCCACCCTCGTCCTCGTCGTCCTCGGCCTCTTCCTCATCCTCTTCTTCGTACCTGTGGCCGAGAAGAATATCCTCGCTGCCCTGCCATTGCGGTGGCATTCTGGGCAGGCTGTCGTCGTCGTCCTGGTCCCAGCCATAGTCATCGTCGTCTCCGCCACGAGGGTCCAGCCCAGTGTCGTCGAGTTTGCGCTTGTAGATGGAAGATCGTGGAGGAACGGCCGTGTACTGCTCCTCGTGAATTCCCGTCTACCAAGATGGTCAGTGTCGATCGGGCCGGACAGATAACAGCAACAGGCAGGATTGGTTCGGTGCCAACGCACCTCGGTGATGTCAAAGGCAACCATGCTGTCGATGCCCGTCTCGCTCTCGCACCCGTTGAGCTTTTGCACACCAACGAAACGGCCGCCAATGGGCCGGTTGTCCTTCCAGGCCCAGTCGCGGAACAGGACAAGCCGTACCGCGATACCACGATCCCAGGCCGTGCCATTAAGGGCCGGGGCAAGCGCGGCGCCGCGCTCGGTCTGTACGCGGCTAGCGCACTGGGAGAGGATAGCAATAGCAATGTTGCGCGTCTCGGCAAGCCGCTCGAGAGCCGCCGAGATGCACTGAAGGACCTGTAATCGCTTGTCGTACGGGCTGGGGGCTGCACAAAAAAGAGCGAGGACGTCAGCCGGTGTTCTGTTGCCTACAAGCGTGGCTGCTGCAGGAAGGAGGCCACCCTACCCTTCTTCCCGTTGGCCATAAGCGGCGGGCCCTTGCCCTCCGCCATCTTCGGGAGAGCTGCATTCACGAGGGCTGACAGCGAGTCGACAACGATGAGGGACGTGTCGGCCGGAACGCAAGGCGGCTGGGCTGGCGGAGTTGGACACAGCATGGCGATAAAGTGCGGCAGACTTGGGCATATGTAATGCGAAAAACCATCTTCCAGACTCCTGGCGCCGTCAACGCCGTCGCACCGGTTGTCAACCACATCGCCGAGACGGTCATGACACAGTCCCTGGAAGCAGTCTATGCGTGGATGTCAGCACTCGGATGCACTGGAGCCGGCAGGCTTTGCTCCGCGGTTGTGCTGCTCGGTCTGGAGGGCAGCCTACCGATCCACACGACGTTGCTTCCTCGGCAGAGCGCGTTCGCCGCGAGTTGTATCCTGTGTGAACCTGCGTCAGCCTTAAGCGCGCATCACGAGCAAGACAAGCACGCAGAAAAAGATTTCGTCGTACCCAACAGCTGTCTTTCCCGAGCCCGGCGGACCCCAGATCTCGGTTAGCTGGCCGCGGCGAATGCCGCCTGTGCATCTTTCGGCCAACGGCGGCGGGTTTTTTCCCCCGCCGGCGTCGTCGCCTCCCGCCAAATGGACCTCGTCCGGTTGTGGAAGCTCAAGGCCGGCCAAGACGGCATCGAGGGTCTCGAGGCCCGTGGGAATAAAAAACCGGGCGGCCGACGCTGCCGTCTCGGATGCCGTGGACGAGACGGACGACTGGCTCAGCAGAGCAGCATCGGCCTCGGCCGCTGACACGGTCAACACCCGGTCTGGGGTACAAAACAAGTTAGCATTTAGACAGAGCGAAGCGACAGCAAAAAAATACTCACGGGTCAACGGCGTGGTGAAGTTGGCCACGTCGTGGCCGTGGATTGCGTGGTAGTCCATGAACTGCGCTCCCTCTCCAGACCGCCAGCGAGGCTTGTCGAGCCGCTTGCGTGATGTAGCCCTACTCGTCGTATTTGGCCAAGCCCTGGCCTGTCACGCACTCGTTTGATTTCATGTGAAGCCTCATGCTACGAGTCGCGCAAGGCGGTGCCAGACGCGCCTGCCCTTCGCGTCGCAATTAGGGAGCCTTCCCCGCAACAAGGCTGAAGCGCTGCGGGGCTCGCAGGTCTTGCCTATGGAATTGACAACTCGAGCAGGAAGGAGCAATCCGACGCTGTATTGACTCGTTGCTAACAATACAAAAACGTATCATAATCCAAAGAACCTCGACATCATCCGCAAATTGCACCATTACAAGCGGATTGTTGCTGCCGCCAACGATGCCAGCAAGGCTCCCATCACACCGACGTCCCGACGGCCTAGGGGTGTGCCGTTAACAGATGGCCAGCTTCCGGACAGCGTCCGAGAAAGAGACGGCGCAAGATGGGGCTGAGGTGAGAGCAGCTCGCAAGCTCTTGCAAGATTCCGCTGCAGAAGACTCCGCTGCTTTCTTGCGCAGGAGCGCCTGGAGACGGATGCTCTCGTTCACGGACAAGGAGGATGGGATGCGGCCTTTCGACATTTCTTCTGACTCAGCCAGCTTTCTTGGCTGCTGTCATTTTTCTTCCGCCTCTTTCTACCAACGAGCTCAGACTACGTTGTACTCATATTAGTCGGTGCAATCCCTTGCGACAGTTCCAGGCCCTGTACAGTGATCGGCAACTTGCCAGGGGCCTTGCCACCCGTTTGTTGTTCTCAACCACCGAGGAGGTACTGGCCCGATTTGCGGTCGCGTTACTTCCTATCGCCCGCTGGCCGGAGACTGGTGGTCGAGCTTGCTTACTACTCTGTTGTTGGACAGCATCTCGATACGGTGCTGGAGCTGCTGGTTTTGCATGTGCAAATGCCGTCTTGCTGTTTTTCTATTTCTCCGGCGCCGCTTGGCTGGCGGATTGTCCAGCCTGCTGCTCGTATGACAAGCTGTCACAATGGAGGCGAGCCTGCATGGAAAAAGAGCGAGATAAATTGCTTTCGGCTTGCTTCCCCAGGCTGTCATCGGGAACAAGTGGAGGAACGCGCATTGACGACAGCCGAAAAACATCAATCATGCTGGCGAGCAGCCGGTAATTGACATGCCACGAATTCTCCGGCGGCAGCAAGACCTTGCCGAAAAAAAAAAGCCCGTCACTCTGAAAATCAGAGCAGATAAGCGGGCATGAAAAGACGGGGCGGAAATGCGGCTAAGCAGCGACGGTCAAAAATAATAGCGAGCAAAAGAGAGAGACGGACACACAGACGGTCGATGCAAAAACGCTGCCGACGGAAGCCCCATACGGAGGCTCATAACGGCACCGCGCTTTGACTGGACGTTGCCAGAATGCGCAGACAGCCGCTTCAATGGCGTCCTCCCTATGCTTATCTGCTCCTTTCAACCAGGACGTGGCGGCCTCAAGCGGAGCCGCGGCGGCCGCGAAACATGAGGCTTTGCTCGTGCTCCGGCGGGTTCGGTGGGCCTGGGCTTCTCCAATCCAGAAGCCCCTGGCTCATACGACATATGTACGGCGATTCCACCGCACGGCTTGATATAAAAGCGGAATCATTCAGAACGAGTATGGGCTTTCTGAGCGGCATTGGAGTGCGGGATCTCGTCTGGGGTCTTCCGTCGAAGCTCCTGCAGGGAGACAACAGCAGCCGTGCAAGTCTCATGCAGACGTATGTCGTGTCATGTCTCATGCCGCCCTTCTTGATGTGTGGAAGCGCCGAAGGCACACGCCTGTTTAGTGCAATGGATACGATCTGGAGAACGTATACATACTCGTACATACTTGTTCGTGCATCGTACGTTGTACGAATAGTGCAACCAGGCGGATATAAACACGGCAGAGGACCAAAGGGCAAAATTGGCAAGAAGAAGACGATGGTGGGAGCTAACCTGAGATCATGGAACGTGGGGAACCAGAAATTGCGGACAATAGTCCCTTTTTCTCTCCGCATGATCAAGAGAATGGGGAACAATGGGGCGGTGGTCGGCTCTACTAGACGGGGATATGGAGAAGGCTTGGTGAGGAGGAGAGGCGAAAGAACGAATTGGCGAGGCAAGAGCCACTGTCGTGAATCCTTTTGTCGCTTTCGTGCTCGCTCGCCGAGTCAACTCTCTTATCTTTTTCTTGTCATGTGGACGGGATGTGGAGGAAGCGAGACGTGAACGCAGATCACCCTGAGCGCGGACCATGGAACAAGACCAGCGGCGGCTGACCAGGCCTTGTGTGATGATATCAGAAAAGGGCGTTCTTCCTGTTCGGGACACGGGGGCCAATCTGTAACAAGAGAGGGAGGGCCTTGATGATATGCAGTCCTAAGGACAAGGACAGTCTGAAAGGCCAGGCCGGGATCAATGGAAAACGGGAGAGGAAAGAAATCGCGGAACTGTGAGCTGTTTACATACTGGTCAGAGCAGACGTCAACGAAAGCAGCAGTATCGTCACACGTCTTTCGTATGGCGCCAAAAGGCATAAAAATACGTCTTACAACGATGCCTATGTACGCAATTTGGAGGTGGCGCCAGGAGGCCCTGTGACAGGGCATCTCAGAATCGGGCCCGCAACGAGGCATCGTGAGCCAGTCCAGCACACGATCGACTGTGTCCTCTCCTGGATTCTTTTCTGTTGCCGGCATGACGTTTTTGCATTGTGCATGTCCAGACGGCGCTGTGCCAGCATTGTTGCTCTTGGGCCGGTGTTGGTCTGAAACAAATCATGGAGTAAGAGAGAGCAGCTCCAGTGTGTCAGCTCCCCTGTCCCTTCCCAGATGCAGAGTGGAAGGGCCGAAGGGCCGACAAGAGCGGTGCCCTGCCTCCTCTCCCGGCAGCACGAGCATGATGCCCGGATGCTGGGGTCCTGGACGCCGCTCCAAGCGATTTTTGATTCTCTGGCATGCTCAACTAGGCATCATGCAATACGAATACAAGGCGTATTACGACGCACGCGGGGGAAGCTGCCTTTTGTCACGGAAGCAGACGGCAGACCGCGGTGGGCTTTCTACAACACATTATTACGACGTACATTATGTACCAGATCTTCATGTCTTGTGAATATCCGGCTCTCTTTGACCGTCTACTACGGCGCAGCCATGGCCTGCCGTTTCTTTGCTAATTTCCCAGGCTCCGCCAACCGCGTCTTGCAATGATAACGTACTCGTACAACCGTGTTAAAAGCCGGAGACAAGCAGCTCCGTTCGGAGCTCCGTCGCCACGGCTTGCCTACCGATGGCGTTTTTGTGCGATAGCGGCTGGATGTGAGCGCATAGCAAACAAAGCTCTAGCGCACGGCGCGCTCCACTCTTGCGACCCGCCCCCAGCTCCGTCCGAATGCCCTAAAAGGGCCCTAAATGAGGCCTCAAAGATCCCCAAGCCCGCTAAAGCAGAGGCTCCGACAGAAGGGCCTAGCCCCCAGACGATGTGCCGCGGGCCTGGGCAATACTCGCAATGCAAAGACTCAGTATCATCTTGAAAGATTATCCGAGGTTAACGACGGTTTCCCCTTGCTGCACCCAGCTGCCGGCATTTTTTCACGCTGGCCTGCCTCTGGCCTGCAGACCTGTTTCATTCTTGCGCGTTTCCCATTTCTGGCAGAGGAAGCAGAAAGTCAAGTTCCATAAACAAGGGAAAAAGAAGTATCTTACGTCCTCTTGCCCGGGGACACCTGCCTTCGACAATGCACAAGGATTTACCATAGAAAATGTACGAGTACTTTACCGAGTACGGCATTCACATGACTGTCACCCCGGATCTTGGCGCAGAAAAGAGCGGAAAAGGGACGAGGTGGACAAAGACGTTCACCGAGGTCGGAATTGCGTACCGCGTGTCTTTGTCGAGAGCATTCCGAGGAGCTTCTCCGAGGCTGTCGCCCCGAACCCATATCACAAACAAGTAGTGCATGATCTACGCACCTCCACAACCCCAAACATTAGTGGCTGGAGGGGGCTATTGTGTAAGATACATTACATACGAGTAGATGCTGAGAACAGCAGTTCGTTACATACTTGATATAAGATACTTGTGTTTACGCTCAATGGTTTGTTTGCTGAGCTCTTGGGGCAGTTCCCACGATCTCGATGCTCTGGGGGAAACCGAACGAGCTCGTGCGATTCATCGTACGGTTGCGGCTGCATGGCCCCCGTGCGGGATGCCGAGGGTGTGGGATTCTCCCGTGTTCTCAGAGGACGGCACATGATTCATGTCTTCAGAGCAACCTGTGTGCCTCTGAGCCAGCCAGCTGGGGCCGGCTCCTCGGTCTATCAGGAATAGTTGGCAGGAAAGAGAAGGGTCTCAGAAGCCCCTGGTGCTTTGTCGCAAACTCAAAGTCGCATTGATGCGGGCCCTTGTCGATATCGTACGTCGTATATGTACAGAGTACGAGTATGGCCAATTTCGTTCCGATGCTTTCGGCTGCTCTTTCCTCCAAGAACGCTGCTCCATCCCCCCATGCGCCCTGTCTCCAGCTGCTTCCTGCCCCTGCAAGGTACCGGATTCGGCAGTCGCATCCCAGACGCAGAAAGAGGGTGTGCCAGTGTCCGGTCTTTTTTATTTTATTTTTGGAGATCATGGGGAACCCTCACGCTCGCTGTCCTTTGCTGCTTGTCCTGCTGTCATGAGTCAGTAGAGCAGCCCCGAGAGCCGGGTCTGGGGAGTCTGGGGCAAATGGCGCCGATTGCTGCTTTTGAGCCAAATCTGAAAGAAAAATTACTTGTAAATAAAAATAAAAGGAGCGGGAAAAACGTGGCCGGCTTCGACTCCAGCATCTTACACGATGGAGAGAACGCCCTCGGATCGTTCGTTGCGGAAGCCCATGTCGTACCGGGAAACAGAACACGAATCGGCAAAAAGGAGCGGTTCCCAGGGCAAAGGGATGTCGTCCCCAGATCTCGCTTTCTTCGCGTCTCACACCTCCCGGCCGTCTTGGTGATGGAGATCAGCGTAAACACGGAGGACGAGAAACAGACACGTTTTTACGAGCTCTCGTACGAGACTCGTACAGACATACTGCCAAAATACGTGCAGCGGATTTCTCCGTGTTGCTGCTGCGTCTCGCCCCAGCACCGTTTTGAGAACGGCTGCTTCTACGAGTACTCCGTACGTACTCGTAGTAACACAGGGCTGTCCGAGACCTTCGGAGTTTCTCGGAATCACGGTGCCAGAGGAAGGAGCAGCTCCAGACTCAATGTACGAGATGCGGTCAGAGAAGCACGTTTTCTCCATTCTCCACCTGTGGAGTTTTGCAGGTGAGTGGAACATTCCGGCTTCGACAAGGCTCCGCAAAAAGCAAATTATTGCAAAAGTGGCACAAAGGGGCCGTCCTCCACCAGGAACATTGTTGTCCCTCGGTGATTGCCAGAGCGAGGTGAGGATTCGAAGTAGAGTCTTGACCCCCACGGAGAGTTGTCGCATTGCCCCATGATACTCACGTATCTGCGTAAGCTATCCCACATAACGGAATGGAGTGAACACGCCGCACATACTCGTACTTCTTAATACAAGTATATACATATATGTACGGTAGGCGCAAGTGAGCTGCAGGTACAAGGCAATCTAATCCGAGCTGACACCGGAGTTTCTTTCGTTCCTCGGGCGCAGGCCGAGCCGGATCGATGGTGCCTTCGAACCGGGCAGATTCTCAGAGCCAAAAGGCCTGCGTTGACCGTCCTTTCACGTCTTTGCCACACTCAGTACTCGTAATACTCGTAATACACCGCGAAAAGGCTACAGTCCTCTTGCGCGATTAGCGCCAGACACATTACACCGGAAAAGAACAACGGCAATAATGGGTGGAAGAGGAAAAACGGCGAGCCCACCGGTGAGCTGACAAAGAGGACCGGCGCCGTGTTTCTCTCACCGCCTACCAAATATGTACGGCACTACCTGGACGCGCTCGGTTTGGCCTACCGAAATGACACCGAAGAACGACCTGGCGGAGAAAGAGGCAAAAAGGACAGATGGGACAGATGGGGCTGCAGCACGAAGAAAAAGGAGGCAAATCAGCAGAGACCGTCGATTAAGGATTGACGATAGATACGTTGACCGCAAAGGAACAAAGGCCGAGGGTGGCGTGCCGATTGTTTTTTTTCCTCTTCTGCATTCGTAAGATACGAGTACATATATTAGCTACTCGATTCTAGAAGGTGTCGCAATTACACGTATCTGTATGTATATGTATATGTACAGTATTACGTTGAGCTCTGGAACGCGCTCGATTGCCCGTGATTGTTGATGGGTGGCAGCTGCCAACGGTGTCTCGAACACTGTTTACTTTACTGCGACAGATTATGTCATTGACATGTGAAGATGCGGTCACTAAGACCATCCACACGCCCCCATACTTTTGTACCCGGTAGCTGGCAGATTTGCGGCTCCGGCCCAGCAGATGCTCTAGCAAAAATGGAATATCTCCAAGAGTGTGGAGGGAGCGACTGCCTCAAAGGGCAACCTCCGAAAGGGCAAAGGCGAAGGGAAAAGAAAAATCGCCCCAACAAGAGACGAAAGAAGTACCAAGAGCGAGAAGAGGAAAAACTGCTATTTTCGTCGAGCATTGAATACTCTGTATGTGAGCGTACGAGTATTGCTGAGTTATGGAAAATCAAACAAAGAGAGAGAAGAATGAAGGTGGCTGCGATATGAGAGACGGGCCCTTGTGAGAGCGGAACGATAACGTGAGAATCGAAGAATTGTCCTGTCAATTGATCTGCCGTAGATTTTGTGGCTGGTTTGTGGCTGTTTTTTTTTTTTTTGGCACATGCTTACTTGTATACGTCGTATGTACAATAGCACCCGTCGTTGGTTTGACAACAGGCAGTTTCATTTGCTCAAATAAAATATGGCATCAACCTAATGCGCAAGTTGGCACGAACAAGGAACAGAGTCGTTTTGATGACAAGAGCATCTCGGGGAGACCGATTTTGTACTCGTAGACGGGACGATTGACCTTCCTTTTCCCTCGCATCGCGATGGCCAACCCTCAGGAGTTGCCAGCTGGACGGCTGGATAGGAGAGCATTGCATCATACTATGGCGAAATAGGCAAGTCGAGCAGCACACGGATTCAGCAGAAGTGAGGTGCCTTCCACGAATCGGAGCGGCGGAAGGCCTCCTGGAAGAGCGCATGCAGGCCAAATCGGCTTGGGTATCTCTTGGTAAGGCCGAATGCATTCAATTGCGACGACAGGCAAAATACTGAAAAAACCCATTTCAAACGGCCACGCAATTTCAAAGACCCCACGGTACTTTTTCCCCTAATAATACGTCAGCGAGCAAAGTAAGTACATGCTATGTACAACTGCTGGACAGAGCCGATGGGTCGGCAAAATTCGCTCCAGAGGGCAGGAACACCCCCAAAGCGCCCAGGGGCGTGCCTGTGGCGTGGGACCTGAGGTATCTTACCAGCCCGTACGATTCTGGTGCAGGACACTTGCATTGCAGTGCTTCTGGGCTTGTCGTAATCATTGCCTAGCGCTATCACGCTATCGCTCCTTCCCCTTCTTGACCGGTCCGGGGTATGTCGTGCTGAAAGGAGAAAGGCGAAATCTGGGGGATCTGTCCTGCTAGCGCGCTGGGCAGCTGGGGGCTTTCTGTACTGTATCTTACTATGTACCTGTCGCCGCGGGTTGTTCTAGAGGCACCCAGAGATGAAAGGGGACAACCCCGTCGACATGAAGACATGAAGAAGGGCGGGACAGGAGGACTCGGATCGCGGTCCTTCTTTTTTTACGTTTTCTTTTTTTCGGTTATTTTCTTATTCGTTTTGTTTTTCTTATATAGGATCCTGTAATGTTTATATATTATTGTAGTCTCATTTCTCTCTCTTTTCTTGCATTTCCCTTCTTGCTCCTCTTGTCCTCTTTATATACACCGTAAAATACAAGCCTCCTGTTTCGAATACGGAGCTGTAATGGTATCCTCACAGATGCGGTCAGCCCGCAGGCTGAACAGCACACTTGTTCAGATACGAGCGCGTGCGACGTGTCTGCCAACGCAGCACACTCCTGCATGAAACGCCCCGATTCCTTTATCAAGCACCCCTTGCGATACGCGCGCGCTTCTCCCCCCAACGCGCAGTATCGGTAGACGTCTGGGGAAGCCGATGGAAGGAAGGGCGAGGCAGGGAGGCTTAGACACCGCCCAGGGGTTTTCGGGGAAAACTTGGCGGGCTGACATTGGAAAGGAGATGATGGCGACGAGACAGCGGGCAGGAAAGCCGAAGAACAATGTGAGAAATGAGACGTGTCTTCTCTTACGCGCCTTCTCCTATCTTTTCATACGACTGGATAGGGGCAAACCACCAATGCAGGGCGCTTTGCGATAGCACGGTCAACAACTCTTGCGGGGGATATTTACATCCATCGTTAATAAATTGTTGAAAGGGCGGGACCCCCACGTTTGTCGTCGTTTCGTTTTTCCGACGGAGGCTGCACAGTAATAATGCCGTGTTATGGTGTCATAAGGGGGTGTGGATAGCTAAGGCTACGGGGTAATAGCGCGATAGCAATGCGCCGGGGAGACAAGGCAAAAGGAAAAAGAAACGCGACGAGTGAAGACGGCCAGCATGGGCATTCGGGTACAGGGAAGTGAAGCAAGGCAGCTGTCAGAATCTATCTTACATGTTAACCGTCTTCCAACACATGCTGTATATGTGCAAATATACAATCGTATATACAGAGCCAAAGGGACATGATACTTGCAAATAAGGCCTGCGGGCGTCAGACACGATGAGACCGTGAGATGCAACACATCTGGCTCCGGAGAGAGGCCGGCGGTTTCTACGAAGAGAAAGCCGTCGGCCTCCCAGCTCGGCTGCAGGACATGTGCGCCGAGAATGGGCTGGATGTGGGGAAAAAGACCACTGATCACCAAGGCCGCACCGCCCCCAAACGTAGGAACGAGCGAGGCTTTGGCATGCTCCAGCGCTGCAAGTGCTCGGAAAAGACACGGGAGCCCGGGGACAGCCCCTGAGACTGCCTGTATCTTGCTGGTTATCAGAGACGGAAGCCGAGATAGCAGAGGGAGGGGTGGGTCTAGTAAACTGCGGATGGGCAATGCCAGCGAGGGAAGGTGCGAGCGAAGGACCGCCCAGACCTCAAAGACGAGATGGACACCCAGAAGAGCGACTTTGTGCGCGCTTCAGGCTGTCGCCGGTTTCGTTATGTACTTACATGGGCCGAAAACGCAGCAGGAAAGGCGAAATATCGGAACCTAGATGCGTGCAGTTTGCGCGGGCGTATGCTCTTCAGCCGTCGCATACTCGTATGTACTACGAGTATCTTATATATGCAGAATTGGGGTAGAGATCTAACGTTCTGCGGAGAACTACCTCCATGGGGAATGCAGACGCAATTTCCTTTCTTTTTGGCACAAGCATCTGCCTCACGAGAAGAGCACCAGCAGCCGCCGGCGCGGTTCCCGGACCGGTGTTGAGCCGCGGCCACGATCAGATACCACGGTTTGTTGACTCGGTGGCAAATGGCAAATCTCGCAGCCAAACCGAAGACGTCCCAAAAGAAGGCGCCATCCAAATTCCAGATAGCGGTTGCCTGCGAGATCCTTTGGCTCGCTGGCCGCGGGCATGGACAGCTGAAAGGCATGAAAGGCACTCGCAAAGTGTAATACATTACACATCACGAAGGTCAGATAGCCGGCTTTGCCAGCATCGCACATTGTAATACGAATATGGAAAAGTCAGATTAGCGTTCGAGCGGTTCCGACATGGCCCGAGGTGCGAGCAGATCACACGTGTCGCCTCGAGCCCCCCGTTTGGGACTCCGTTTCGGGGCCAGAGGGCTGAAACGGCCAGCAGAAGCACGGAACGGTATTCGACGACGGCCCGTCTTCGGAACTGTACTCCGTTAACCCGCAAAACGAGCGAAACACTTCTTCTCACCGCTGTCGCCGAGAAACGTGCCCCAGCCGCAAGGCGCAAGCCCCAGAGCACGCCTTCGCGCCTTCCGCTTGGGCGTTGCCTCTGCCCCTCCTCCATTTCTCCGTCTGCTGCTGGCATTTCCCTTATCTCTCTAGCGCCACCCCACACAAAAGACCCTTCCGGGCCAGGACCGCCGAAACACCGAGACGGCCCCCAAATGGAATGACAAGGCAGGTGCGCCGAGCTGGAAAAGCAGGCAATACCGTACGAGTACTCGTATGTACATGCATACTCGTACATACTCTAAGTAGAACAGATACTACGAGTATGTACATATATGAAGATGCAAAAAGATAAAAATGAGGTGCTGTACATACGAGTATATACATATAAGGCGGCCCCTCTTGCCCCTTTCTGTTGACAGCTGAAAGATGCATACGAGGCTCCCTCGGTAAAAGGCATGGTACAAGTTACTTGTATCTTACAAAGGCCATCGCGACCGTATCTGAACGTCAATTAATGTCGTGGGGAACATCTGACGAACGATTACTGTACCCCCCACACTTTACGTCTGTGGAGGACATTGGCGCATCTTACGATGCCTCTGGCCTTTTTGAATTTCTTCTTCCAACGCTTTGTGAGGAATTGAGAGGTGCGAGCGCGCAACAGCATACCACACATATTCGTATAGCAGAGAGACAAAAGGGGACCGGTCGCCATTTTTATTCAAAAAAGGAGTGAAGAAAGGGCAAATGCCCCGTTAAATATCCACATTTCGGATCTGCTAAAAGAAAAAGAAAAACTCAACGGGGCAAGGCTGGGGACGAGGAGCAGCGGGAGGCGACTTTGGCCAGAATTTCTCAAACAAAGGCGAGAGCACAAAAGGAAAAGCAAATAATCGGGCTCTACTGCACTGGTGCTCGGCAGTGCGTGCGGGAGATGAAAGGTGAAGAAATTCAGTCCCGTGGGCGAAATCGCAGGCTCTCAAAACAAGGCAGTGAAAAATGGACACCAAAAGTGAGATACGAGAAATGCTTGAGGAGCCGAAGGGAGCAGCAAAATTATCACGAGATAAACAGACCACAGCGCGTTCTGCTGGCCTTATGGCGGCAGAGTGTCGGGAATAATACCCCGTGAGGGCTGGTTTCGCTCTCCGCTGGTTCCGGAGTTACTCTGCAGTGATCTGTCTGAAGCTTTGCTTTTTTATAGAAAAAAGAAAAGAGAAACCTATACTCGTATACTCGTACGGATCTCAAGCAAAAGCAGTCGACACAACAACTACAGTACAGTACTGTAATAGACTGTCGGATTCTAAACCTTGGCCAGAAAGCAGATGGTGGTTCTCGGCTTCTCTTTCATCACCAGTTGTAGCGTAGTTGGCGCTGCGCAATCCTGGGGCCGAGTGCCGCCATTTTCTACAAGTAGACTGACGGCTCCCTTCTACCGCTTTAGTAGCAGGTCGGGCTGCAAGTCTGTGCGTGTCTGACAAGAGGCTGTTTGTGTGCATCGTAGTTATTCTCGCCAATTTTCTCCAGGCGGCACCCCCTATCGTAAAAAGAATATCCATCAGGAATTTTGTCCCTTTGTCTTGCTGCTTGCTGAGAGAAAGAGGAAAAGTTCCCCGGCGGCGGCTCCGTTTTCTGGCCTATTTTTTTGCTCCCTGGGTTTTACTTGGAGACCGCTACCTCCGTTATCTCTATTAGCTACGAGACACGATGCTGTCGAGGGATCCCCCGTCACCTTCCCCATTGCTCACCTGTTGAAATTTTCACGATCAAGGCTGTCTTTGTGTCGTCTTGGCATCTTGGGCATTCCCGCTAATGTAGAGGCCCGGGTAGATTCTATTTCCCTGGGACTCTGCTCGACAGGATCTGTGAACCAAAGACCTTACGAGTCTCCAGAAGAGGAATCCTAAGCTGTTCGCTTCGAGCTGAGAGCCTGTTGCTCCAGACTCTTTGCCCCGTGCTCTGTTGCCACGCTGTTGATTGTTGGTCTACGTCGTACATATACATACGGGGCCTTTATGGGTTGGACGGATTACGATAAAAAGACACGCCAGGCCAAATGCAAAATTAAACGACGAACAATATTTGCGTTTTGTTATGTGGCTGCTGCCTGCTGGAGGACTTGCATTTTTGGCTGTCCGTTCGCGGCTCACGGGCCCATGCCTCTTTCTGCTCTTTGCGTGGGCGTCCAGCGTTGGACGACGAGAAGGAGGGTGCCTCTGGGCACCGATGTGCAGGGTGTTTTGTATTGTGCATGTGCAAACAGAAGCAACGTTTGCCCTTGTTTTTGTCGGGACGAGCAGCGCTGCCTGCTCGTACGTGCATATCGTCATGCCGTGTCACCACCTCTTTATGTTTGAGCCGTGCTCTGAGCCTTTTCAGCATGCATCGTGTATGTATGCCCGAAAAAGGGGGTCCGTCTGGAAGCGAGCTGGCAAGCGAAGTGCCGGGCACCACAGCACCTGGACATCGCCGGGCACTGCGAAGAAAGCAAACACAGAACACCAGAGACATGCTGTGGAACAGCGCCTAAGCCGGGGAGAGCGCAGCACGAATATGGAGAGGAGCGTGGGGAGACACGGCCAGGATGGTGGCTTGTGCCGTTTGTTTGTTGGCCGCAGCCAGAAATAGAAACCAGAGGCGTACAAGCACTCGTATCTGTACTCGTACACATACGACGTACGAAGAAGATATGAGTAACCTCGCAACCAAAACCAGAACAGCCGTATCTCCCCGTCATTGCCCCGTGGAGAAAACCGTCCACCGCGAACCAAAGCTGGAATGAAACGCGTTCTTTGATTTACTGGCTGCAGGTCTCGCAGCGTTGGCTTCATGACCCCCAACCAGTTGCCGTCACAAACACCCACCGGCCGTCACACGAATCACACACACATGCGTGCGCCCCCTGGCCTTCGTCGCGAGGAACAAGATGAATGCATCTGACGGCGGAAGCACTCAGAGTGACCGCCGAGTGCCAGGGAGAACCCCAGATGGAGTACTCCGCACGCTCAACTGTCTGGGATACCGTACTCCCGTAACGAGGGCATGCTTTCTTCGCGTCTTTGCATTTCTTCTCGCAGGAGAGCATAGACGTTATCGAGGAAATACGAGTATGGAATGCTCATGGCGGAAACCGGCAGAAGCACGCGGAGCACGCAGGGCCGAATAGGCCCAACAAACGGCAAGTGCCATCGTCAAAAGACGAACCGTGTGTGAATAACGGGGGCGTGGTGGCTTCTCCGGGTAAGATAGGAATGACTACGGCAGGACCGCACCGTTTGCCAGAATATTGGAGAAGGCGCCCACCGTCTCAAAGGGCCTCCGTCGAGCGTCGCCCCACGCCCCACGCCCCGTCGCCGCCCATTGCTCCTGCTCTTTTCCAGCGTACCCCCCTGCAAGGGTACCTTCTGGACCTTCGATTACCCCGTTCTGTCGCTCTTTCCTCACGCCCGCCTGAACTGACATGCCACCCACACCCGCCGCCAGCCTGGCCTGCACAGCGCTGCGCAAATGCGGTGCGCCCGCTATTACACCCCACCCCCCTCTACTCGCTCTTTCCCCTCGTCCTCCTCAAAACCAGCGCCCAGCAACTCCCCACATGTACCCCCCCATCTCAGCGAAAAGCAGCAGCGACCGAAAAAAAAGGCAAAAACAGGCCCTTTTACCTACCGACCCCGGCCGGCCATACCTTCCCTCCCAACGCTACCACGCCCACCCCCCAAAGCCCAAAGGCCATTTAAAAACCGTAACCCGCTCCTTCCCTCTGAAAAACACATAAGAAAAAGACCGTCTTCTGAAATTCTGTTTTCTTTCTCTTCTCTTCTTTTCTCCTCCTTTCTCACGCCTCCCACTCTACCCCAAGAAACACATCACCATACCTGACCAGACCTTGAGCCTTGGCCACCGCCAGCATATCGCCAGCATACCGCAGCAGCATACTGCAACAGCACACGCTACCATCTACGCATCTGAAGCTCCTCGCTGCCACGGAAGATATAACGGCCTCCAGCAACCAGCAACCAGCAACCGCCAGCACGAGTACGCGGCCCAGCAGCACTCTGACGTGCCCCTCCCTTCTTCTCTCTTCTCGCCTGCAGCGTCTTCTGGGACTCTCTGCCCAGAACCACACAGCGGCCCCCCATGCAGCGAGCACAGTCTGCCGTGGATTTTTCCAACCTTCTCAATCCTGACTCTGCGCCCTCGTCTGCCTCGAGCAGCAGCAGCAGCAGCATGATACACCAGCACCTGCAGAGCGAGGCGGCCGACGTCGAGATGGGCTCGTCCGAGTCGACGTCGGGCGCTGCCGCCACGAGCATCCGCCCCAACGGCCCGGTGCCTTCGGGCCAGGCCACGGACGCCACGCCCGAGATGCCTCGCCCCTACAAGTGCCCGCTCTGCGACAAGGCCTTCCACCGCCTCGAGCACCAGACGCGGCACATCCGCACGCACACGGGCGAGAAGCCGCACGCTTGCCAGTTCCCCGGCTGCAGCAAGCGCTTCTCGCGGTCCGACGAGCTGACCCGGCACTCGCGGATACACAACAACCCCAATTCGCGCCGGCACAACAAGGCCACGCACATCCCGCACGCGTCGTACAACCCCGGCGGCGACGGGCTAATGCCTCCGCCGGCCGGCGCAAAGACCATCCGCTCGGCGCCGCCGTCGGCCCTGGGCTCGCCGAACCACTCGCCTCCGCATTCGTACTCGTCGTACATGAAGCCCTCGTTTGGCGGCAGCTCCTCGAGCAGCGGCCGGCTGGGCAGCGCCTACGGCAACACGAGCCCCCGGCAGTCGCACCAGGGCATGGACATTGCCATGCTGGCCAAGGCCGCACACCAGGTCGAGCGCGAGACGGTCGTGCCGCCGCGCTCGCAGTACTCGTCGCCCTCGTCCTCGCGCCACCACAGCCACAGCAGCAGCCACCACCTGCACCACCACTCGAGCCACCACTCGAGCCACCACTCGAGCAGCCACTCGGGCAGCCACTCGGGCAGCCACCACACCAGCCCGCCCTCGTCGTACTACGGCGGCCTCCAGCACCCGTCGCAGCAGCGTCTGCCCTCGCTGTCGGCCTACCACATGTCGCGCAGCCACTCGCACGAGGACGGCCACCACGCGGCCACCAACGGCGCCAGCAACTGCAGCAGCGACGAGCACTACTCGTCGGCCGCGTACCGCCACTCCAAGCGCTCGCGGCCCAACTCGCCCAACTCGACGGCCCCGTCCTCGCCGACGTTTTCGCACGACTCGCTGTCGCCCACGCCCGACCACACGCCCCTGGCCACGCCTGCCCACTCGCCGCGCCTGCGTCCCTTCTCGAGTACCTACGAGCTGCCTCCCTTCCGCCAGCTGTCTCTGCACTCGCACACCACGCCTGCCCTGGCGCCGCTCGAGCCGCAGCCCGACTCGTCCAAATACACGGCGCCCGCGGCGCCCGGTATCTCGAGCCGATCGAGCGGCATTTCTCTGAGCGACATCCTGAGCCGCACGGACGGCTCTCAGAGAAAGCTGCCCGTGCCCCAGGTCATGACCAAGGCGGTGCCGGACCTGCTGATGCCCAGCGACGGCTTCAACCTGAGCGGCCGCAGTTCGTCCTCGAACAGCATCTCGGGCGGCGACCTGATGGATCGCATGTGAACACGGCCCACCCGCATACACGCAAACACCGATGAGCAGCGAACTGGCTCTCCACACTTAATACATTTCTTCCGAATTATGGCAGCGATATCTTTCTTTGGGGGTTTTGGGATGGGATTCTACTCGGAGGAGAGGGGAGGGAGAAAAGAATGGCACAGCCGTGGTGCATATGGCCGCTGTTGACTCCCGACCGTCTCCAAGAGACGATTTCATGATTCTTTGTTTTTCGTCTTTTTGTCTTTTTGTCTTTTTGTCTTTTTGTCTTTTTGTCTTTTTGTCTTTTTGTCTTTTTGTCTTTTTGTCTTTTTGTCTTTTTGTCTTTTTGTCTTTTTGTCTTTTGGTTTTCTGGTTCTGTGACGGGTTTGACTTTGGCTTTCTTTGCTTGGCCGTTTGGGATTTTTGGCGTATATACATAGACTTTTTGTGTTTTACTTGGAACTGGATCAGGGAAAGGGAAACCACACCACTATAGATTTCGGCGGATACTCAATTTTGGCGTTTTTATTTTGTCACGACACGATGTGTCTCTTTCAATTTCATCTTCATATTCTGATACGCTGCTATGATTGAGCGACAACCGCATCTGCATGGCTTTCGCAACAGCCTGGCCGGCGTAATAGCAAACGGGAGGCCTGCCGGCCAGCACGTGCAAATCAACAAGTTGAGCCTCTGCAGAAGATGGGCAGCTCATACTGGAAACGGCAGTTTTGGCTGCTGGACTGTGTGTCAGAGCTGCCTGTGCCTCCCTCCCTGTTGGCACCCAACGGCCAACACGCCCCTCCTATTCTTTTTCACATGTCGGCACTGCCGCATGGCCCAGCACCAAGGCGTGCTGTTTTGCTTGCCTCGTTTCCTCGCACACAGGGCGCACAAGAGAATGCAACGTAAGTACGCAGAGCCAACGAAAAAGAGCAGCTGTGCAGACAAGGCGGTGCGGCCGCGCTTCGCCCCCTTTGTCTTCGCTGACCGCTTCTGCAGACACGTCACGTACCGATCAGTCTAAGAAGGCCATACATATGTATCTTACATACTTGTAACTGGCAATGCGGCCGTCGCAGCGCACCCATGGCTCTGCTCCGTCGGCCGTCGAGTGGGATGCATCCCGCCCTGTACCATTGCCTGCTGCACAACTACCTGTACACGTTTTTGTTCACGTCCTCACCGCAACTCTGTGCCAGAGAGGGTGTAGTAAGGGAAGCCGAAAGGGCGGAGAGGAGGCAGGCGACGCATCGGGCGACAATGGCAAGTAGACAGCCAAGCCCCCACGACGACACAGACAAGCAGCGAGCAGCAAGCGAGAGCGGGCAATCTCGACAGCCCAAGGTCCCGGCTGGGGGTTTGCCGGGGCTGCTGCCCGGCGGACAAGGCTTCGTTTCCTGCAGCCCAAAGAGGGGAAGCACGAAATACAAGGAGACATGCGCACAACATACATACATACGATACGTATTACAGGGACAGCATACGTACATAGTATGTGCAGGGGGGCCGCTGATCTCGATCTGCAAAGCAAAGCCGTGCGCCAAGGAGAGGGACGGCAAAAGGCCCTCCAGGCAAGGCAGGAAAACGAACCAGATGACGAGGAAAACGGGCACGACAGAGGCCTGACAAACGGTGGTCTTTTTCTTGCGGTTTGCTCTCCTCTGCCAAGTCTCCCAGTGCCCCAGGCTCCGGTCTCTCGGCCTCATTCTGTCATGTTTCGGGCGCACAGAAACCGGGCGTTTGTGTATACGGCCGCGTGTCGCCATGGGTTGGTCACGCCTGGACAGCAGCTGACAGCAAAGAAAACAGAGAAACACAGACACGCTGTTCCTGTGCCACGAGCGCCGATTCAGTCGTGTTGGGGTTGACGTGTCTACAGTCGGTTTCCTCTTTTACCTCTGAAAGCTTGCTGACACAAGACTCTTCCCCGTCATGCACCAGGGGAGATGGGAAACGGTGGCACGACGTGCGCGGGGTAGGGCACTGCCGTTTTCTTTCTCGGGGAACAGAAAACGGAGGAGAACAAAAGGGAAGACCAGCACCCCCACGCTATGCTGTTTGGGAATGCCGTCATTGAATCGAGAAGGGGCTGCAGGCGAGTGACGAGAGACGAGACTGCAATCACGAGGATGCGAGAGCCAGGCGATCCAAGACAGCAAACTTCATGTGGCCAAGGCCATGTCTTGGATGCCTGGGACGTTTGTCTTGGGGCGTTTGCTGTCTTATCAGCTGTGAGCTGCCCCCTTTCCCCTTCCCCTCTGCTTGTTTTGTCCTCCCTCTGCTCGCCTAACCCGCATCCACACCCTGTCACGACGGAACTTTCCTCCGGACGGCCGTTCCAGTCTTTTTACTTGCAGGCCGTGGCGAGGTCTTACCACGAGGTGTCAACAGCAGGGGTGCTGCAAGCGCTCCTTGCCGTCATTTCGGTTTATTTTTTTTATCCACTGCTGAGCCTTATTGGACGAGGGTTCCTCTTCTTTTCCGCCAGTGTACTTGTACGACGCCAGACCTGGCTGTGCGATGCCATCGCTCTAGGGATGCTGGTGACTGTGAGGTGTCTGTGATACGTACGGAATTCAAAAGAACGGCCTCCGCAGGAAACACGGGCAGGGGTGGGAAGAAATCAAAGGGAAAAAAAGGGGGGCAAGGCGCGCTGAGAAACAAGTCCGTCCGACAGAATACGCGAGGCAGGGATCGCGAAGCATCCCCGTGGAGAAGTTGGATCGTCCGGGGCCGCACTAACACGTCCAGACCATGATCCGCCAGGGACACGGACGGAAGCTGGACGCAGACATGGACAGAAAACAGATATCCGGCTGTTTCTTATCCGCTGACTTTCTTCCAGCATGTCATCTAGCGGTCAAGTTTTCACCACAAGTGAGACAAAGGGTGGCACAACACAACCAACAGGTGCTGCAAGGGGAAGAAGGAAAAGGGGGGTAGCAAAAAAAGACAGAATGAAAGAAGTGGGCATGCGACCACCTGCAGACTCCCAACCATCTATCAACCAAAGTGTTCTGTTCCCGATTTTATGTGTTCTCTCTGTACATACCTGCCGTACCTACGAGTAGTTTCTTCGTTTACGTCCTTTGGACGAGCATGCTGTGCTTGCCAGGTTAGTATTCTTTCTCTTCTTTTTCTCTTCTTCTTTTCTTTTTCTTTTCAGAGCATGTCTCACTCTCCTGCCCAGTTCCACACATCTACAAAAGAGGGGAAAGCTTGCATTGCTCTCCCCGGGCCTCCTTACGTATTTGTCTGATGCGGCGATACTAACAGAGACCTGACTGGCTATGGTTCGCCGGGTCTCGACGATGCCTGCATTGCATTGTTTCGTCTGCGCCTGCACCCCTTTTCATCCCGATTTGCCCAGCGGAACGTAGCCTGATTCCCCGCAGGCAGGGGTGTGCAGACCCCAGCAGAAGGCTCGTTCTTTGCAGTGGCCGGCCGTGATGTCGCCGGTGAGCTGAGGCGTTGCAGCCTGTGGGAGAGCGCCGCCCGTCCGCTCTGCCTTTAGCCAGCAAGGTAGCTGGCCCAGCTGCACGGCCCCTATTTGCAGGCCGCCTCCTTTTTCTTGCATCTACGACAGGAGCAAGTCTTTTTACTTGCGTGTTTTATTTCGTGCGCGGCCGTGTGTTTCTGGCCGTTCGCTGCATTCAGCCCGGCGCTTGACCCAAAATACGAGACGCGTGTCGTGACCTGGCGCCAACAGGCTTGCTGTCGAGCCGCCCGGCCACGGTGGAGATGGCATCTTTGGGAAACGAGGCTATCCCCGGACGGCAGCGGCCACGGCGGGCCGCATTTGTGGATCGGTAGTTTGGGCTCTTGCAAGTGCTCTGCTATTTTGGGTTCAGCGCTTCCGAGCGCTTCATAAACACGGGCAGGGCGCATGCTTCTCGCCCGGGCATGCGTACTGTATTACACGGTTGTGAGGGAAACCAATTCAAATCAGCATGCGACTCAGCCGGGACGGACGCAATACGACACACAGCCACAAGAATACCAATGAATGCCACCGCGACCTGCTCAAACTGCGGATCGAGCCCGTCGCCCACATCGCGAGAACTAGTTGGCTGGGTCTTGGAGTCGAGCGGGCGCGGCACGCTGAGCTTGATCACGACATGCCTGCTCACAACGTTTTTGTGCACGTGGGTGGTGATCCATCCCCGGGTTTACAAGAGCCAAGCGGCTTGCAACACTGCACAAGCTCGCCCTCTTCTTCAAGATCATACTCGCGCCCGAGCTGATGGCCGTGGAGGCGCTCCAGGAGTGGGCCCAGTGCCGGAGGATGGTCAGGGAGTGCGCGGCACACACGCAAGGCCAGTTCAAGCTCATCCACGCCTTTTATGTCAGCATGCTCGCTCTGCGGTACCGCACGCCGTGCGGCGATCGCGTGATCTGGCCAAACCAGTACGCCTGGCTGCTCCGGCAGCGGCTTGTCGACTGGCAGGGCCACGCGGCGTGGGGCCTCTCCGAGGACAATGTCCGCGACAAGAGCAAGGCCGACAGCGTGGCCAAGCTGCTGGCCCTGACGCAGGTGTCTTGGTTTGATGTGCAGTGCATCATGCGGGCCGCGCACGCTCTCCCCATCTCCCAGATCGAGGCCATGACTCTCGGCTACATCCCCATGTTTGTCGTGACCTACTGTTTCTGGTGGAACAAGCCCAAAGACATCCGGTCGCCGTCCATTGTCGAGCTTCCAGCCATGACGGCACAGCAGAAGGATGCGTTTGAGCTGATGGCTTTCAGCAATAAGTTTGACTGCGAGGGGGAGCAGGACCAAGTCACATACTGGACCATCTGGTATCTGACTCCTCGTCTGTTCGAGAAGGAGGCAGAGGACGCGGCAATACGAAAAGCCCAAGCCGCACGCAGCGCACACACGGAGGCTGCCGGCAAGGTGGAAATAACGGCTGCTGACAGCTCTGCCGAGAGCCAGCAAGACGATGCGCACTTGGAAACCGCACATGAGCTCTCCGCCTCAAGCGTGGAGCACCACATCCCCCCAGACGTGGCGGGCCTCCAAGCCGAGCTGCGTAAGGAGGTTGTCCTTTCCCACTGGGACCCGCGGCTGTACAGGTCGAGGGTCTGGCCGCTAATGTGCCTCTTTAGCGTTTTGTTTCCAGCCCCCCACCTCGTGTCGTGGGCCACGGTGTTCCCGACGGCTGTTGAGATGTGGCTCTGGCGCGGCGCTGTGTTTCTTTCCATCCTCTCCATGCTTGTCTTTATGCACTTTGAAAAGGTCGTTTTCCGCTGGGATGGCCTTGTAACGATTGTCAGCATTGCGTCTCCGGGCCTCTACTTTTTCAGCCGCGTCGTGATGATGGTTGAGGTATTTGTCACACTGCGAGCAGAAGACCCGGCCATTTACGATACGTTTAACGTCTCCACATGCTGGCTACACTTTTTGTAAATGTTAGAACAACGAGCACGCTCCTAGAGACTTGATTTTATTTTCGCCTGCATTTTCAATACTGCTCCCGAGTAGCTTACTATGTACTTGCGTCTCTGATGTCGGGTCGACCTAAAAAGGCGGCTCGAATGGGCATTTTGCCCACCTCGGGACGGGCCGGAGCGGTTAGTCGCTCCTTCTCAAATGAACGAACGAGACGAGTTTTGTTCTTGCTTCGGAGTGGTATGGCCAACAACTGATTTCCTGAATAATGCTCTCTTGCTGTCTGTCTACCCAAGACGATGAAGATGACATAGGAAAATGAAAAAGCAAAAAAATAAATAAAAATAAAAATAAAAATAAACAAACAAAACACAAAGATGACGCCGTGGTCCGTCCTCCACTCCATGACTGACCCGGCAGCGCCCAGGTCTCTTCTTTCATCCAGCCTTTTGTGCTCCAGCTCCTCGTGGCTGACGCCTGCAGGCACCGAAGCATTGACCGCGTGCCAAAAGACGACTGAGGTGTGGCTCCACGGGATGTCGTAGTCGTCCTTGGCATGGATGATCGTCAGGCGGTAGTCCTGCTCATTCAGCTCGTTGGCGCGAACGTATTCGGCAATGCGGTCTTTGCTCGGCCACTTGTCCGTGATGAAGCGCTGCAGAGACGTGAACAGCCAGGGGAATCTGGCGAGCGGCGACAGGATGGGCACCGTCCCTGCCACGCGGTAGGTCGCCACCAATGTCGCCACGTCGGAAAACGGCGCAACGAGGACGGTTCCTGCAAAGACCACGGGTGGGGACTGCAGTGCGAGATGTCTTGACGCAGCGATGGTCACGGCGGTGCCCATCGACTGTGCAAAGACGACGATGCGGGACGGCGGGATGCGCGCGACATTCAGCGCCCAGTCCATAGCGGCAAGCGCGTCGACGATGAGGCCGTTTTCCGACGGCGAGCCGGTGCTCCGGCCGAATCCGCGATAGTCAAACGTCAAGACATGGATCTTGCCTGGCTGCCCCGCGGACAGCGCACGGTAGTTGGGCACTCTGTACCCGGAGCCGACGGTTCCTCCCGCGCCATGCACGTGGAGGACCAGGCGGGCCTCCGGGTCGTCGCGCAGCAGCTGGAAGGCGAGCCGGGACGTGATGTCGGAGGCGTGGCCAGCCGGTTCTGCGACGAGAGAGAGCTCGTGTCTGCGGTACAGCTCCACGGGCAGAATGTGCCAGGCGTACAGCTGTTCCCCGTCGGGAGTCTCGATGCTGAATGGCGTGACCTGGTTCCGCAGGAAGCCAAAGGACTCGGGGACGTTGAGGTCCTTGAACCAGGTCATCTGAATGGCGTGCAGGTAAACAGCTTGCGACTGAAAGGTCGAGCTCGTGAGGAGCCCCAACAGTGTCGCGTACAGGCCGACCACAGCCGCCGCCGAGACGGAAGCGAACTTGAAAAGGGAGGCAACCATTTTGGCGGCTGCTATGCTGCAGAGGAGAGGCGGAGGGCAAAGTTGTGCTTGTACCCGAACATACGGTAAACAAAGCAGACAGCAGCTGGAAAGACAGATGCAGGGCGAGGCAGTTCGGGCGCGTATAAAGCGGTCAGTTACGGCAATACAAGGACCCACTTATTAGGCTCATCACTGAAGAGGCTGTGAGAGGACTCACTTTTTGGTTGTCAGTCTTTCAGCTCGGTCTGTGTGGACGTGGACTTTTGTATAATATTGCCTGTCTCCCACGGGCCGCTCGGCCTCCCCTATTGCACTGCTGCTGCATGCCATCGGCACCACGGCCGTCTGTTGCCGTGCGCACCTACATATCATGGGTGTTGCCCGCCATTGCCGTGGCCTCCAAGAGCTGCACAGTCTTGTTTGTGTATGCAGGACGGCACAGACCTTTTGTTCTTTAATTCAACGAAAATAACAGCGTGTTTGGACGTTCCCATGTCCAGAGTACACCTCGCGAACGCGTGCGTTTTCCCCGTCGCGGCACATCTCAGCCCAGCTGTTTCCAACGAGAATATAAACCCTTATTTTATTTTGTTCCCTCTTCCAGAAAGAAGGCGGTAACCCACGGGCGTCAGAGAGCGTCCAAACTGCTGGGGCACAGAAACGTCTTGTGCTTTCCGTTGGCCAGTCTCTTATCTTGATGTGCTGTTGCATCATGTGTCGTTGCTGGACGATGCTGGACGATGCTGGACGATGACTGGCGGAAGTATGTGCTTTTTAGTACTAGACAGGTTGGCCGAACTGAAATGGTACGTGGACAGGCAAAAGGGATGGAACGAGAGCCGGGTATTCCTTATCCTTACCTGTACTTCATATGCTGTGAGAAACTGTAATGCAATACCACAGGCAGGTGGTCAAAGTCTGTTGAATTATTGAATTATTTACTTGTGATTTATTCTTATTTATTCGTTGACATATTCATTCATTTGAATTCAGCGTCTGTATATCGGTGTGCTCGTACACCAGCACACGTCGAACAAAGTACACGGTTGGATAACGATGCACGAGGTAAACATACGTACTGCTGCAGGACGGCCAGAGGAACAGCACGGATTGCAAGGTGGTGTAGATAACAGTGAACTGCATAACGGGGGCAGCGGTGAAAGGACGAGGCGATACCAGGCTTTCTGGGCCGTCCGCGTCCCTTGCTGGCAAATGACATCGCCGTCATTGGAGCTGCTTTCTGTTCGAAATACAGTCACCAAACGACTTGTCTTCATTCCCGGCCGCTGCCCTCCTCTCCTTTGCCGTGGCGAGCGCAGCCCCCTTTCCCCGCAAGACCTCGCTTCCCACAGCCTTTTTGCTTCGCTCGCATCGTACGTCGTGTTGTAAATTGTCGCTTCGTCGCCGCTTACATATAGGGCGCTTGACTCAACGGCACAACCGGTGACTCAGACGGCCAGGCCCTGCACCCCGTGCGCTAACAGCCAGGCCGGGGCCTGCATTCCTGGCGCGTCCTGTGGCTCGTCGGACCGTATTTCGTCATCGGCCCTGTTGGTTGCGACTTGCGCCCTCGCCCCAGGCTATTGAACTGCCTTTCCCAAAGAGGCGTCTCAACGGAGAGATCCCGTTCCTGGGGCAATATTAGTGCGGGCGCAAAGTTGAAAAAAAGGGATTTTCAAGAGAAGAAAAGAATATATGAAAAAAAAGCATCGGGGCCAGACCCGGCCGAAACGCAGAGCAGTGGTAACTCGGCCGCGTAGCTCGGCGGCGACTCGGCGGGGCCCCGCAACGGCCGTGCCGTCGTGCACTGCATCGCGGTGTCACAACCAAGGGAGTGCTGGTGAACGTCAAGTCGAGAAAGGCCAGCCTTGCTCCTCTTGGCGTATCCATATAAGCTGCGGCGGCCATCTCTGAATCTGCGTTGCCAAGACGGGCAGGACCGCGCCCGCCATGACTTTGATGAACGCAGACTCGGTCTCGGCCATTCAGGTCTCGTGCAAGCAGACGCGCTTCCAGACCGAGAGCCCAAACTACCGCGAGCTCGACATTGAAGGCCTCAGCATCACGGTCACAGCAGGCCCACCGCCGGGCGCCGCAAAAGCCAAGGGCAAGGCTGCCAGCCGCAGCACCGGCCTGGAGATCTTGTCGGATGCGACGCTGCGGCTCAAGGCTGGCCAGCGATATGCCCTGATCGGCCGGAACGGCACCGGCAAGTCAAGTACGTCGACCGTCTGGGAAAGCCAGACACGCGCGCGCAGCCGCTGACAGGACAGCTCTCCTTCGCGCCATTGCCGAAAAGCTGATTCCGGGCATCCCCGAAGAGGCGCGTATCTCCATCCTGCAGCAGACCAGCGACACCACAGACGGTGCCGATGCCAAGGCCAGCCGTCGAACTGTCCTCGAAGAAGTTGTTGAGCGCGCCACGGCCAAAGACGAAGTTGAGCAAGAGATCCAGAGTATGCCAGGCTCGTCTTCTTTCTTTTTATTGACTCCCACCACTCGCTCACACGGCAAGCACTGTCAAAAGGCATTGATGCCGCCTCGGCCGACGACGATAGCAATGACGCTTATGCGGCGCTCCGTGCCCTGCGCAAGCTCCGCCACGACCGCCTGCAGAAGCGGCTCTTTGTCCTCGACAAGAACGCCCGTCTGCGGAGCGGAGCACGTGGGATGCAGGCCCGCAAAGCGCTGACGGCACTCGAAAAGACAGTAGCCGAGGCCACGGCCTCGTGGCAGCAAGCCGACGCCGACATTGCCGCACAAGTCTTGCAGGCGGAGACCCAAGAAGCGGCGGACCTGCTGGCCGAGCTTCAGATCCAAGCCGAGCCCGCACGGCTGGCGTACGTCGAGTCCCGCGCCAAAGCCATTCTGGCGGGCCTTGGGTTCAGCGAAGCGGTCATGACCACCAAGGCCGTGGCGGACCTGTCCGGCGGCTGGCGGATGCGGACGGCCCTGGCGGCGGCGCTGCTGTCCGACGCCGACATCCTGCTTCTCGACGAGCCAACAAACTTTTTGGACATGCCGGGCATCGTGTGGCTGCAAAAGTTTTTGCTCGCCAGCAGCGAGGGCGGCAGCGGCGGCGGAACCGACACGACCACGAGCGGCGAGCCGGCCCGGCCACCGCCGACGCTTGTTCTCGTATCGCACGACCGCGACTTTGTCAGCTCGGCGACCGACCATCTCATTCTCCTGCACGAAAAGACGCTCCGCTACTACACGGGAGACCTGCCCTCGTACGAGGCCGCACAGGCCGAGTCCCGGCAGCACCTGACCAAGCTCAAGGACGCCCAGGACCGCCAGCGCGCACATCTGCAAGAAACAATCCAGCGCAATATGCGGGAGGGCAAGAAGAACAACGACGACACGCGCATCCGGCAGGCCAAGATGCGCCAGAAGAAGCTCGACGACCGCTGGGGCCTCGAGACCAACGCCAAAGGCCACCGCTTCAAACTGAACCGCGACATGGCCGGCTTCCACCACACGCGGCGCAGCGAGATCGAGATACCGCCCGAGGCGCGAGCCACGCAGATCGCGCTGCCCGACCCCCCCGACCTGCGCTTCCCTGGCGCCCTTATCAGCCTCGAAAACGTCTGCTTTCGATATGCCGCCGCCCGCCGCGGCCAGCCGCCGCCGCCTTGGACGCTGGACACGGTCAATCTCAACGTGCACATGGGCGACCGCATCGGCATCGTGGGGCTCAATGGTGCCGGCAAGTCAACGCTCGTCCGGCTGCTTGTAGGCGATGGCGGCGGCGGCGGCGGCCACGCCCTCGTCTCGAGCCGCGTCCAGCCCACAAAGGGCAGCGTGACGGTGCATCCACGGCTGCGTCTTGCGTACTATGCGCAAGACGCCGTGGACACGATCCGGGCGCTCGACAAGGGCGGCGGAAGCGACGGCGAGGCAGCTCCTCCGCTCACGGCGCTCGGCCTGCTGACCCGCGACGTCGAGGGCAAGCTGCCCGAGGGCGACCTCCGTGCCCTTTTGGGCGAGCTGGGCCTGCCCGGCCGCTTGGCCTCTGAGACGCCGCTGCGCCGACTGTCGGGCGGACAGCTCGTACGCTGTGCGCTGGCTCGCTTGCTGTGGCAGCAGCCGCAGTGCCTGGTGCTGGATGAGGTCACGACGCATCTCGACTATGAGACGAGCACGGCGCTGCGCCGGGCGCTCCGGACATGGCCTGGCGCGGTCGTTCTCGTCTCGCACGACCGTTGGTTTATGCGCGGCGCGATCGAGGGCGAGGTCAACGACGAGGCGGGCTTGGGCGCAGACGACGACGGCCATGGCAGCGGTTCCGATGACGGGGCAGGCGGCGGTGGGGCCGGGCCGAGTGATCGGAAACTCGTGTATCGGCTGCGGCAGGGCCAGCTGACACTTCTGGAAAAGGGTGTCCGGCAATTTGAGGACCAGCTCGAGAAGCGGGCCAAGAAGCTGCTGACGTCGTGAGAGAGGGAAGGAGAGAGCTGTGTGCAGTTAAAAAAAGAAAAAAAAAAGAAACATCGATTCTGTAGTCTATCCAACGTGTATGCCTGGTTCATGTCTGCCGTATAAATGCGAAAGCTGCTTGCAACGAAGTGGAAGCGCCAAAAATCAAAACAAAAAACCAAACAAAAAAAATCAAAGACGGTTCACAATGACCTGTAGCACGGGCTGAGCAGCCTTGCGCACTTTCATCCATCCGCCTTGGGGGATCTCGACAATCGTGCCATCGATGCAGCTGGAGCCTTGTTAGTTGTTTTCTTTTCATGGACGAGGGAGGGCATTGTCGCGTACACTTTCCGCCAGCGTGCGTCGTGCTCGCGCACGTCGATCTGCAGCTCGTCGATGGCATCGTATCCGACGCCGCCCTCCTTCTTTCCGTCTGCCTCGCCATCGCCGGCTGGCCATTTCATGCCAACATGCGCGCCGTTGTTATAGGCCGCCATCATAATGTCCATGGTCTTGGCGCCGCCGACGTCGCCAAAGTGCACCAGCCGCAGCTGCCCGTCGAGGGGCTCGCTGGCCGGGGAGATGGTAAACGTCTTTTCGAGGTTGGACACCATGGTGGCCAGAACGTAGTTGAAGCGGCGGCTGAGGCGCGCTGGCTCTGCTGCCTCGGGCTTTGTGATGCGGACGTCTGCGTCGTATGCGTGCGACGTCTTAAGCAACTCCTGCGCCGCCATGCCGAACCGCTTGTCGCCGTGTTTGCGGTACTCGGGCGTGTCGCTCTCCCACACGAGCTGCGCGTGGAAGCCGTAGCTGGCAACAATGGCGCCGCGCAGGCGATCGACGAGCTCGGCCTGCTCCTGAAGCGCGGCCTCTGGGCCCTCTTCCTCCTGCAGCGAATAGCTGACGGTGTGCGAGCCCGGCGAGAAGCGGGCCTCGAAGCTGGGCAGCGGCGCGGCGTGGCCTCGGAAGAGCGTCCGCAGGCCCAGGACAAACGACGACGGGCCCCTGGCTCCGGCGCGGAGGTAGTCGGGTCGATGGAGCGAGTGGAACAGGGCGTTTCCTGTGCCGAGCGGCAGCAGTGCAATGGCCGGCAGCTGCCGGACGTCCGTCTCGCCATGCTGCTCGGCCACGCCGTTCAAGAGGTCGACAACGCCGCCGTCGCCGCTGAGCAAGATAACCGTGGGCGGCGCCTCTCTGTTCCTGGGCGTCTTGCCCAGTGCCAGCGCAAAGTCGGTGATGGAGCGGGAGCTGCTCGTCACCAGCAGGTTGAAGGACTTTTGACCGCGCGGGACCGCGTCCTCGGCGCCGGTGACTGCCGCAAGGCCAAACACACCCAGGAGCGGCTTCAGGATACCGTCGTAAAAAGCCTGCGCCTGGCCGAGGCCAGACCTCGTCGACACGACCACGTGCAGTGCGGACGACGATGCTTGTGCCGGCGACTCGTCGTCGCGAAAGACGGACGCAATTTCTGCCAACAGGTGCTCCCTCAGCACCTCTCCGGGCAGCTTTTGAGCAGCCGCCTCGTCCAGCACGGCCGAAAAGAGCGCAAAGGGGGGCGGCGGAGGCTGTTCCGGCGAGGGCCCGTCTGCGGCTGCAGCAGCGGCCGCTGGCTCGTGCAGCCAGCAAACGTGGTACTCCGCCGGAAGCCGGTCGTGCAGCTGCCGGCGCACAATGAACAGGATCTCGTCGACGGGGATGCGCTGCTCCGGTGCTGTCGCCGTGGCCGGCACGAGGACTTGGCCGTTGACGTACGCCTCCTGGATTGCTGCGGCTTCAGTGGGCGCAGTGCCGGCGGTAGCCGCGCCGATGGAGGCCATCGTTGCAGACGCAGGGCAGAAAAGAGGCCCGTCCTGGCGCTTGCAGGGGCTTCGTCGCGGCCGTGTCGTTGAGTCTCTTTCTCTTTCTGCTTCTTTCCCTTCTTTTCCTTCTTTTCCTCTTTTGCAACTTGTCGTGATCGAGTCACCGCGTGTGCCTGGAATTACGCGGTAGTTCTCGGCATGTGCAAAATCGCAGTGCCCTAGAACGGTGTAAGACGGGGTTAAGGGACACCGAGGCGTTGGAGGCGAAGGCGATGAAGTGATGCAAACTGGTGAGAAATGGCGAAAGTTGACGAGGAAATGGAAAAGGGGTAACTATACAAAAGGGAAGGAACCGGCCGCAACTTCCTGTTCCAAATTCTATTCTCTGCGAGGAAGGTGCAAATGTGCTGCGCTTCTCCATACGTTTTTGCTGTATGGTAAGCAGATGAGCGCCCATACTATAGCGGTCTCGGATGGCGTTATCGCTTGCAAAGAAACGAGCTGCGTACTGTATGGCGATGAAGTGCATTCTACGTCGTACGGTTCGCGTAAGACGGCTTGTTTCTCTGCACGTCGTCGCGCTGTGATTGCGAGGGCCCGGTGCTCCTTCCTTATCTCACCAATCATCCACAAAGCGAAGGCGCGATCAACAAGATTGCCTTTCATCGATGCCATGTCTTCCGATTACATAAGCACACATCTTTTGGTATGGCTGTGGTGGAATGTGTCTCTTTTGCTCTTTGTACAGTACAGCGGACGCCCTAGTGTCCCTTGGCACGGTTCATGGGCCCCCAGTTCTCTCGTGGGTTGATCTGGTATCGCACGAGCCTGTCGGCGCCGCGGCCGAGCTGCCGGCCGAGCTGCTCGTCAAAGACAATGGCCTGCTGCGCGCCGGCAGCGTTTGTGGTCGTGTCCTCTGCAGGCTCGCCGTCCCTTCCTTCTTGCTCGATCCGCAGCAGGCGGTATGCGGCCGTGTTGGGACGGATGTTGTCGCGCTTGACGGGCGCCTTTTGGCGGACAAAGGCGCGCATAATGTCCCACAGGACGGACCACGGCGCGTCGGTCTTGATGCTGCCGGGCCTGCAGTGGCTGCGCGTGGCGCGGTAGCCGAGCAGGAACAGGGCACCGCGGATGGGGTCTTCGCCGGGCGTGGAGCAGTGCACGGCCTTTGCGAGGGTGGTGGGCAAAAAGAAAAACGGCGCGGGGTCGACGGCGGCCAGGGCGTCGTCGCCGGTCAGGGGCACGCGGACGTCGCCGTCCGCGCCGTCCGCGCCGCGCCGTCCACCTGTTTGCGGCGGCGCGGCCTCGGGCTCCAGGATCTCCTCGAGCGCCGTTTGCAGCATGCCCCGGATCCGGTGCGTGGTTCCGTAGACGTCCGTGTCCACGCTGGGCAGGTCGGCGAGAATGCGCTCGATAAAGTCGGCCTGGTGGATGGGCCCGGCATACATGGGCCCGGCGATGTGCGTCTTGGTGTTGCAGTGCTCGCAGCGCGGCCCGGCCGTGGGCGCCGTGGCAAACGTGTACTTGAAAAAGGTGCCGGACCCCTTCTTGTTGGCGTGGCTGTGCGTGCGCAGCAGCGGCTGCGTGGACCAGGCGCTGCAGCCCTGGTCGCAGTTGTAGGCCACCATGGTCTTGCCGGCGAGGAACTTGACGCTGGCCGGCGAGCGGTGCACGGTGACAAACACGCGGCAGTAAAAGTCAATGGACAGCGAGAGCAGCGGCGTAATGGTCAGGCCGTAGCGGGCGGCCGACGAGGCGAGCGCGTGCAGGACGATGCGCAGGCCGGCCTCGTGCGACTGGGCGCCCTTCATGGGCACGCCGCCGTACAGGGCAAAGCACTTTTCGGGGTAGCCCTGGGACGCCCAGACGCCGGCGTCGGTGCACGTCACGCACAGCAGGCCGCCGTCGCTGCGGACCGACTGCACGGCGGCGTCGAAGAAGTTGGCGCCCGTGCCGTACGGGTCGAGGTCGATGACGTCGTACTTGCCGCTGTGCTTGTACTTTGGGGCGCCCTTTTCGCCCTTTTCGTGGCTCTTGGACGCCGGCATCGCCGCGAGCTCGGCGGTGGCCGCCAGGTCCGTGGCCACGACCGTGTACATGTGCGCCAGCGCGTCGGAGCGCGTCACCTCGATCTTGTCCGTCAGGCCGTTGAGCGCCACGTTGCGGCGGATGGACTCTGTGGCTGCCGCAAGCAGGTCGTTGGCCGTCACCGACACGGCAAAGGGCAGCTCGTGCGCATAGCGGAGGGCGCGCAGCCCCGTGGCCGACAGCGCGTCGAGAATGCGGATGCTGGGCGGCGGTTCCAGCGAGAAGGTGGGCTGTGGCGCAGACGGCGCAGACGGCGCCGGCCTCGGGCCTGGCGCGTCCGGCTCGCTGGCCGCGCCCTCGGCCGGGCCGGCAGTCCGTGAGACGAGCTCCGTAGCGGCCTGCGACGCGTCCTGGCCCTCGGCGTGCTTCTCAACCTTTGCTGGCCTCTCGGCCTCCTCGGCCTCGCCCCCCTCACCCCCCTCTTCCTCCGCGGCCTCCGCGGCCTCCTCCGCTGTTGCTGGCTGCTGGCCGGCTTTCTCCGCTCGGCTGCGGCGGTCCTCCCTCCGCTTCCGCTTCTTGCTCGCCGCTTCTGCCTTGCGCTGCCGCAGGCGCTCCACGCGCGTTTCGTTGAGGCGCGTGCCGTACGCCTTGATGGCTAGCACGCTCAGGTCGCGGTTAAACTGCTGGATGGGGTTGTAAAACACCTGCTGCGGGTGGTCCTCCACGCTCGGCCCGCCGCCGCCGTTCTGGCGTTCCTTTCGGGCCCCTCCGCTCAGAGGCACGTAGATGCGCGCCAGCCCCTCCTTGGCTGTCTTGTACCGCGTGCCCTCGACGACGACGACGTCCTCGCTGGGAACGGCATCCGTGCCGCCACCGCCCCCATTCGTCTCCGGTGCCTGCGGCGCGGCCATCCTAGCCGGGGCGCTATCTCTGGCCCGGTGCGAGGCGGGTGTGGTGTGCAGACGACGGCAAGGCGCCGGCTGCGCGGCGGAGCACGGCGAGGCCGGTGGTCTGTTGGTCGTGGTCGATGTGGCTAGCAGCAGTCGAGTCGACACTGGCGCTACGAGCCCGGCAATGCGACGGCGCACGGCGGGGAGCAGCATCCACGAGAACACGAGGGCTCAAGACGGCTCGGACAATGTGGCGGGCTTGGCGGGTCGAGGTCAACGAGCGGCGTCGCTGCCGTGTGTGATGCAGAAAGCCAAAGTATTTTTTTAGACAAAATTTTAGTGGGGACTAGTGCGGCCCGCTACAGTAAGGCAAATAAAGCGGGCCCTGCAAGGCTACGGATGCTCGATGCTGATTGGTGGAGAACGACTGTGTACGACCATCACCGTCTGTTGTCGTCACCGGGCTCGTCCCAACGGCAAGCTCGCAACGCCGGTCGATGGCCGCGTCTACGGGATACCATAGCATGTTATGCAGGCCCCACGGCCATGCGACCGCGTACCGCGGTACATAGTGTCACTTCGAGAACAGGACGTGGTACTTTGACTCGCCTCGTTTTGTTTTCCTTCTTGTATCTTCGCATGTTGATGACACATGCTGCAGGACGTATCTTTTGGTCTGATCAGCCCTTCTTCTTCTGCATGGGACTGGCCGGGCCGGCTAGCGCCACATACCGCAGCACCCGGCCATTTTCCCTGCGGGTGCTGACAACGACGTCTACAAGATGCGGAAAAACGCGAGGGCTTGGAGAGGGCATGTGCCCTATTGCCCTCATAAGTTCCTAGTCCCTCATGAATTCCTAGTCTTTTCCATTTTGAAGCTGCCTGCGCAGGTTTTTGCTCTTCCGCCTCGCCGTCAAGATTGTTGTCTCGTTCTCGATACCGCACAAGCATCATTGCCAGAACCACGACAGCTGCGCAGATGATCCACGACTGATGCCCCGGGCGCTCGTGGAGTAGACCACAAACGAACCCTTTACCGAATCCGCCTGCGTCGAGGGCCTCTCCCCGAACCCGCGATACCCGTCTCCATCGGCGCCCCGACACTTTCCACGACCAACATGTCCTCCAGCGCGGCGCTCCTCCTTTTCCTGGCAAGGGCCTTGCACGCCGTGGTTCTGCTCGCAGAGCGTGTGTACAGCGCCAGCGTGTGTGTGAAGCCCCTCGGCCATTTGGTCTACTGGGCGGGGCGCCTCCTCTGGCTTTTCGGCTGCGGCGTCGCGGGCGTCGTGGCGGCCTGCACGCCCAGCTCGATGCGTCCCGTCCCCTGGCCCAAGAACGTCGATCTCGTCATGGCGAGCGTCCGCGCGGTGCAGTTCCGCATGAACAGCATGCACCACCGGCAGAGCCGCGCTCTTTTCAGCGCCGGGACGGTTCGCCACGTCGTGGCCGGCGCCGCCCGCTTTGCCGTGTCCGTTCTGGCCCTCGTCGTCCAGGCCGCCCCTTTCGTCCCCGTCTTTCTTGCCAGCCGGGCATCGAGGGCCGCCCTTCAGCTCGCTGGTTGTGTGCGTGCCGTCGCCACCAGTCCGTGCCGCTGGCGGTGCGCCTCTGTGCGCGTCCTGGCCCGCCCCGCGCGCCCTCTGTGGTTTATCCTTGCTGTCTGCTGCTGTTTTGAGTTCAGCTGCATCTTCCTCATGCACAGCAACGCGCCTCTTGTCGAGGACGCCAAGGCCGGCCATGGCACCGCCGCGCAAAGCGAAGCGGAGGCTGCCGTGGCCAGCCGCCCGGAAGCAGCCAACACCGCCGTCGTGTCCCGCAAAAGCTATGCCAGCTTCAAGGACGAGGACCTTACCGACTGGATCAACGTTCTCAGGGACAAGCACAGCCTGGCCAAGGACATGATGTTCCAGGCCGTCAACGTCAAGCCTGTGTTCGACGAGAAGACGTACAACGAGGCCGCCCAATACCCCTCCGCCACTCTGCCCGTCGATTTTCTGCCCTCCCTGTCCGTGGTGCACGAGACGATCGGCTCGCTGCTTGGCTTCAAGCCCATCCACGTGCCCGGGCGCAAGGAGCTGCATGAGCAGAGCAGGAGGCTGAAGCTGGTGTACCTCAACGACTATGCCGAGGCCGACGTCGACGGCCACATGGGCAAGTCAAAGACGGAAATCCACGCCATGGACGCGCAGCGAGACAGGGACAGGAAGCATGTCGAGTGGGCTCTGGCGCTCGCCGAGAAAAAGGCCCAAAAGATTGCCAAGGCGATGCAGAAGCTCCGCCTGGGTGAGAAGTACCAAGACGGCGACGAAGACGAGACGGAGGGAGAGGGTGCCGACACGACCACAGACGAGCCGCAGCAGCCCTCGAGGCGCTCAACGCATTCCACGCGCTCCACAAACGGCCGTGCGCACGAGATGAGCGCCACCGAGACGTCTGACGAAACGTCTGCGTACCGCCAAGAGCTGTTTGTCCCCGTGCACGAGGAGTTTGACCATGAGGCGCCCGTCGTGGACACCGGCAAACTCGCGTTCGAGTACGGCAGCGCCGCCAGCCCAGACAAGATGACCGTCCTGTACGAAGGCGCCCGGCTCGTGGAGATGGGCAGCGACCAGACTGAGGTGGTTGTGACGGACGGCAACTTCCGGTTCCACATCTCGGATGCGGGCGCCAACGTCACCAACATCTCGCCCAAGGACATCACGGCCAAGGACCTTGTCCGGTCGCAGAAGAACCTCGAGACATGGCTGGACTCGGTCCACGACCACCTGGACTACCTCCAAGCGACAACGACGCGCGGCCATGCCGCCGCCAGCGCCACGCCCTCGCTCTTGCCCATGGTCCGCAAGCGCCCGCGCCTCGACCACACCACGCCCATGCACCTCCCCGAGGGTGCCATCCGGCTGCCCGTCAGCGGCCGCGGCGTCCGGCGCACCCCGCTCGAAAGCGGAGGAGCCGACGCCGCGCCGCCTGCAGACGGCCTGGCGCGGACGAAGCGCAGAAAGGGCGAGCCGCCCGTGCATCCTGTGCTCCGCGCGGGCGGCGTCGACGCGTCGGGCCTCATGGTCGGCGTCAGCACCACGTACTCGCGGCTGCACTACAGCGACTTTGCCGCCATTGACGACTGGGCGCGCTGGCTGACGGACGGCGACGGCCGGTCCAACGGGGCCTTTTTGTTTCTGGCGCTGCACCGCCCGCGAAACAACGAGACCGCGGCCATCCGGGCGCGCATGGAGGAGCGCGGGCTCTTTTTCGACATTTTCGAAGATTTTGGCCACAAGAACGAGGGCGACGGCGGCGGGCCCGAGGACGTGCACCCGCTGCCGGTGGTGCCCGACGCCGACGCCATCCGCTACTCCAACCTGCTCGGCTGGATGCTGGAGTACCAGTCGGCTAACTTTGGCGACAACCGCCGCCACGTCGTCTTGGACAGCGGCCACGGCCACGGCCACCGCCGCCGCCTCGACAAGCCGTGGAACATCACCACGTACGCCCTCGTCGACGACGACCTGTTCGTGCCCGACATGGGCCGCCTCGTCGCCAAGCTGCGCGAGCACCGCGGCTTGGCCGCCAAGGACGCGCGCGACGACCTGGACGACAGCATGTGGCTCGGCCTCCCCAGCGATCCGTGGTCCGACTGGGCCTTCCACAACGGAACCACCCTGCACAACCAGACCGCCTGGGAGACCGCGACGTACGGACACCCCGTCACGACCGCCGGCCTCGATCCCGCGTTCCTCGACCCCGCAAACGGCACGCCCCTGCCCACGTCGTACGGCGGCCGTGCCGTGTTCCTCGCGGCCGGCCTGGCCAAGCGGATGGCCGGCCTGCCGTGCATGCGCCGCTCCGCGGGCGACAACATCATCAACACCGTCTTCAAGGCCAACCGCGCCGCCTTTGACCGCAGCGAGCATCCCGAGGCCGGCTGGGACGAGCAGCTGTACCGCTGCGCGGTGCAGAACCTCAGCGACGCCACGCTGCGTCTCATCCCGAGCTACTACTCGCCCACGGACGCGGCCGTGTACGGCACGGAGTGGGAGTCTGCCATGGCCGACGGCGCTTTCAGCAAGTACCTCGGCCGCATGGCGCAGTACAACGGCGGCACCCACCCCCTCGTGATGCACAACTACCGCACCTGGCACGACTTTGACGTTGGCGCCGCCCACCAGGTCACCGACGTCTGCGGCGCAGACTGCTTCCTGCAGCGCTTTGTGCTCGACGGCGGCTGGGTCCTCACCAACGGCCACAGCCTCGTCCACTATGAGCATCTCCGCAGCGTGCCGCTGGAGCGCAGAGGCGGCTTTGGCGGCTCCGACTTTGGCGGCTCCGACTTTGGCAGCCTCGGCGACATCCGCGAGACAGGCACGCCCAACATGGCCGAGAGGTTCCGCGTCCACCAGGAGCAGCGCCGCTACTACAGCGGCCTCCGCATGCTCATGGAGGAGCCGGCCCGGCCCCGCGATGCCCAGGCCCTCGACTGGAAGGGCAGGCAGACGACCTACCGGCTTGTCGAGACAACGGTGGCCGGTGACGGCACGGTCATCCAGGCCTATCTGCGTCGTCGCGCCGCCCAGGTCAAGAGCCTCACGGCCATCGGCGGCCGCAAACACTTTGAGGATATGCAGAAGCGCATGGCCGTGCCCAGCGTCGCCATGGGCGGCCTCGACGGCACCGCCGCCGACAAGGCGACCGAAGCACCGGCGCCCAGCACGGACGAGCTGTTTGTTGTCATCTGGAAGCCGGCCAGCGACAAGGGACCGCAAACGGAAAAAAACGCCATAAACAGCGCGCCCTCTGCGATAAGACGCAGGACTCCGTGCGTCGTCATTCTGCTCGTTCTGAGCTTGGGATTTGCTCTCCTCATCGTCATCGTCGACGGGATCCAAGCGGCTGGCGCCCGTGGGGTCTTGACGACAGCCAACCTGCGTCTGGCCAGCCTTGCCTTTGCCGTCTTTGTTGTGCTCGTGTATATTGGCCAGTTCGTCCACCTGCCACAGGCATATCCGCACATCACAAAAATATTTACCGGTTTGTGATTATGCGAATGGGCGTCCTTTGTTTCTGCATATCTCATGGCCTTCTGGTGTTGGTTTCTTTTTAGTTTTCATTCCGTCTTTTTTCTCGTTTCGATATGGTTTTTCCTTCTTTCTTCTTCTCGGGCAGTCGATTGGCTGTCCTGGTCCGTTTTGCTTGGTAGCTGTTCTATTAGCGGCATTGCAACTGCGAATACCCAAATGTTTGTTTGCCAAGGGCTGGTCGTTATATCAAAAAATCAAAATCCCCCAAAAAATCTGCCGTAGAGAACGCCGTGAACATTGAATGCCAAAATGAAGCCCAGAATCCAAAATAGGAAAAGCAGAAATAGCACAAGGACTCCAATACCGCGCCTGTACAGAGTACAACACAGCATGATGCGATGCTTGCATCACCACGTCTCGGGTCCGAATTTGCCGCCGTCCGGGACGGCCCGGTACGCACAAGCCTGCCAGTCGCACCCCTGTTGGTACACCTCGGTTCCCCACCAATGGAAATTGGCTGTGAGGCCCGAGTAGATGAAGACAAAAAAGACAACGACAATCCCCGAGGCCAGCGCTGCATCGAGCGCCGCGCTCAGCGTCATGGTGTACTTGGCCCACCAGGCCGTGGCGCGACGCTTGACGAGATGGTTGAACAGATAGCAGACGAGCGCCCAGACGGAAAAGTTGAGGCCCGTGGCCGGCGGGATCCAGCCGAGCGAGCCCAGAAGAATGGGCAGGTTGATCTTGCGCACGATGCTGTCGCGGCGGTGACGGCTGTAGAGCCAAAGCGGGATGGGCGCCACGGCGCCGACCAGGAAGCACCACACGAGCGGGCGGTAGATGGCGCCGGGCCCAAAGAACTCGGCCGGTCCCACGACGCCCCAGAGAATGGACCCGTTAAAGTGCACGCGGGCAATGGGGCAGATGAAGCCGTTGAGCGCCTCGGACGTGCACAGCCCAGCAATGTTGCCAAACATCCAGTTGAGCACCGCAATCTGGGTCACCGACGACACCAGCGTGGCCACCATCTGGACCTTGAACAGGATGCGGGGTGGAATCTTCATGTAGTGGCCGAGCTTGAGGTCGGCACAGAACTTGATGCCCTGGGCAGACGAGATGTATCCGTACGTGACAAAGACCATGTTGGCCACCGGCCGCCCCGGGAACACGGCGCCGCAGACCAGCTGGCAGATCAGATAGATGCTGACGTGCTGGTTTGTCACGGCCATGATGATGCCAATGGGAATAAAAAGAACGGCACAAAGACCGAGCGCAAGCAGTAAGCCATACCAGGGCAGGTGGATTGGGTAGCTGGAGGATGTCAGCAGCCTGAAACTGCAGCCGGAGGGAAAAGAAATTGCAAAGAAAAGAAAAAAAAAACATACTACTCGACAATGAAGATGGCGACGGCCGTCATCGAGACAAAGGTCATTAGGTACCACCACATGGGCGCATCACGGTACCGCTTCATCAGGCGGTTGTGAACGTCCTCCTGGCCCATGAGGCCGTCGAGGTTCGAGTCGCTCGCGTTGAGGCTTGCGGCGCTCTGGAGGGGGACGGCGTTGGACGCGAGGTTGGCCGTGCTGGGGTTGTCGACGTCGGGCGCGTCGTCGTCAAAGACGCTGTGCGAGCTGGAAGGCACAGGCTGGTACATGCCTTGGCGGCCGCGGCCGTGGCTGCTGCTCTCCTTCCTGCTGCGGGCTGCCTTGAGCGCCTTGGCCTCGGCCAGCGACTGGGTCCACTGGCGCCAAATGTCGCGGCCGTGCCAGCAGGCCGTGTGCGTCAGCAGCGAGGCCAAGCCGGCAAACTGCACGCCGTAGCTGAGGACGTAGGTGATGGGCAGGAAGACGCGGCTGTAGCTGCGGTAGGCGTCGCGGTCAAAGGTGAAATCGGGTGTCAGGATGCGGCTGACGTCGTACACCTGGCCCTGGTTGTCAAAGACGGAGACGGACAGGATCGGCATAAAGGACGAGTAGAGCCAGTTGCTGTAGTAGGCAATAGGCGCAATGATCCACATGACCACGACGAGGCCGCCGACGACGTTCATGGCGGCCCAAAAGGGCGTGAGCAGCGGCGAGCCAATGTAGGCGATCTGGGCCCAGTCAAAGGTCACGGGAAAGAGGCCGAGGCCGGACACCACGCCGAACAGGTTGGCCACGACGACGCTCTTGGGCGCGAACCACGTGACGACGTTGAAATAGCTGAGGGCCGGCATGAGCAGGCCCGGGACAAAGTAAAAGGCAAAGGCGCCGAGAAAGACGGCGTAGAAAAAGCGCCAGCGGCTGATGCGCCAGCCGTTGGCCGGCTTGTTCTCCTCCTTGTGCAGGGTGGCAAACATGGCGGCCGACATGAGTGTCGACGGCCAGATCATGCCGCTGGGCCGCACGAGGAAGCGGCGCGACAGGCCGGCAAACGTGTACCCGAGGATCTGGGTCGAGACGATGAGCAGCAGCTGGTAGACGATGCTGACGTCCTGCTTGTAGAAGTGGGTCTGCTCGACAATGACGTCGGTAGCAAAGGCAAAGCCAAACGACACGTTGCTGCTCACATAGACGCAGGTGTGTTCCTTTTCGTTCCAGCTGCCCTGGGACAGCCAGAGGCGAAGCCGGCCGAGCCGCCCCCGCAGGTGGCGGGCGTGCTGGCCCGTGTTGCGCACGAGCGCGCCGTCGTCAAACTCCTCTGGCGGGTCGTCTGCGCGCTTCAGGAGCAGGTCCCAGGCAAGGCCGAGGGGATGCACGAGCAGCAGGGCAATGACGGGCGTGATGGCGACGCTCGGGTAGCGCAGCGAGAAGAAGAGGTTGGTGGAGGAGCCGAGGATGGAAAAGAGCGTGGACAGAAACCACATGCGAGGCGTGGAGATGGACAGCAGCACATTGTCGACGGGGGCGACCGACGCGCGGACCTGTGCAAAGGGCGAGTTGTCGGGCGGGTTGGAAGACGCCGCTTCGTCGTGGCCGTCGTGGCCATCGAGGCCGCGGGAGGCAGACGCTTTTCCCGACGCTTTTCCGGGCGCCTCGCCGTCCTCGCCGAGAAAGCCGTCCGGGCTCTCGGATGCCTGTCCTTCCGCATCCCGCAGCAGAGGATAGCCGTCGCCGTGGTAGTCGCCCTCGGAGAGGTCATCGGGCCCGGCATTGCCGTCGCTGTCGTCGTCGTCGTCGTCCACAGCGTCGCTGTCGTAACTGGCCTCGCTCGGCGCTGCAGACACGGCGGCGGCTGTTCCGGCAGCGTCAAAGCGGGTGCCGCCGAGGCCCGCGAGCATGGCCTCGATCTCAAGCTCGGGCGGGGGAATGCGCGAGGAGCCGCCCGTCACGGCGTCGTACTGCGCAAACAGCGACGCGGCCTGCGACCGCTTGCGCCGCAACGTGGCATGCCGAGACGATGCCGCGCTGGCGCCGGCCGCGCTCGTGGAAGCGCGGCGTGCGGCGGTCTCTGGCGGGCCTTGCGCCAGCCCTGCGGGCGCGACGGGCGTGGTGGACATGCTGGATGCCGTGGCCACGGCCGTGGGCGACGAGGCGCCGGACTGCCGGGCACTGGGCACGGCGCCGTAGGACGGGCTGTGGAAGCTGGGCGACGAGCGCAGCGACGGGGGTGCTTTTCTGGTCATGGGATCGTCGTCGTGCTGGACTGCGCCGGCAAGGCTGGCGATGGAGGAGGTGCCGTTGTCGAGGGCGTCGAGAGCGTCGAGCGTCTCTTTTGCGGCCGAGTCGAGGGCAGGCAAGCCATGAGCAGCGGGTGAGTGGGAAGGAGGCACAGCCAAAGAAGAGGAGGAACAGTCGAAAGAATGCAAGACAGCAGCAGATTGCGGCGAGGGAGACGGAACGACAGAAACCCCAGAGGGTCCAGCCAGTCCAGAGGATCCAGGCCCAGACAGCCCCGGTGTAAGTGAGATGGACAGGGCCGAGGGCGAATGCGAGGGGGGCCAAAGCGTCGTGGAAGGGATATTTGCATTGTCTGTGATTGGGCTGGCGCCGGGCAAGGCAGCCGCAGCGCCTGCAGCAGTGGCAGCGCCTTCAGACGGCGCCCGAGGAAGCTGCTGGTGCTGATCCGAGCCTAGCCTGTGCGGGCGAAGCGGCGGCGTCGCATCCGCAGGAGGAGACGGCGCCATCCAGCGGGCACGGCGGGGCGGCGCAGGGCAGGGAGCTGAAGGAGAGAACCAGAACCAGGCGATGCCAGACGTCAATCTATCTCGGCATGCTGCAGGCAAAGCAATGAGAAAGCCAAGGGAGGAGGAGGAGGACGCGAGGAGGAGCGTCGACGGCGAAGGCCCCGTTTGCCGCGCAGGGAGGGGCTGGGGCCAGCCAATTGCGCCTGCAGAGAACGCAAGGGGCGGCGCGGTGTCGGACGGCGGCCTGACGTTGTTGAGGCGCTGGCGGTCGGGTGCCTCGACGTCTCCGAGAGGTGTTGCATCGATTGACGTTGATGCAGGTGGAGATGCACACTAATGCCAGCTTGGCTTGTGAGGAAGGTGCGGGAGGGTGCAACACATACACGCGGGTTGCGCCTGCCAGCAAACCACAGACGCTGCGATCGAGACGCGGAAGGCGCTAGCGCGTCCCATTCCAGCGGAACCTGCACGTATTTAAACTCTTGTGCAGGAAGGTGCGCCCAACAGCAGGAATCAGCGCTGATTGGCTGGGAAAGGTAGCGTCAAGAGCCTTCTATGATCACGGCGTGCCAAGCATCAACCACCATCAGATGACACAGCCGGGGACAATCAACATTTTGGGCTCAGATACATGCAGGGCCAGGCTGTCTGCCACCGAGCCTTTCTCTGTGCCACGCAAAATCCACCCAGAACCCCTCACAAATCGGGCTGCTGCCGCGTGCGAGTGAGACTGGCTGGCCGCGAAGAGACATCCTTGGCAGCAGAGGGAGCCACGGGGCTGCCCCTTGATGGGTCGTGACGGCTCCCAAGGCACCATGTCTCCGGGCGCCGTCCTCGGTGCGGCGCCCGCGCTGGCCGCGGCCAAGAACCAGCTCCGTGTCCAAATGAAGCAGCGGCTCGCGTCTCTGCCGGCAGCCTCGGTCGCATCGCAGAGCGCAGCCATTTCCGGCGCGCTCTCTCGGTTTCTTCCCTTTGTCGAGGCCCGCCGCGTGGCTATCTTCTTGTCGATGCCGGCTGCCGAGGTGCAGACCGACGCCATTGTGCGCCACGCCCTGGCAGCTGGCAAGCAAGTTTTTGTGCCGTACCTGCACAAGCCGGCGCCGGCCGCACGGGCCGGCGACTATCTTCCGTCCCGTGTCATGGACATGGTTCAGCTGCACGACGTGGCCGACTACGAGGCCCTGCAACGCGACAAATGGGGCATTCCGAGCGTGGCCGCGGACAGCGTGCCATCCCGACGCCGTGTCCTCGGCGACGGCGGTGGCGCTGAGCATGGCCAGACACGGCACGAACAAAGCCAGCAACTACAAAACACGCGCCAAGCGCTGCACCCCGAGCAGCAGCTCTCAACGCTCGACCTCGTCCTCCTGCCCGGCGTGGCCTTTGCCGTCGACCCGGCCTCGCGCCGCATCCACCGCTGCGGCCACGGGCGGGGCTTCTACGACTACTTTTTGCACCGCTACGCGCTCAAAATGGCAGCCACCTCGTCCAACGCTCCGGGCTCGCCCGGGCCAGCGCCGCCTGTTCGTCTCTACGGCCTGGCTCTTGCAGAACAGGTTATGCCGCCGCACTCGGTACCAACAGGGCTCCACGACCAGCCACTGGACGGCCTGGTGACGGGCGACGGCGCCGTCATCATACCTGAGCAGGCGGCCCGAAGGATGGACTCGACTTTGAAAGAAGATAAAAGAGACGAAATATAGGATTGAGAAATGAGATTCGAGCTGCCGGCATCACAACGTATTCCTCGCATCTGCCAACCTTAAATGACTAAGCGAGGCTGGTTCCGTACACCCCTCCTTTGCTCCTGCCAGTCCCCTCTTGCCTGCCCCACCTTTCCGGTTGCTCTTGCCTACTAGAAATTTCTTGTTTTGTTGTATGCAGTGGTTGATGAGCGCTGCAGCGGCTGGCCGACTCCGTCGCAGCTTCCCCTCTGAACCGGCCATACTAAGTTTCGACGGCAACAACGACCCAAACGCTTTACGCACTTGCCTTGCCTCACATTCTTGTGAACGTCCATCTCAGCTTCGCCTCTCCTCCACTTCTTCGCTTCTTCTCACCAGTCCCCCAACTCGGCCACACGGCGCCCTCCACAAGCACCCTCGCATCGCCCGGACTCGCCCACCTGCAGCCAGGTCGCTCGCATCGCCCCCCGCGCCTCCTTTTCCTCCGACCGTCCGCGACCTCCCCGCCGGCCGACCGTGCCTCGACCGCGTTCCATTCTCTCTCCGGCCACACCCTCCGTTTCTCTTCTTCGCCTCCCCCCGCACAACCGCCATGGCGTCCAACAGCGCCGCCGAGGCGTTTTCTCCCGACAATGTCCTCGCCGCCATGGCAACAATGCGCGGCAGCGACGCGAGCAAGAAAACAGCTGCCATGGACTACCTCTCGCGGTTCCAGAAATCGGTTCGTCAAGCATCCAGACCGCGGTCGCGGTCTCCGGTCCCCGTGCGCCCACGCGCCCGCTGCGTCTACTAACACCACACGCGCGAACGCCAGGAGAGCGCCTGGCCCGTCACAATCACAATCCTGCAGTCGTCCATGGAGGCCGAGGCCATGCTGTTTGCCGCAACAACGCTGAAGGGGAAGGTGCGTTTTCTTTCTTTGCTGTGTCTCCCCTGGCTGTCTTCTCGCCTCGCCCGGCTGACTCGGCGCGCAGATCACGTTCGACCTATCCAGCCAGGTCCAGCCGGCCTACCTGCCCGAGCTGCGCAACCAGGTTCTCCTTCTGTTGAAAAAGTTTGCGCCGGGGCCGCGGCCCGTCCGTGTTCAGCTGTGCGTGTGTCTCGCCATCCTCGCCATCCAGATGACCGAGTGGAAGGACGTGCTGCCGACCGTGGTACGAGCCCTTGGCGACACCGACGACAGCCACGCCGTCATCCTGGACTTTTTGCGCGTGCTGCCAGAAGAAGTCACCGACGGTCGCAAAATTACGCTGTCCGAGGAGGAACTGACAGACCGGACACGGGAGCTGCTCTCGGACAATGCCAAGGACGTCATAGCTCTGCTGACGTCTTATTCACAATCACAGCGTGGGTTTCGCCTCTTTTTCCGTGTGTATTTTCATGTTGTTTACCACGTTCTGACCAGCCAGTCGCCGCCGCAAACGGCCCCCTTCTCCTCGAATGCATCACCTCCTGGCTGCGCGAAGTCCCCGTCAGCAGCATCGTCAGCTCGCCCCTGCTCAACGTCGTCATCGCCGCCATCGGCAACGAGGCCACGATCCAGGCCGCGACCGACTGCCTCGGCACCATCTGCCGCGAGACGCGCGATGTCGACGACAACCTCGATACCATCCAAGCCCTCCTGCCGCGCATCATCGAGCTGCGGCCAAACATCCGCAAATACGCCGAGGACGGGGACGCCGAGAGCTTCAAGTCCCTGACGCTGCTCTTTGCCGACGCCGGCGACTCGTGGGTCGTTGCCATTGCGCGCGAGCCCGTCCACTTCCGGCCGCTCATTGACGCGCTGCTCGAGTGCGCCGCGCTCGACAAGGACTGCGAAGTCATCAAGTACACGTTCAACTTCTGGTACGAGCTGAAGCAGTACCTCGTCCTCGAGCGCTACATCGAGTCGCGTCTGCAGCTGGTCGACGTCTACGCCAAGCTCGTCGACATTATGCTCATCCGCCTGCAGTACCCGCAGCCCGACGCTGACGACGCCGAGGCCACGGCGGCGGCCAGCAGCACCGCAAGCAACGCCACGCTCGACCTGTTTGACGGCGACCGCGAGCAGGAAGAACGCTTCCGCCAGTTCCGCCACCACATGGGCGACACGCTCAAGGACGCTTCCGAGGTCATGGGCGTGACCGAGTGTCTGTCCAAGGTCCTCAACGCCATCAAGGCGTGGACCGTCAAGTACGGCGCGCTCGTCACGCCCGCGGCCGTGCCCCATTGGCAGGAGCTGGAGGCGCCGCTGTTTTCCATGCGCGCCATGGGCCGCATGGTGGGCAAGAAGGAGGAGACCATCCTGCCGCAGCTTATGCCCCTACTGGTGCAGGTCCCCAACCACGAGAAGCTGCGCTTTGCCACCATCCTGGTCTTTGGCCGCTACACCGAATGGACCGCCGAGCACCCCGAGTTCCTCGAGCCCCAGTTCAACTACATTGTGTCCTCCTTCCAGAGCGAGTCCAAGGACATTATCCGGGCCGCCGCGCAGGCCATCAAGTTCTTCTGCACCGACTGCCGCGAGCTGCTGAGCGGGCAGGTCGTGCAGATGCAGCAGTTTTACGACCAGATCCTCGACAAGCTGCCCGACACGAGCCAGGAGGAGTTCACAGAGGGCGTCGCCAGCGTCGTGGCCGCGCAGGGGCTCGGCGACATCTACAAGCTGCTCAAGCTCTACGTGGACCCGCTCATCGAGCGCCTCATGCGCAAGGCCAACGCGGCCACCACCGAGCAGGGCAAGCTGGCCGTGGCCGACCACCTGCAGCTCATCACCATCTTTGTGCAGATTGTGGTCCCGTACGTGCCCGAGGGCCAGGAGAACCCGGCCGTCAAGTACTGGCAGGAGGTGTTCCACGTCTTGTCGACGGTCCTCGAGAACTTTTTCGACTTCACCCCCATCTGTGAGCGCATCTGCCGCTGCTGGCGCTTCTTGGTCATCTCGTACCGCACCGACATGACGCCGCTGCTGGCGCCCATGGCCAACAAGCTGGCGCAGGGCTTTACCGTCTCCAAGCAGGGCTGCTTCTTGTGGGTGACGGGCGCCATCCTGCGCGAGTTTTCCGAGAACCGCGAGCACGTCGACGCCCAGATTACCGAAAGCATCTATGTGTTTTTCGAGTCGCAGGCCACCAGCGTGCTGCGCGTCATGTCCGATCTGCCGCCCGCCGAGCTGCCCGACGTCATTGAGGACTTTTTCCGCCTGCTGGTCGACGCGCTGCTCTTTTACCCGCAGCGCCTGATCCCGTCGCCCCTGTTTACGCCCATCTTTGAGGCCGCCATCTCGGCGCTCGCGCTCGAGCAGCGCGAGCCCCTGTCCGCCACGCTGCACTACCTGCGCGATCTGCTCACGTACGGCGGCGCCAACCCAGCGTCCTCAAACGACGGCCTGCCGCCGCACGCGTCCGCGTCGCCCGTGCAGCAGCAGCAGCTCCAGGCCATTGTGCAGCAGCTGCTGGCGGTCAACGGTGAGGTGCTCGTCAAGCAGGTGCTGGCCGGCATGATGATCACGTTCCCGCGCGACTGCTTCCCGGACGGCAGCGGCGTGCTGCTGACCATGTTTGAGCTGCTGCCGACGGAGACGACGGCCTGGGTCGAGCGCACGCTGCTGATGCTGCCTGCGGGGACGGTGGCGGCCTCCGAGGTGCAGCGGCTGGTGGCCAAGATCCAAGACCGGCTGCAGAACTCGGGCGCCGGAGGCCTGCGGCAGGTGCGTGCGCTGCTGCAAGACTTTACAAACTCGTACCGACGGCGGTACGTGGCGCCCCGAGATGGCCTCGGCCAGCTGGAGGCGGCACGGTTCCGGTTCTCCGGCTGAGCTTTTTATGGAGAGGGCGGGGGGGAGAGGAAAAGGAGCGGCCGGAGGACATGTCTGGGATACCGGGAGGGAGCGGATGACGAGAGGCAGCGGAACGGGGATGTAGTTTGGTTTTTTATTTTTATTATTATTTTTATTTAGTTTTTGGGAGGTTTTTATTTTTACGAGCAAGATACCGGCATATAAACTGTATATTGGCACCGTCACAACGAGAAGAGTCGAGATGCACTGGGGAGGCCATGCAGCTTAGAAATTCAAAAGCAAACGTTGACAAGCACGCCGCGTGTGCGGTTTGAATTATGCTGGCACTTTTTTTTTTAAAAAAAAAAAAAGTTCTGTCCGAAAGATATATATATACCGGGTCGTAAATAAAAGTTGATAAAAAGCCGCAAAACGCCAGGCACAATGCTCGTAGAAACATTAAAAAGGGCCCGCAAGCAATGAAGATAAAAAAGACAGACAAATCATGAAGCAACACCAACCCCCCGTTGGCCCCCGTTGACCCCCGTCTAGTTCTTGGAAGGGGGCGTCCACTCATTCAGCCAGTCCTCCATGATGGAAAGGATCTTCTTGTACAAGTGCGGGGCGCCCTCATACTCCTCGAGCATCATCTCGGGGCAGTGGTTGCCGCCGGGGACGACGATGATGGGGGAGGTGTCGGTGCTCTCGCGGCGGCCGCCGGGGCGGTAGTCGGACGAGACGGTGGCGGAGCGCCAGGGATCGACCTCGCCGTTGACAAAGAGCACGCGCTCAAAGTCGGCGTCCCAGCCGCCGGTATAGAGATCGAGGTGCTCGGGCGTGAAGCCGTCGGCCAGGCCGGAGGAGTAGCCGTTGGTGGTGGGGAACATGAGAGGGCACTGGCGGGAGAAAAAGTCGACGGTGACGTACTGCGAGATGATGTTGGTGCCGTCGGTCTCGTTGGGCCCGACCTGCCACCAGCCAAAGGGGTTGTGGCACAGCAGCCAGTCCCACTGGCGGTTCTCGTCAAAGTCGGTGGGCTCGTTGAACTCGTCCTCGTTGACGTGGGTGTTGCAGGCGGTGCCGTTGTAGAGGCTGCACACTTGGCCGCGCGTCTCGTTGATGAAGCTCATGTAGAGGGGCAGGGCGGTGGCGAGGCCGACGCCGTTGGGGTTGGACAGCACAATGTGCGTCTCGCCGGTGGTCTCGAGGTAGTCGCAAAAGTCCAGGACGTAGGCCTCGTCCACCTGCCACCGGCGCAGCGGGACCGAGATCTGCACGGCAAAGTCGTCGTGGTGGTGCAGGTAGCCCAGCCCAAAGCCCGACTTGAGCTCGTGGATGTCTTCCTTGCTGCCGTGGTCCAGGACGTGGTCGACGTACTGGATCACGGCGCGGACGTCGGCGCTGCAGTTGGCGGGCAGGGCCTCTTCGACGGGCGAAAAGTAGGTGTAGAAGTCGGTGATGGTCTCGACAACGGCGCTGCTGGCGTGGTAGGCGTGGAAGACGCCGGGCTGCTTCTGGTTGATCCACGCGGTCAGGGCGCCGGGGTACGAGCCGCCGATGAGGACCCAGGGGGCGTTGTCCGAGTTGTCGTTGGTGCCCAGGTCACCGCCGAGGTCAAAGGAGACGTTCTTGGCAAAGTACGTCACGTCCATCATGGACTGGGGCAGGTCGAGATACTGCAGCGTCTCGGCCGTGAGCGTGTCGAAGGGGAGGGACTTGCCCCAGTAGCGGTCTGGGATGTCAGACAAGAACCAAATAAAGACAGAAAGACAAAAAGACAAAAAAAAAAAAAAAGGGGGGGGGGGGGGGGGCCCCCCCCCCCCCAAAAACCTCGAAACATACCGGGAATGTAGAAAGCCTCTACAAGGCTGCTGAAGA
>JADHKR010000077.1:0-99879 GCA_019925305.1 Sporothrix cf. nigrograna | reverse complement strand
CCTTCGGCTTTATGCTGCTCTCACATACATATACTAAACACTCCAGGTTCAGGCAGGCTTCAGGCAGGCTTCAAGCAGGCTTCAGGCAGGCTCACGGCAACGCCGTGACAAAAAGAAAGAAAAAAAAATAGAAGGGAAATAGAAGGGAAAAAGAAGAAATGCCCGTCAAATCTCTCTACGAGAAACACGACAATACCACCAGTCAGAAAACAATCTTCTATGCATCTTATAGGCACTCTTCACTTTCTATTTAGTTGCTCAAAGACGTGTTCTCTATCAACCAATATCACGTGATGACGGCGTGACGAGGCTGTAAACCATCAAGTCCTATCTACCGAACCGCAACAAACGACTGCCAGAGAGACAGAGATCCTGATCGAGAGCCGTGGCTCCGCCAACTCTCAGGCCATGCACTCGGGCGTTCCGGGTATCTAAAAGAGCGCAAAGCACGGGCCGGTATGTACCGCCGTTTCCAGCCACGTGCGGGTCCTCGGCCTCGGTGTGGACAACCCGCAGAATCAAGTCTCTTTGAAAATGCGGGTGGCAGAGTCGATGAGTGGACTGTCCTCCTCGTTTCCGAGCATGGCAGCGCAGCTGACGGCCGTCTTCGCCTGTGTCGATGGCAGCGTGCCAGCCTCGTCCGGCGGCGATGGCCGCGAGCAGAGCAAGAAGAAACAAGCGGCCCAGAAACCGCAGACGCCCGAGTCCGGGCCGGCTTTGTGTATCCCTAGCACGCCATGCTATACACGGCAGCCGCGTTGGGCACTCGGCCGATGCTGCCGGCAGTGGAAGACACTGGTCCGGCACGGCTGCTTTGTTTGTGCACGGTTCCGGGCGACTTGCACCGGGAAATCTCGGCACGAGGCCCGCGCCCCCCATGCCGTACTTGACCCCACCGAGCCAGCAACGGCACTCCTTCTTTCGTCTGGTCTCGGTCGGCAAGCATCGGATTCGATGTCTTTTCTTTCGTCTCTGGGCAGGATCTCGGGCGTGATCAGCCCTCGATACAACTTGCTCCAGACTGCTGGCCTCGACAGCCACGGGCCATCCTTTTCCGTCTCTCCTCGACCTATGGCAGACAGCACACTTCGTATTGTCGGTTGGCCGCCCGCCGCCAGACCGGCGCAGCACCCCGCGGCGTGCACCCAGCGCACAAGCTCCAACAGAAAGCCGCCCACCATCACGCCCAGCGGCAGCCCTCTTGCAGTTCAACAAGGATAGGCCATGCAAAATATGGCAACGACACGAGTCGAACAGGAATGGGCCGCTCCAGGAGGAGGGCCGTCGATGGATAGACAAAGAAGCGGACGTCGATAGATCAACGAGCCAGAGGACAGCAACACCGTTGGTAGTCTTTGCACTCCGCCCCCACAAAGTAAGACACATTCAACTGGATGTCTACGCAAGCCCATTGGCTGGAGATGGTGCGAGCATCAAGAGGCGGTTGAGTGCCCGTGAAACGGCGCGTCTCCATTGGCTGGAGCGCGACACGACGGCAACGATTTGCAGTCGAAAAGGCAGGAACGAAGCACCGTTTCGCGTCATTTCCGGAAAAGGCAGCAGCATTGCCCAGAGCGACAGGGGGGCCAGTGCAGGCATGCGACGGCAGAAAAGAACCGAAGACGCAATGCCGGGAGGCAGTATCCAGGCACCTCGAGGCTCAAACACGGCGTTTGTTCAGTCTCTTTGGCAGCAGGACGGCCAGGAGGACGGCCAGCAAGACAATATACAGAGGCCCGCCTTGACTAAACAAGCAAGAGACAGAGGGAGGCAGAAGACAGGAGGCAGGAGCGAGGCAACGACATCTGCCCGGCGTTGCCCGTCATTGCTCGACGACATGAAAACGCCGCTGCAAAGCCTTCTGCATCCTCTCCGTCTACGTCGTAAGAGCAGTCCCACATCGCGGCAGGTCTCTTTGTTCTGGTCCTCCGCCCCTCGCCGTAGCTCAGGGGAGAGAGGGGAGGCGTGCAGAGGCGAAAGGACGCCGAGACAAGAAAGCCCAGAAAGACAGGGGACGACCCAGACGAGCCAAGAAGAGATCAGAAGCACGAGACAGTCTGCATAAAACTGCGTGAAGAGGCAAAATCCTGGCGGCTAAATTGGGGCAGGACAAGTCTTTGTCGGGAGGCCAGGAAAGTTAGGTCAGCGTTGTAGGTCAGCGTTGTAGGTCAGCGCTGTAGCTTAGCGCTGTGAGCCAGCCCACAGCGCCGGCAGCCCGTCACGTGCAAATCGAAAAACTTCACAGACGACAAACGACGCCGACCACGGCAGCACCACTGCACACCGCCGCCACCAAATCCGCGCACGACCGACCGCAACGATGGAGACCGAGATCCGGGCGCTGATCCCGAACATCGACCCGGTGGTGTCCGAGTACTCGGTGGGCTATCTGACGCACGCCTCGACCGCGTGGTCCGGCGCGGGCCCCGCCGACGACGAGGGCGGCGGCGAGGGCGGCTCGTCGGCGCCGCTGGCCGACGCGGCCGCCGCGGTGACGGAGCTGCTGCTGTCCGCGTCGGGCGAGACGAGCAGCGCGGCCGCGCGCGAGCGCGTGGCAAAGCTCGTCAGCAAGTGGGTGGAAAAGTACGCCGCGGCGGCGGCGGGCCCGGGCGCGGCGGGCGGCGGCGGGGCGGGGGCGGCGTCGTCGGCCGTGCGGCGGCTGGACCAGACGTTCCAGGTCAGCGCGCAGCGAAACATGTCGTCGACGCTGGCGGTGGCGACGGGCGGCGTGGATCTCGAGTCGGCCAACACGCGCAAGGTGGAGAGCAAGGTGGACCGCAAGAAGCTGGAAAAGGCCGAGCGCAAGATCGCGGCCAAGCAGAACAAGAAGACGTTCAAGACGGTCGAGTACGAGGCGTCGCGGCTGCTCAACCAGCCGGACGCGGCGCAGTCGTACGAGGAGTTTTACATGGCCGTCAACCCGCTGCAGCTCGGCCAGGCGGCCGCCGGCAAGCCCAAGGACATTAAGCTGGACAACATCGACGTCAACATTGCCGGCACGCGCATCCTCACCGACACCAACCTGTCGCTGTCCTACGGCCACCGCTACGGCCTCGTGGGCAACAACGGCGTCGGCAAGTCCACGCTGCTGCGCGCCCTCTCGCGCCGCGAGCTGCCCGTGCCCACCCACATCTCCATCCTGCACGTCGAGCAGGAGATCACCGGCGACGACACGCCGGCGCTGCAGGCCGTGCTCGACGCCGACGTCTGGCGCAAGATCCTCCTCAAGGAGCAGGCCGTACGTCCCCCTCCCCCCCTCCCCCCTCCCCCCCTCCCCTGGCGCATCCACTGACCGCTTCCAGGAAATCACCGACGGCCTGGCCGCCATCGAGGCGCAGCGCGCGTCCCTGGCCGACACGTCTGCCGACGCCACGCGCCTCGACCGCGAGCGCGAGGCGCTCGACCAGCGCCTCGGCGACGTCCAGGGCAAGCTGTCCGAGATGGAGTCGGACAAGGCCGAGTCGCGCGCGGCCAGCATCCTGGCCGGCCTGGGCTTCTCGCCCGAGCGGCAGCAGTTTGCCACAAAGACGTTTTCGGGCGGCTGGCGCATGCGGCTGGCGCTGGCGCGCGCGCTGTTCTGCGAGCCCGACCTGCTGCTGCTCGACGAGCCGTCCAACATGCTGGACGTGCCGTCCATTACGTTTCTGTCCAACTACCTGCAGGGCTACCCCAGCACGGTGCTCGTGGTGTCGCACGACCGCGCGTTCCTCAACGAGGTGGCCACGGACATTATCCACCAGCACTCGGAGCGGCTCGACTACTACCGCGGCGCCAACTTTGACTCGTTTTACGCGACGCGCGAGGAGCGCAAGAAGACGGCGCGCCGCGAGTACGAGAACCAGATGGCCGTGCGCGCGCACCTGCAGGCCTTTATCGACAAGTTCCGCTACAACGCGGCCAAGTCGTCCGAGGCCCAGTCGCGCATCAAGAAGCTCGAGCGCATGCCCGTGCTCGAGCCGCCTGAGACCGAGTACAGCGTGCACTTCCGCTTCCCGCCCGTCGAGAAGCTGTCGCCGCCCATTGTGCAGCTGTCGGGCGTCTCCTTTGGCTACAGCCCCGACCGCGTGCTGCTGCGCAACGTCGACCTCGACGTCCAGCTCGACTCGCGCATCGGCATCGTCGGCCCCAACGGCGCCGGCAAGACCACCGTGCTCAAGCTGCTCACCGGCCGCCTGCAGCCGCTGGCCGGCCTCATGTCCATGCACCCGCGCCTGCGCGTCGGCTTCTTTGCCCAGCACCACGTCGACGCCCTCGACCTCACCATGTCCGCCGTCTCCTTCATGGCCAAGACCTACCCGGGCTCCACCGACGAGGACTACCGCCGCCAGCTCGGCGCCTTTGGCATCACCGGCACCACCGGCCTGCAGAAGATGGCCGTGCTCTCCGGCGGCCAAAAGTCCCGCGTCGCCTTTGCCTGCCTCGCCCTCACCAACCCGCACATTCTCGTGCTCGACGAGCCCTCCAACCACCTCGACATTGAGGCCATGGACGCCCTCGCCGACGCCCTCAACGCCTTTGAGGGCGGCGTGCTCATGGTCAGCCACGACGTCACCATGCTGCAGACCGTGTGCACCAGCCTGTGGGTGTGCGACGGCGGCACCGTCGAAAAGTTTGACGGCGACGTCCAGCAGTACAAGAAGCGCATTGCGGCGCAGGCAAACGAGGCGGGTGTGGTGGCCAAGCATTGAGGGTGTTTGATACCTAAAAGAATACGACGTACATGGGAATGCAATGATAATGTCTGATTTGTGTGATGCATTGTGCTTGTAAAGAAGACTATCTTTTTACCCAGGCGTGCAGACCCAATTTGCAGATGAATATAGGATATATTTAGCTTATGCCAAAGGAAACAGATGATAATCATTACTTGCTTACATCCAACGAGGGTTGACATATTTTTTAATATATGTATACACATACAACCCTGCACACAAACATCAAGAATTCGTTGCAAAGCAATGTATAGTTGTAACGTGCCAGGATTACATCCTGTATAATACTAGGGAAGAGTAGACTAGACTGTAGCAATGACATTGCGGCCGAACGCTAGAGACGGCACGCCGAGATAATAACACACATGAAACGGGGTTCCGGCGAGGGGGCCGACAGCCGTCACAAAGAGGCCAGTCCGACGCCTCCCTCCCGTACCAATGAATCCCCCCTGATCAAAAAAACTTTTTGAACACGCGACACCATCTTCTTTTGAACAAAACGAACAAAACGTTGCAAAAAACAACAGCCAAATCCAGAAAAAACCAGTCGATTCATTGACCGAGCGCCATCTTCTTCCAGTGGTCGCGCTCCGCCTCCAGCTTTGCAATCCTCTCCTCGAGCTCCTCCACACGCATTGCCTTGCGCTCACGGGACTTGCGAGCGGCAAGGGTGTTGCGCGCCCGCTTCATGGCAACAATGTCTGTCGGGTCGTCGACAATGATCGGGGGGAGAGGCTTCTCCCGATCGCGGCGACGCGAAGCATTGACACCGGAGGAGGCAGAGTGGCGGTGGGAGGTGGAGGAGGACCGGGAGTGGCCGGACTTGCGGCGGCTGGGGGTCGTCTCCGACTCTGCAGTCTCATCGGCAGGCCGCGATGCAGGCGATGCCGAAACACCGCCGGCCACGGGGCCTGCAGCAACAGAGGCGTCCTGCGGAAAGAGCGGGAACCACGCGTCGTGGCCCGCCGCGTCAAATTCGTTGGCGCCAAAGTTGGGCGACACATCATAGCTGTCGTCATAAGGAGAGTCGTTAAAGTCCGACGGCGAAGTCAGCGACGTGAGCGCAGCCGAGTTGGGTGCCGACATGAACGGGTCCTGCAGCAGCAGGTCGTTTGGCGACACTGTGCCCAGGTTGCTCGCCGAGCTGCTGGACACGCTCGAGTTCAGATCATAGCTGGGCGCCATGGCGGGCGACGAGAACGCAGCACCGTCGAAGCTAACACCAGCCAGGTCACCGAGGCCTTGCAAGTCTGCGCGGGAGAAGTGTGAGCTAGCTGTCCGCAGCGTGTTCGCCGGCGGGTGCGAGGGGGAGCTACCTTCGAGAACCATCTTCTTTGCAATCTGCGGGACGCTGCCGGCGCTGTGGGGAAACGGCGGGACAGGAGGCCGGGCTAAAATCTGCTGGTGGAGAGCAGCCGTGGACGACGGCGCAGACGAGGCGTAAAAGTGGTTCTGCCTGGAAGGGGTAGAGGGAAACCGATTGGGGAAAGCCGTACAAGTCGAGATGCTCGGGCCTGCAGCGAACTGGAGGTGGGCGACGCGCGGGTTCTGCAGGGAAGGCGAGGCAGAAAACTGTGGCTGCAGCTGTGTTTGCGGGGACGCGACAACTCCGTGGACGACGGCAGGTTGCGGAGCAAGACGATTATGTTGACGAGGCGGCTTGGCCGGGGAATCGAACAGAACAAAGTCCGTTTGAGGCACGCTCAGGCTGTTCTGAAGGGGCAGTTGTTGATGCGCGGATGGGGCCGGCAGGGGGGTTGGACGGGAGGAAAGCCATGGTGACTGATTGGGATCCGTGGTGAAGACTGAAAAGTCTTGAGGGGGAATGGTGGCGGTGGTGGAACGAGAGAAGCGTAGAGGCGGTTGCTCAGAGCTGACGTTCAATTCGACCTGGGGAGGAGGAACTGAAGAGAGAGGGGAAACGGCGGGAAAGGGGTTGATAAACGGGGGGTAGATTGGCGACGTTATTTTGTCGGCGTTGAAGGCAGCTGGGAAGGGGGTTGTTTAACGCATCTTGACGGCGGCCGCTAGGCTGTGTTGTTGTTGATGATGTGGTGATGGGATGCTTGGGGTTGGGAAGAAAGGAGGGAGAAAAAAAAGTCAAAGGAGAGGGGCGGGGCGAAGTTTTGTATCAGGCAGCAACAGACAGAATGGAAGGCAGGCGCCAGGCGCAGGAAAGAACGACAAGTCCAAGGGCGCGGCGCACGCTAACTGCGGGTCTCTGCTGCGACGTCCATTTCGCACCAAAACGCAGGCTGCGCTGTTAGTGGTGCTGCGCGACGTACTTTTGCCGCGCAAGGGGCGCAAAGAGCGTGTGAGTCACAGTTTTTTCAGGCTAGCCCCTTTGGGACACGTGGAGCACTGCCCTAGGCTGTCCGGCCGAGATAGCAAGCCTGCCAATTTCACAAATTGTTATACGAGTAGTGCTCTGTACGAGTGTACATATACTCGTATTGAAGCCGTTCGTTTTGGCAACAAAACTTCCATCTGCAGCAACGAGCTGTTCTGGCATCGCGATTTGGCGACCGGACGCTCCTTCCTGAGGGACAATGCACCAATTCTGGCGGAGAAGCGGAGAAAGAGCGATGAACGGGCGCGCAGGAAGAGCTGCGCAAGGCGTTCCTCGCCAGTTACGAGTACATATATTTATCCACACAATTTCCACAGGTGGAGCAGCCCTCCTGCCCTTTCTGTCTAGGGAGGAGATTGTCAGGCACGCTCTTTCCCATTTGTCGCGGCAGCTCGAGCCTCGTCCGTGTGAGTCACAGGCCAAAGTCCCCAAAGTCCGGAGAACGGGCGGCCGGCGAGGGGCTGAATCCCCGATCTTGCAGCGTGCATGGCAGGAGCAGCCAACAAGTGCATGCCTCTGCAGGCGATCTGATCAACTGCCCGTCTTGCAACATTCTTCACGTCGTATCTTATATCGTATTGTAATAAATACTTTTCCTTTCGTTCCTTTTCCCATTCACTTTTCTGGCGCTGCTCGCCGATAGGCCGAAGATGCCGACCTTGTGGCAAGGCAAAGCTAGCCCGAAAAGGAGAATGCAAAGAGGGCCAGGAGAAAAAAAGCAAAAGGAAAAAAAAGAAAAGAGAAAAAAGAGGTGAAGGTAGGTCTGGGCCCTCGGAGAGACACGCCGGTCAAACTGGTCTTTGACGGACTTTTGAAATTCGTTTGATGGCGTTCCACGCCGTTGCATTCGGGGAGGGCGGATATTTTCTCTGCTGTCTTCTGTCTCGCTGTTTTTCTTCCCTTTGTGCCTGAACGAAACCGTGCCTTTTCGAGACACTCGTCTTTGTGCGAAATCCTTTCAACAGACCAAGGGTCAACGCTATTTTTCAGTCCGTCTCTATTCGGCTCGAGCTGCCAAGCCAATCCGAGCCCTGGAGCCATACGGAAATGCGAGTCTTTTTCTTTCGCCGCGATGTTTGATTTCTGGACGTGGTCTACTTCTAGAACTGTTAAAGATCCTTGTCGAAGACGCCGTATATGTGAAAATGGCTGTGACGGTCGAGACCTTGAGATCTCAATATCGCATGCGTAATGTAAGATACCTGCTGAGTGCCATCTGTTTCTTGAAGAGCAGCGTGTCGACCAGCAAGTCCAAGACGCACCGATGACAATATTCTCGACCGTGGCCTCGCTACAGGACCCGTACCATTTCGTGCACACATTATTCGCCTGATGACGATGGAGCATCTTGTTCACGATATGCCAGGAGGCTACGGGCTGTGTCGTGAGGCATTTTGTATGTAAACTGCCTGTGGAATTGGAATTTATCCCGTTGCAACTCTGCGTCGTAGCAAACGGTGCTAGTCCCTGCCCGTTGTCGTCCCTGTGAGGCCTGCATGCGCACGTCGAAATGGCTCGGTTCGCCAGGGTGCCATTGGCATCGCGCTGGTGTCTGTATTAGGCCGTCCGGCCGGTGGTCGAATGCTGCTCTCGGATCGCCGTGCCGTGCCTCTCTGTGCCTGTCAGCCATGGTCCAGAATCATGGCCAACGGCCGAGCCTGGGTGGACGCAGCGAATCATGTCGGGCACCCATCGTCAGAGACGCGAATTCTGCTCGTATTACAGTGCCATTCCGTTGTTGCTGCTTGTTGTCTGTCGTGATCTTCTTCGTGCTGTCTCGTCGTTTGCTTGCTCTGCTTTCGCGCCTTCCATATTCGTCCTCTGGAACCTCGGCCCTTCCCGCCTTCCCGATGAAGCCCGCCGCGCTCTTCGCCGCACCGGCGCTCTTTGCGCTGTCGCCCGGTGCTGCCGCCGCCGCCGGCACGTACGCCATCACCGTGCCCGCGGCCGGCACGGTCGTGTCCACAAACCAGCCGGCCGTCATTGCCTGGACGTCGAGCGACACGTCCAGCAAGCTCTCGTTCTACGTCGAGACGGCCGACAGCAAGCAGCACCTTTACACCATTGCCACGGAGATTTACGACTCGGGCTCCATTTCCTGGCTGCCGCCTGCCAACCTCACGCCTGCCGCCGACTATGTCATTGCGCTGCAGGCCGACGGCGCCGCCAGCGAGGTGTACTCGTCTGCGTTTACCATTTCGACGAGCGCCAGCACCAACGGCAGCAGCAGCAGCAGCAGCACGTTTGCGCCCGCGGCGGGCCAGTCGGTCCAGGCCGGCACGACGATTATCATCCAGTGGCCCCTCGACGACCGCGTCGCCGACGTCAGCGTCTTCCTGATGGAGGGCGCCAGCACGGCGTCGCTGGCCAACGTGACGACCGTGGCCACGGCCATCACCAACACGGGCAGCGTTGCGTACGTCGTGCCCGCCAGTGTTGTCGCGGGCTCCGACTACCGCTTTGCCATCCAGGACACGGCCGACACGTCCAGCACAGTCTACACGCCGCAGTTTACGATTGTGAGCAGCGCCACTGCGACGCCGTCTGGCTCGGCGACGGCCAAGACGGCGAGCGCCGGCTCAGCGACGGGCACAACGACCTCGTCGGCGCCCAGCTCGACAAACGCCAAGTCTGCTGCGTCTCGTGGCGTGGCCGGCAACGTGGTCAACATGTTTGCTGCTGCAGTAGCCTGTCTGGTCATGTAACCGGGATGGCGGCGGACAGATCAGCTATCGTCTCATTTTCAGAGGCCATCGATTACTACACAATTATTCGAAACCGTACATCTTGCGAGTATCATTGTTTGCGTGGGCAAAGCGGTTGTATTGTTCATGACCGTCACTGACAGGGAACAGGGCTGTGTAATGAGACAAGAAAGGCAACGCAAAGAATGCATAGATCGTGAAGAAGGGCATAAATGTCGTAAAAAGGTAAACGTGGTACAGACAGGATACAACAAAGAACAGAGTGGCATAGGAACGTAGAAAAAAAACATCCAAGACTGAGGCCGTGGAAGTGGGAGACAGCAAAAGAGGACCAAAAAAAACAAAAGAAAAAGAACGCCAAAACCCCAACGCCGTCGTCCTTGGGCTACTCCATAGCTGGTTTTGCTGCCTGCTCATCCCCCTTTTTGATCTTTTTGAGGACCTCTATTGTGGCCGCGTTGTCGCTGTCGTACGTCTCGAGCAGCCAGACGACGTACTTGCGCCACTCGTCTAGCCAGCGGCGGCGGGCCTCGGCGCGGGCCTCGGGCGAGCTGAAGCAGGCGTGCACGAGACTCCACTCGGCGAGCTGGCGCCAGCCAAAGAGGCCCATGTCGGCCTTGCCGACGAGGACCTGGTAAAAGTCGTGGGAGAGCGACGACTGGAAGAGGGTGCCGTTGTCGCTGTTGATGGTGCAGGGGACGTTCTGGGCGAGCAGGCTGTAGACGGCGTGGCCGCCGATGCGGGGCGTGAGGCCGAGGACCTCGTTGGAGATGGGGCAGACCTCGACGCAGACATTGTTCTTCTTCATCTCGCGCAGGACGAGCGGGTGGCGCGGCAGGGCAAAGCCGTGGCCGATGCGCTTGGCGCCCAGCAGCAGCGCGTCGACGAGGTTGCCGTCGACCGCGGTGCCCATCTCGAGCGTCTCGCCGCAGTGGAACAGAAAGGGGATCTCGACGCCGGCGGCGGCGCACTTTTTTTGGAACTGGAGGAACTCGGGCACGAACTTGGCCAGCGGGAAGCCCTTGCCCTCCTGGCCCACGAGGTCGAAGCCGGCAATGTACTCGGACCAGCGCTGCTTGAAGGCAAGGCACTCGTCGAGCGCGGCCTCCACCTTTTTGTTTTCGAAGGAGCGGGGCGTGCAGTAGATGATCTTGATGCCGTCAAAGTTCTTCTTGGCGGCGGCGTCGCTCTTCTTAAAGGCCTCGCAGGCGTCGACGATGAGCTGGACGATGCCGGCGTTGTCGACCTGGGCGGTGCCCTGGTCGTTCCACAGCTGGTTGGTGGTCATAAAGTTGGGGCGGATCTCGGCGTACTGGATGTTGTCGTCGAGCAGGTCCTGCAGAAACAGCTCCGTGTACCTGCGGTAGACGGACTCGTAGTTGAACAGGCCCTTCATCATGCGCGTGCGGCCGTTGAAGCGCTCCCAGGCGCCGTCGGCCGTCTGCCGCATGTCGTACGTCTCCTCCTCGCCGAACACGAGCTTGGACACGAGCCAGTCCATGGCGCTCTTTGGCCATGTTTCGGGAAAGTTGGGGGGCCATGTGTTGGGAAATTCGCGCAGAAAGTCGCGGAACGGCATCGTCTGGCGGGCCTTGTAGTCGGCCGAGAACAGGTTTCCCGGCTTCTCCTTGTCCACGGACAGGATGGAGAACTGGATCTCGCAGAGGTCAAAGTTGCGGCCGGGCGCCTTGCCGGGAAGGATGGTGAGAGGCAGGTCGCTCGTGATGAACATGCGCTCCATCTTGCTGGCCAGCTCCAGCAGCACGGTCGGCTTGAGACAGGCGTTGTAGTGGATGTGCAGATGGGCGCCCTTGGGGGCGCGGCGGGCGGCGGCCAGGACCGAGGTCTTTTCGATGATTTTGACGTTGCTCAGATAGTGGTCGCCGGCAAAGACGGAGTACTTCTTGCTGCCGTAGCCGTCGCGGGCATCGGCTTTCCGAAAGCAGTTGTCCTGGTCCTGCTGCTTGAGGCGGAGCAGCACGTCGTTGGCGAGCTGCTCGGCCGTGGTGGCGTGGACGCGGCAGCGGTGGTCAAAGGCCATGGCAGCCTCCTGGTCCACGACGCTTTGCCGCTGGGCATCGTACTGCTCCTTGGCCCAGGTTGCAGAGGCAGGCATCTGGTCGGGCTCTCTTGCCGGGGCCGCCGGGGCCGCCGGGGCCGCCGGGGCTGCCGGAGGAGCTGGAGGCGCCGATGGAGGTAATGGAGAGGCCTGCTGCTGCTGGACGTCCCTCCGTGGCCGGCTGTCTGGGGCAGCCGTGTATGCGGCAACGTCTGCGGCCGCGGCGGCGCCGGCTGCGGCGCCGGCTGCCGCCGCTGCGGCGAGACCGTTGCTGCCGGCCAGGGCGTGTGCGTCGCCGCCAAACGTCATGGTGAGCGGGCTTGTGGAGATGGGGCCGAGGCTGAGGCTGCCGCCGGTGTTGCTGCGCGCCGGGCCGGACCTGCTGCCGGAGGAGGAGATGCGCAGCTTCCTGCTGAGGCGTCGCCTGCGTTGCTGGCCGATAACGTGCTCGCTGGGCGGCTGGGGTGGCTGTTCTTGGTACGGGGCGTGCGGCTGTGTCTGGACTGGCGAGGGAGGAGTGAAGCTGGCCGGCTGGGCGGCGGAGGAAGAGTCTTTATTGCGGCTGAGGGAGAACCTCCGCATGACATGCGATGCGAGGGGGGTCTTTTGTGACGTGGGCTTTTTTTAGCCTTTTGGCGACGTTCTTTGGCCTCGTCCGAAAGCGGGCGCGTGTCAAGGACGCAGCAGCTCTGACAAACAGAGGAAAAAAGGCTGTTTCAAGGGACAAAGGGAACAAAAATAGCTGAAGCCGGCCTCGATCAGCGACGAGGCCGGTGAGAAAGGGCAGCGTCGCAAAGACGAGGACGTGGCGCGAACACAAAGAAACAAGACCAGGGCCTCAATGGGCTATATACAAAGGACAAAGACGATGCAGCGGCCGGATGCGTGCTGCTTCCGCTGGCTGTGCCCGGAGGACGACGGCGCCGGCAGGCTTCCTGTACTTGTGATCGAGGCGAGGCAAGGCAGCGGAGGCCAAGGCTGTCCGTTCTGGTGGTGCTGGGCTGGCAGTGGGGAGGCCTGGTGGAGACGCGCGAGGAAACGGTGCGAGGGCGTGTTAGCGGATGGCGGCGTCGTGCATGCGTTGTTGTATGTAGATGATGGAGTGTCAGATGAGGTCATTTGGCTGTTGTTTCTGAGCGTCGCGATTCTGACCGCTTGCTCTTCGTCACGCCTTTCTCTCCAGTGCGCCCGAGGCAGTGCTGGCAGGTGCGACTGTGATTGGATCAGGTGTGGGGCAGCACGGGAGCGCGAGCCACAAGTCTGGACAAGATAATAGGCGCGCCAGGTTGCCTCTTACTATGAGACTCACACGGCACTTCAGACGATGACGGTGATGCCCTAAAAATACACAGCTTCCATATACCGGCAGCAGACGGCCGCCGGGCAGGCAAATCTCTGGCTGGACGCACCGTGGTCGGCAGATCTACCCGTCTCGCCGTCTCGCCGTCTCGCCGTCTCGTCTTCCCCCCCCCTCGTCCCAAGTCCGCCACGCTCGCCAGCGGCCCTCCGGCTACAGGGGTTGTCCTCTCGCCTCGAGCCAAGCCGGATGGTGGGTGCCTGTCCCGGGCCCGCAGCATCGCCTGGCATCCGCGGTGGGTGTGGCATCCTCGACCGCGATGCAGCCAAGGCTTGCAACACAAGCACAAGCAGGCCATGACCCGCATCTCTGTTGCCCGGAGGCTTGGCCCCGGCGGGACGCAGTGCTCTGGCGTTGGCCTGCTTGCTGGACCCAAGAGCTCTGTCGTCTGCCCTGCAGACAACAGCACGCCTCTGTCCGTTGGGGAAGGTCGGCCGGCGTGGCCATCTTGGAGATGCGATGAACCGGGCGAGATGCCGCCAAGTCTCGTAATGACCGCTGAGCCTGCGGCCAAGCCCTCATGGGCTCGGCCTTGATAAGGGCAGACACTGCACAGGCCGTCGGAGCAGATCATATTAACCTTATTCTGGAAGGCGTCAAGACAGAAAAAACCCTTAAAATGCGCTCATACGCCGTGGCTTGAGCCTCGCCGGGGAACACGGGCCAACGTGGCCCCGGCGCCTTGAACTGACATCCTATGTAGGAAAGAGATGTGGTCAACCCGGCGGCGTCTGGTTTCCCTCGGCTCATGGTCCCATCGATGACCCGTCGTACTGGAAAGGCACAATCTTAGGCAGCGTATTCTCTAGAAAGATGAAAAGGCACAAACTGAAACGTATTCTCTAAATGTTGAACAATAGCTGACAGACAATGCTCCAGTTCCCGGCTTATGCAGCCTCCTCCCACTTCTCCCTGCTGCCCTACTGGAGGGATTCTGCTTTTGAGACCCTGTGGTAACGCCGTGCTGCACATGGAACTGCAAATCAAAAAACAAACGACGGGAAACGACGACGCGCCAGCCGCGCTCCAGACCGGCGCGCCTAGTCTTCAAATTTGATGCCGCCGCGGGCCTCCATGTTGATGAAGCCGCCGCGGTAGCTGCCGCGCTTCTTCTTGTTCTTCTCCTTGGTGAAGCCCTTGCCGCGCGTGACAATCAGGTCCTCGTGCGCCTTTTGCGCCCACGTGTCGTGCTCGTGGAACGCGTTGGACGCAAACTTGGGGTCGACGTAGACGTCGGCCTTGATGCGCGAGAAGCGCTCGCCGGGCTGCTTGGCCGCCGGCGCCTTGCCGCGGTTGTTTGCCTTGGTTTTCTTGAGCGCCAGCGCCGGGTCGGGCGGGAACGGCGGGAACTTGGGGTCGGCGGCCGTCTGCCAGGGCGACGACGGGCCGACGACGGTGGCGGAGCTGTCGGACACGGCGTCTTTGGCGTCGGTCTTTTTTGTCTTTTGCGTCTTTGACGGCTTCTCGTCGTCGCTGCTGTCGCTGCTGGAGGAGGAGGAGCTGGAGCTGCTGCCGGAGGAAGGCAGAGGCACATTGGCAGCCTTTTCCGTCTCGGAGCCGGAGTCGGAGTCGCTGTCCGAGCTCGAGCCGGAGTCGGAAGAGGACGAGGACGAAGAAGAGTCCGAGTCCGAGTCGCTGTCCGAGCTCGAGCCGGACTCTGAGGAGGAGGACGAGGAAGAAGAGTCCGAGTCGGAGCTCGACGAGGACGAGCCCGACGAAGACGACTCCTCTGACGAAGACGACTCAGACTCGGAGTCGGAGCTGCTGGACGCCTCCGACGAAGACGAGTCGTCCTTCTTGCCCAGCTTGGCCTTTTTCGGCTTGTGCTTGCCGTCGTCGGACGAGCTCGAGCCGGAGTCGCTGTCCGAGCCGGAGCCCGACGAGGACGCAGATGACGAGGACGAGGACGAGCTGCTGGACGGCGCCTTGCGCTTCAGCGGGTTGGCAGCGCTGGCCACGACGGGCACAGGCTCCGGCTTGGCCTTGGGCTGGGCCTTGGGCTTCTTGGTCTTTTTCTTTTCGTCTTCGCTGTCGCTCGAAGACGACGAAGACGACGAAGACGACGAAGACGATGACGACGATGATGACGACGACTCGTCATCCGACTCGGCGTCCTTCATGTCGACATCGTCGGCTTCCTTCTCGTCGTCGCTCTCGCTGCCGCTGTCGCTGGAGTCGTCCGAGTCCGAGTCCGACTCCGCCTTGGTCTTGGCCGCCTTCTGCGCAGTCGACTGGAACGACGCAAAAACGCCCTCCAGGGACGGGACACCGCCCGCGCCGGCACCGGCACCGGCAGCCGGCGACGCAGGCCAGCCGTTGCGCTCGCGCTGCTCCTTGAACGCGTCGCGGGCCTGCGCAAAGTCGTGCTGCGAGAGGAACGACTCGACGAGGTCCAGCAGCTGCGGCGCCGGCGAGCTGGCAGCGGCAGCGGCAGCGGCAGTGGCAGCCGAGGACGAGCCCTTTTTGGGCGTGGCAACGGCCTTGGCCTTGCCCTTCTTGGTGTCCTTCTTCTTCACCTCCTTCTTGGGCGCCTTTGCGTCCTTCTTGGACGCCTTGTCGGCCTTGTCGGTCTTGGCCATTGTGTCAATGCTCTGCCCGGACGTCTCGCTGGGCAAGGCCGGGGCCGAGGCTGCGGCCGCTGGATCGGTCGAGGAGGGAGCAGCCGTGGGCTTGGTCGAGAAAAGCCAGGCCGGGGGAGCAGGCATCGATTGGAGGCCAAGAAATGCTCGAAAGGCAAAGTCGGAGTTGCTCCTTTCTCCTTTCTTTTTTCTCTTCTTTATCTTCTCTGTATGTAGAGAGAACGGAAAAAGACGTTCAAGGGCCGGAACAATGCAAAGGAGCGTTGAAACGTCTGAAAGCGGTCGTCGGACAGAGCCCAAGGGGAAAAAAAAGTCTCACCGCCCGCGCGGCAGAAAAAATGGCAGAAAATCGGTGGAGACCGCCTTTTCCAAAAGGGTTAGCTAATGCAACGACCATTTTTAATGGTATTTGATATTACTCGTAAACTAATCACATGAAAACGAACAGGCCAAATTCCGTGACGAAAACAAAACTGTCAAAAGGGTATAAACACCACCTTGCAACCCAAGATCGCCTGTGCTTGTTCCCTGGCGTGAGTGCTTTGAACTCGTGAAAAGAAGGAAAAAGAAAGAAAAAGAACAGAAAGAACAGAAAAATAACAAAAAACTATGAACAAACAGTGACGCCACGAAACGGCGCTGCAGCAAAAGGCGCCGGCGCCGCAGCAAAAGCCGGCGCCGCAAACGAGCTCCGCCACTAGCGGGCCGCGGGCGCGGGCGTGCCCGGCTCGGCGGGCGGCGTCTTGATGATGGTCGGGCGGAAGCCGACGCCGGGGATGCGGCTGCGCAGGGCCAGCGACGACAGCACGACGGAGATGGAGCTGAGGGCCATGGCCAGCGACGCCCAGACGGGGTCGAGGCGCACGTGGCGGGCGTGGGCGGTGTGGACGGGGTACAGCACGCCGGCGGCAATGGGCAGGGCGACGAGGTTGTAGACGAGGGCCCAGCCAAAGTTGAATGCGATGCGGCGGAAGACGAAGCGGCTGAGCTCGAGCAGCGTGACGACGGCCTGCAGGTCGGACTGCACGAGCACAAAGTCGGCGCTGGAAATGGCCACGTCCGAGCCCGAGCCGACGGCGATGCCGACGTCGGCCTGCGTGAGCGCGGGCGAGTCGTTGATGCCGTCGCCCACCATGGCGACCACGGCGCGGCGGCCGGCCGCGGCGGGGGGCGGCGACGGTGCCGCGGTCGACTCGGCCGACGCGGCCGGCGCGGCCGGCGCGGCCGGCGCGACCTTGCGTCCCCAGCGGGACGTGCGGGCCTGGAGCGAGGCCTGCAGGTACTGGATCTTGGCGGCCTTTTCGGTGGGAAGCACCTCGGCAATGACCTGGTCGGCGGGGATGCCCAGCTGGCGGGCCACGGCGGCGGCCGTGGCGGCGTTGTCGCCGCTGAGCATGTAGACGAGCACGCCGCGGGCCTGGAGGGCCGCGAGGATGGCGGCGGCCTCGGGGCGCACGGGGTCGGCAATGGAGAGGGCGGCGGAGAGCGTCCAAGGCCGGCCCTCGCCGCCGGCCGCGGCCAGCGGACGCGTGGCGGCCAGGGCGACCGACTTGGCGTCCGCGGTCCACTGCCGAAGCAGGGCGGCCGCGCGGTCGGACACCGGGACGGCAAAGTCGCGCATGAGGGCCTCGTTGCCGACGAGAAGCTCAAAGGAGCGGTCGCCGCCGGCGCGGCCGTGGACGACGGCGCGCATGCCGCGGCCGGCAATCTCCTTGAGGTCCTCGGCGCGCGCACCGGGGCCGGCGGGCGGTGCGCCGGCCCGAGACAGCCGGGACTGGCAAAAGGCGACAATGGCCTTGGCAATGGGGTGGCCGCTGTTCTCCTCGACGGCGCCGAGGGCCGCGACGAGGTCGAGGTCGTCCTCGGCGAGGCCGCCGTCCTCGGCGAAAAAGGCCGCGTCCGTCACGGTGGGCTCGCCGCCCATGGTCAGCGTGCCCGTCTTGTCAAAGACGACGCAGTCGACGCGGCTGGCGTTTTCAAAGGCCTCGCCGCCGCCCTTGGCCAGGATGCCGTGCTTGGCGGCCATGCCGCCGGCGACAAAGATGGCGGTGGGCGCGGCGAGGCCGAGGCCGCAGGGGCAGGCCACGACGAACACGGCAATGGCAAACTGCAGCGAGAAGGCGACCCAGCCGCCGGCGTTGGCGTCGAGAAAGCGGGCGGGCAGGCGGCCGCCGAGGCCGAGGCCCAGCCAGACGAGCCACGTGGCGACGGCGACGAGCGTCACGACGGGCACAAAGTACGTGGTCAGCAGGTCGGCAATCTGCTCCATGGGCGCGCGCTTGGTCTGGCCCTCGCGCACGACGGCGACGATCTGGTCGAGCATGGACGTGCCGGCGGCGCCGGTGACGCGCACGAGCACGGGCGCGTCCTTGTTGACGGTGCCGGAGAACACGGCGTCGCCGGGCGTCTTGGGCACGAGGCGCGACTCGCCCGTCAGGCTCGCCTCGTCAAAGCTGGACCGACCCTGCACGACGACGCCGTCGGCCGGCGGCGACGCGCCGTGCAGGACGCGCACGACGTCGCCGTAGTCGAGCAGGTCGGCGGGCACCTCGCGGCCGGCGGCGCCGTCCTTCTCCGTGTCGCCGCCCTCGACCAGGAGAGCAGTCGTCGGCCGCAGGCGGCCGAGCATCTCGACGGCGTCGCCGGTGCGCGACTTGCTGTAGGACTCGATGAGGCGGCCGACGAGCAGGAAAAAGGTCAGGAAGACGACCGAGTCAAAGTAAAAGTCGGCGTTGCTGACGGCGGCCGCGCCGCGCGCCGCCGCCGCAATCATCTGGCTGACGCTGCTGACGTACGCAATGGTGGTGCCCAGGCTCATCAGCGTGTTCATGCTGCCGAAGCGGTAGAAGCGCTGCAGCAGCGGCGTGCGGCTGCCGCGGCGCCACAGCGCGCGCACCTCCTTCCAGGCGCGCACGTGGAAGACGTCGGCCGCGCAAAAGTAGACGGGCGTGGCCAGCACAAACAGCGCCACCTGCGCGCGGCTGAGGCCCGACGCCCACGGCGCCATCAGGCGCATGCGGCCGCGGTTCGTCGCCGGCAGCAGCGACATGTACACGATGCCGATGACCAGCGTCGGCACGCTCACGAGGCCCGTGAAGACGACGCGGTACAGGATCTGCCGCTGGTGCCGCGCCAGGATGCGCCGCGACCGCTCCTCGAGCGTCGGCGGGTGGTGGACGGCCGCCGTCAGCGCCGCGTCGCTGGCCTCGATGGCCGCCAGGATGTGGCGCACCGTGAACGCGGGCGCCTCGGGGACGTACGCCAGCTTGATCAGCGGCCGCTGGGGCGTCGGCTTGGCGAGGATCTCGAGCGACCCGCGCCGGAAGCCGGCCAGGCTGCGCGCGATGCGGTCCGGGCAGTGCGGGCAGTAGAGCCCGTCGATGCGGATCTCGACGGTGCGCGCGTGCCGCTGCTCGCCGGCGTCGTCGTCCGGGGGGCCGGCGTCCGCGCCGCCGGCTGCCGCCCCGGCCGTCTTCGGCGGGTCAACGCGCACGACCGTGTCGATGGCGGCGTCGTAGCCCAGGTCCTCGATGGCCTCGACAATCGCGCCCTCCTTGGCCCTGTCGTCGAACTCGACCGTAGCGCTGTTGGAGATGAGGTTGACCGCCACTCGCCGGACCCAGTCCTTCTGCTTGAGCTCGTCCGTGATCGTGTTGACGCACACGGCGCACGTCATGCCGCCGATCGCCAGGGTCGCGCGCCACAGCGGCCGGCTGGCCGGCGCGTCCTCGTGCTCGACCGCGACAAACGGCTTGCCGGTCGTGTCGTCGTCCTCCCGGCTGTCGGCTGCGCATGCAGCCGGCGTGCCCTTGTGCGGCTCGACCTTGTGCCGTGTGACAGCAGAGAGGCCGGCAGCAGACAGCCCGGCAGCAGACAGCCCGGCAGCGGCTGGCCCGCCCGTGCTCTGCTGGCGGCACTGCTCGCAATTGCTGATGTGCGCCTGGGCAATCTTGTTGGCCGTGGCGAGGCTCTTGCGGCGCGGCGGGCGCGGGCCGCTCATCCAGTGAACAAGCGGCGTCAGCCCCCAGGCCGCGCTGGACGACGAGGCCATGGCGGCTGTCTCCTTGCCGGCGTCCTGCACGCTCTTTCTGTCCTTGTCGTCGCCGTCGATGGCGTCGTCGATGGCGTCGTCGATGGCGTCGTCGGCGTCGTCGGCGTCCTCGGCGTCCTCGCCGTCCAGGCCGAGATCAACCAGCTCGTCGCCGGCAGCGTTGGTGACGCCGCAAACGTCAAAGCCGGCGTCGACCAGCGCGTCCACCATGGCACGGACGGGCGTGTCGGGGTCGTGTTCCACGGTGACCACGGACGTGACAATGTTAGGCGACACCCAGCGGATGTGGTCAGCACAGGCCTCTTGCAAGACCTCGCGGATGGTGGAGACGCAGGAGGGGCAGTGAAGGTTGCCGACGAGAATCGACGTGATCACGGCGTCGTGGGCGTCCTGGGTGCGCGGGCGAGGCGCCCTGTTTAAAGGAGCCATGACGGGGATGAAATGTTGTAAATAAAATAAAAAAGAAAAGTAAAGAATGGTGGCAAGGGGGTGTATGAATCGAGTGGCCTGGAATGCAGCTACCGAATGAGATGCAGACGCACGAGAACTGGGCAGCGAGGTGTGACGGCAGGAAGGGAAAGGAAGATCGAAGTAGAAATAAGAAGAAGAAGAAAAAGAGAAAAAAAGAAAAAAAAAAGAAAAAAAAATAAACGAGAAAATCCGTCGAAGTACAACGAGCTTATCAGGCAGAGCCGACTGTGCCGACTGTGCCTGCCGCTCGTTGCGAGGTGAGCCGTTGCGAGAGCGTCTGCCAGCAAGCCAATGTCACTGCCAAACGAAACGAGGCTGGGATGGCTCTGGGATGGCTGTGACAAGGTGGACACGAGCGGAGGACGGCGGCGCTGCGCGTCCTGGGGCGCTGGTATGGGACACGCGAATGCGGCGAGTGCGAGGAGGAAGACGAGAATGGATCGCCGTGCTCCAGATAGAAGCGAGAGGAACGAGAGGACGAGAGGACGAGAGGAAAAAAACGAAAGAGAGGAAAACAAGGGAAGCAATAAATATGCAGGCAGGGCAAAGCTGCGCCGGGGCCGCTTAGCAAGCGAGAGGCAAACGAAGGACAAGACGAGAACGCAAAGGCAGACCAACGACTGCGAAAAGACGGTCTGCCCGTGAGCACTCGTAGAGGAACCCTGCAAGGTCAGACATGACGTTGGAATTAGCGTGCGAGGTTTGTGCGTGATTCTGGGCCACCCGATGCCGGTGGAGAAGCACGGCGACGGCAGTGGAAGGTGCGCCGCTGGGCAGTGCAATGCAGGTGCAATGGACAGGCACAAAGCGCGCAGCGGCGGTACGTACCGTATGTACATGTGTTTTTAGGCGGTCGCGCTTGGCTACTGCCGCCTTCAGCCGCCGGTAGCCAGCCAATCAGAAGCCTTCTCTACAACGAGGCAGGAGCGTCTTTCGGACAGCCACCACAACTCGACTGCGTTGCTTACTTACCGTCGGCCGGAATGCGGCCCTGACGCGGTCATCAATCGCAGAGACACATCTGACTCGACCACTGCCCGCACGTTCTCCGCGCTGTCTGCCCTGTCGCCTGGTGTCACAGCATCGACGAGGCGTGGCTGCATAAAAATGGCAATTGGTATGGAAACACGACGGCAGCACAGTCGACCACGCCACCTCGGACGCGAGGACCCGATTCTCTAATACATGCTCTGATGCAAGCTGCATCGGGACGTCCTACCGCGCCTTCTTTTGACGAGCCCTTCTCCCGGCCCCTCACGTCTGCCGCGTCGGTTCATGCCGGAACCGTCACCAGGTTGATCTCCGCGCAGTCTGGCGGCGTGGCGCCGGCCGTGACGCGCCAAAACAGCTGCGTCGCGTTGGTGTTGACCTGTGGGTCAATGTTCTTGGACGTGCACGCTGTTTGGTCAGCAGGCGCACAGACACAGACAAAGGCCCCGACCAAAACGCACCGAGCCAGCCGGCAAAGCCGCCCGGGGGCACGCTCGTGGCGGCGTCGGTCCACAAGAGGCTGTTGCCGTCGAGGTAAAAGGCGTTGGTGTCGGACGGCGGGCTGCCGTTGATGTTGATCTGGACGGGGTTGGCTCCGGCATAGGGCGTCGTGTTGGACAGGACGGGCGTCAGCTGGTACGGATAGCTGTACGGCGGCCTGCCGAGGACGGCCTGGACGGCAAAGAAGCCGCGAGGCAAGGCCGGCGTCTTTTCGTCGGAGTCGCTGCTGCTGTCCTGCAGGGCCGAAAAGGCGAGCGCTCGCGACCGGTTGCTGGTCAGCACGGCGTCGTTTGTTGCGGCGCCCGTGTGGTACTGCCAGACAGCAATGTTGTCGAAGCGGGCGGCGCCGCCGTTCTTGACCTGGGAGACGAGGGCAAAGGGGCCGGCGGGGACGAGCCCCTTGGGGACAGCATCCGGCGGCGCGGGCGCGGCGTCCGCGTAGAAAAGCGCGTACACAAGGCTCGACGCAGAGACCAGCAGCATGGCGGCGGCGAGCATCGTGCGGTTGCGCATTGCGAAGACGGGTGTGTGGGACAGGATCGGGTGCACGAGCGGGCAATGGATACAGACGGAAGCGAGGGCAATGGATCGCAGACGGACGGATGAGCGAGAAAGAGGCCACGCCGACAGCGGTGCATGTTGTCGTTCTGTTTACACAGCAGCTGACGTTGGCCAGTAGACTGCAGTGCGTTGCCTCGGGAAGGCACGGTGGACTGCCGAGCCAACATGACCGCGCTCCTTGAAGGCAGATGGCGTACGAGAATGCTGCCAAAGCTGAGTACAGCATAGGAGTACTACGAGTACTACGAGTACATACGTACTCGTAGATGCCTTGAAGAACATCAACGGTAGCCCGTCCCGGCGAGGGTCCGGCAGAAGACCGCTTCCGCAGTCACGCCACCTCAACGCTCTCAGCCAACCAGAGACAGACGCTGCTGACAGCATGTGCTTCCCGGCTGACAGCATGCGTGTGTCTCGCCGGATCGACTTTGCATGAAGAATCTTGCCGCACAGCACAAGCGTGTGGTGCCGCATGAGCAACACTGCGTTTCGTGGGCGTAGTGGCCGTCATGTGCTACCACGAGTGATATCTCTTTACGCCTGTGTTCCCCAGCCAAGGGCCATTCTGTATGCGCCTCTGTCTGCTCGGGTGTTAAGTACGAGTAGAGTAGTCTCGCTTTGCTTTGTCGTGTCGTATGCTGGATGTGATGGGGACCGGAACTGCGTCTCTGCCGAAGCAGCCTTTTAACAGACAGGACAGGAAGATGTTCTACAGTAAGGCAAGCTATTAAAACGTTTACTCGTAAAAACAAAAGAAAACCAAAAAAAAAGAAAACAGAGAAAACAAAAATAGAGAACTTGCGAGTAGCTTTACACACCACACGTGACACATCACGTTACACAACACGGCATCCACTTTTCGAACCTGATCACGTCCGCCGTCCTCACGCCATCTCGCACCTCCTCCCACCTCATCGACCACCGCAATGCGATCCATGCGGCCACCCTCGCGCTGTATCCTGGCACAGCTTGCCCGGCCGGCGGCCGTGCTGCCGGCGCAGCCCATGCGCGCGTTCTCGGTGCTGAACCGGCCGCCGCCGAGCTACGAGGGCCATGTCCCGCTGACGCTGCTGGAGAAGGGCGCGCTGACGCTGGGCTCGGCGGTGGGCGCCTTTCTGAACCCGCGCCGCGCGGGTGAGTGCGCCGTCCTCTCTCGTGTCCCCCGTCTGCTTCTCGTCTCCCCCGCACCCTGCTGACCCCCGCTGACGCGGCAGACCTGATTGCGACGCTGGGCGAAGTGTCGGCCGGCCCGGTGGCGCAGCGGCTGCGCGACACGATGCTGGGCGACGCGACGGGGCGGCAGATTCTGCGGGACCGGCCGCGGATCACGTCGCAGAGCTGGCCGCTGGAGCAGCTGCTGGCGATGCCGGCGAACACGGTGGGCTACGTGTACGGGCACTTTCGGCGGCGCTACCACATGTCGCCGGACGTGCGCGACGCGGTGCGCTACGTGGACGACGCCGAGTGCGCGTACGTGATCCAGCGGTACCGCGAGTGCCACGACCTGTACCACGCGGTGCTGGGGCTGCCGCCGCAGTTCGTCGAGGGCGAGATTGCGCTCAAGGCGTTTGAGTTTGCCAACACGGGGCTGCCGATGGCGGCGCTGAGCCTCGTGGCGGTGGCGCGGCTCAAGCCGGCGGAGCGCCAGCGCTTCTTTGGCGTGTTTTTGCCGTGGGCGCTGCGCAGCGCGCGGCGCGCCAAGCCCATCATCAACGTGTACTGGGAAAAGGAGCTGCTGACGGACGCGGGCGCGCTGCGGGCACGCCTGGGCCTGGAGAAGCCGCCGGACCTGCACGCGCTGCGGATGAGGGCGAGGAAGGCGAGGGCGCCCCCGGAGGGGGCGGCGCCGGCGGCGACGACTCCGTCCGCTTGAGCAAGACGGATATTGCATGCCGTATACGCATACTCGTAGGAACACGGATCGCACATTGTTGTTCGCACCCCAGTCACGTGACAAGACCCCGAATCCCGACTGCCGGCTCGGTCCCTGTGGCGCTGCCGGTTCGGGACTAGCGCAATTGCGTGATCACGACGTCTGCTGTCGCCGTGCCGCGACAAATGGCGACAGGATGCCCCAGCCCCCAGAGTCCGGTGGGCCTGCGGCTCGCTAGCCCGGCCGCGGCTGCATACGATTAGCAGACTACAGTATTAGTGCCGCGCCTCGTCTTAAAAATTCTGTCTTGTCTGCTCTCCTCGACTCATCTCGACTCATCTCCTCGACTCTCATCTCTCCGCTGCTCTCCGCTGCCTCTGCCTTCTCTTCTCATCCTCTGCTTCTCTTCTGCAGGCTCCATCTTCGCTCTTCCACCGCCTGCCATGCAGCTCAAGCACGAAGAGACCACCGGCAGCCCGGCCGAGACCAGCGCGGCCCGGCCGGCGCTCAAGGCGTTCCCGACGTCTCCGGGGGCCCTCGCGGCGATTGGCGGCCCGACGTACGCCACGGCGCAGCTGCTGGTGCAGCAGGTGGCGTACACGCTGTCGGACAAGATCTTTGCGTACTCGCCCGAGACGTTTGACCTGGACGGGGCGGCGCGGCACTGGGCGGGCCGGCAGGAGCAGAACGTGCACGGCGGCGCGACGACGGTGGTGCCGCTGCAGACGCGGGCGGGCGCGGGCGCCTTTGCGCTGGGCTACCTGTTCTCGGAGGACTTTGACGCGCGCAAGCGCACGTTTCCGCAGACGCTGCTGGCGCCGACGGCGGCGCTGCGCAGCCTGCGGGCGGCGCTGGACCAGCTGGCGCTGCTGTACGGGGCGGCCAGCCCGTTTGTGGCGCACGTGGCGGCGCTGGACTACGCGGCGGCGGACGGGCTGGTGGCCGACTACGGCGCGGCGCTGCAGACGGCCGGCGAGCTGGGGCTGGGGCTCGTGGCCAGCACGAGCGCGGCCGAGGCGCAGCACATGGCGCTGTTTGCGACGCTGGCGGCGCACGTGCGCCCCACGCTGCACGTGTACGACGGGCTGCGCACGGCACGTGAGACGGTGCGCGTGACGGACGCGCTGGGCGCCGCGCACGTGGCCGGCGCGTTTGGGCGCCTGGCCGCGCAGGCGGCGGCCGCCGGCGCGCCCGGGCGCCGCCTGGACCACGCCGGGCAGCTGCTGGCGCTGCTGGCTGCGCTCAACGGCGAGCTGGGCACGGCCTACCGGCCCTTTGAGTACCACGGCCACGACGAGGCCGAGACGGTGCTGGTGGCCTTTGGCAGCGTCGAGGCGCAGCTGGCGGCGCAGACGGCGGCGCGGCTGGCCGTGCAGGGCCAGCGCGTGGGCGCCGTCAACGTGCGCGTGTACCGGCCGTTTGTCGAGGAGGCGTTCCTGGGCGTGCTGCCGCCGACCGTGCGGCGCATCGCCGTGCTGGGCCAGGTGGCGGGCGCCGGCGCCGTGGCCGAGCCCGGCGAGGCGTCGGCGCTGTTTGCCGACGTGCTGGCGGCCGTGACGCTGGCCGGCAGCAGCAAGTGGACGGCGGCGCCGGCCGTGGTCGACGTCAAGTACGCCGTCGCCGACGTGCCCACGCCCGCGTTTGTGGCCGCGGCCCTGCAGCCGGCCGGCAAGCCCGGGGCCGCGCCGGCGGCCGCCGTGGCGCTCGTGCCCGCCGACGCGCGCCAGTACACGTTCTACGACGTCGACACGGCGCCCGCGCTCGGCGCGCCGGCCGCGCTGGCCCGCGTGCTCGCCGAGCAGCCCGGCGCCAGCGTCGCCGCGCACAGCGTGCACGACAACCTGGTGCTGGGCGGCGTCGTGCGCACCGACATCCGCAGCGCCGGCAAGGCGCTGCACGCGCCTTTTGCCGTCGACGCCGCCGACGTGGTCGTCGTCGGCGACGAGAAGCTGCTGGCGGCCGTCGACGTGCTGGCCGGCGCCCGCGACGGCGCCGCGCTCATCGTGCGCCTGCCCGGCTTCCGGGCCGCCGACGCCGAGAAGCGCATCCCCGCCGCCGTGCGCCAGGCCCTGCGCCGCAAGCACGTGCGCCTGTTTGCGCTCGACACCGCCGCCGTGCCGGCCGTCGAGCCGCACAGCAAGGTGCTCGTCGAGCAGGCCTTTTTGCAGGTGGCCCACCCCGCGCTCGGCGCCGACGACCTCGCGCGTCTGGCGGCCGCCGCCAACGACGACGCGGACGCGGATGCGGACGCCACGGCGCAGGCCTGCGCCGCGGCCCTGGGCGAGGCGCTGTCGGAGGTCGAGGTGCCCGCGGCGTGGGCCGAGCTGCCCGCCGACGCCGCCGCGCCGGCCGCGCCCGTCTCGACGCTCCGGCCGACGAGCTTTGCCGTGTTCGACAAGGCCGAGGCCGAGGCCGCGGCCGCGCCGCCGGCGCCGCAGGTGCGCGACTGGCAGGCCGCCGCCAAGGGCCTGGCCTTCCGCGAGGCCTACGGCACGCGCGCGGCCGTGCGCCCCGACCTGCCGGTGCGCACGGCTGTCGTGACCGTCGCCGAGAACCGCCGGCTGACGCCGCCCGACTACGAGCGCAACATCTTCCACATTGAGTTCGACCTCGGCGCGTCCGGCCTCACCTACGAGATCGGCGAGGCCCTGGGCGTGCACGCCGACAACGACGTGGCGCTCGTCGACGCCTTCATCGCCGCCTACGGCCTCGACCCCGACGCCGTCGTGCAGGTGCCCGCGCGCGAGGACCCCGGCGTGCTCGAGGCGCGCACCGTGCACCAGGCGCTCGTGCAGAACGTCGACATCCTCGGGCGGCCGCCCAAGCGCTTCTACGAGCAGCTGGCCGCCTTTGCCACGGACGACGCCGAGCGCGCGCAGCTGACGGCCCTCGGCGGGCCCGCCGGCGCCGCCGCCTTCAAGCAGCGCGCCGAGGTCGACACCGTGTCCTACGTCGACGTGCTCGCCGAGTTTGCGTCGGCGCGGCCGCCCGTGGCCGACCTCGTGCGCCTCGTCGCGCCCGCCAAGCGCCGCGAGTACTCCATCGCCTCGGCGCAGGCCGTCACGCCGGGCCGCCTCTCGCTCATGATCGTCGTCGTCGACTGGGTCGACTCGCGCGGCCGCACGCGCTACGGCCACGCCTCGCGCTACCTGTCGCTGCTGCGCCCCGGCGCCGCCGTCACCGTGTCCGTCAAGCCCTCCGTCATGAAGCTGCCCGCGCTCGCCTCCACGCCGCTGATCCTGGCCGGCCTCGGCACCGGCCTCGCGCCCTTCCGCGCCTTTGTGCAGTACCGCGCCCTGCAAAAGGCCCGCGGCGAGCCCGTCGGCGACATTTTGTTGTTTATGGGCTCGCGCCACCAGCGCGAGGAGTACCTCTACGGCGAGGAGTGGGAGGCCTACGTCGACGCCGGCGTCGTCACGCTGCTGGGCGCCGCCTTCTCGCGCGACCAGCCCGAGAAGATTTACATCCAGGACCGCATGCGCCAGAGCATGGACGCTGTCATCAAGGCCTACATCCACCAGCAGGGCGCCTTCTTCCTGTGCGGGCCCACGTGGCCCGTCCCCGACCTGACCGACGTGCTCATGGAGGCCATTGCCAAAGACGCCCGCGCCAGCGGCCGCAAGGTCGATCCGCACAAGGAGATTGACCGTCTCAAGGAGGAGGGCCGCTACGTGCTGGAGGTGTATTAGGGGACGGCTGTGTTTCTGTTTCTCGTCATGGCGCTGTTTATCCAGAGCTTCTTCGGGACAAGCAAAAGCATCTTTTTTGTCATTTCTATGGGTATCGTAGTATCCGTACTGTTCTCGTGATAAATGCAAGTAATCAAAACAACCAGAAATGATCTTATCCCGCAGACGCCTCCTCCTCCTCCTCCTTCGAATCCTCCCCCCTGGCGTTGCGTGCCCGGTGCTGCCGCGTCTGGCGCTCGCTCAGCTCGTGCAGCTTGTCCAGGACCGCGCGGTGCCGCGCCACCACGCTGCGCTCCAGGTTGTTCTCGAGCACAATCAGCACCTGCTCGAGCCCCAGGTCCTCCTTTTCCGCACGCGCAAACGCCAGCGCCGTGCGCACGTAGTTTTTGATGTCGCGGCCGTTGCTCTGCACCAAGCCCAGCGTGTCAAACAGCGCGTCGTCGAGGGGGGGGTCTTTGTTCTTGCCCTTGTCGTCGCCCCCCCCCTCCCCATCGCACCACAGCAGAGGATCGCGGTTGCGCCGGCAGGCCCGCTGCACGTGCTCGCGCCAGATGGCCGCGCGCCACGGCACCGTCAGCTCGCCGTACTCAATGGTCACGTGGATGCGGTTGTAAAAGGCGTCGTCAAAGTCGTCGTGGCGGTTCGTCGTCAGAAACAGCATGCCGCGGTAGTACTCGAGCATGCGCAGAAACACGGCCACAATGGCGTTGCGCTGCAGGTCGTGCGTCGTGCGCTGGCTCATCAGCACGTCCGCCTCGTCCAGCAGCACCACGGCGTTCCACCGCGCCCCCAGCCGGAAGATCTCGCTCAGCTGCCGCTCCAGCTCCTTGACCTCGATGCTCAGCTCGCCCGTGCTGACGTGGTACAGCGGCCGCCGCGTGCTCTCCGCCACGCTCTCCGCCGTCAGCGTCTTGCCCAGCCCGGGCGCCCCGTGCAGCAGGAAAATCAGGCCCTTGCCCTTGCCCTCAATCAGGTCGTCGTACGTGTCCGCCTCGCTGCCGCCGTCAAAGCCCTTGACCAGCCGGTGCACCAGCCGCTTCTTGTCCGCCGACAGCTGCAGCGCCCCAAACGGGTCCGCCGTCCACGCAATCTCGCGCAGGTTGCTGATCACGCAGTAGTACACCCACAGCTTGCGGTCCAGCAGAAACGCCACCACCGTGCGCCGGCAGATGAGGTAGTCCTCGTCCGTCAGCGCAAACGCCTGCGGCGCAATCGCCTTGGCGTCCAGCAGCCAGTCGCCCGCGTCGTCCGCGTCGGCCGCACCGTCCTCGCCGGCCGCGCCCTTGCCCTCCTTGCCGCCGGCCGCGCTGCGGCCCGCCCCGCCGGAAAAGTCCGACTGCACGAGCTCCCGCAGCCGCTGGTGCACGCCCATGACCGGCATCGACCGCGACGTCAGGCTGATCTCGCGGTCGGCCGTCGCCGTCAGGTGCTCCGCCAGGCACGACGCCACCGTGTGGCCCATGTCGTCGTCGGCGTTGCTGATCTTGCTCTCGGCCGTGCGGTCAATGATGACGCGCGTGTCCACGTGCACGCTGTCCTTGGCCCCAAACGCCTTGAGCTGCTTCTCGCTGTCGTGGTTGACCAGGTCGACCCAGCCCGTGTAGTGCATAAAGCTAAAGTCGCGCGTGCAGTAGTCCACGTACAGCTTGCCGCGCCGCACCAGCGCCGCCCGGATCGCGCTGCGCCGCGTCTCCTCCACCAGGCTCAGCGGCAGCAGGTGCAGCTGGTGGTCCTGGTGGATGTCCTTGACGCCGTCGAACCACCGGATCGTCTTGGTGTCGCGCTTGAGGTAGAACCGCGTGCCGTCGTGGTAGCCAAACAGCCGCGCAATCTCCCAGCACGGCTCGTTCTTGTCCTGCCCAAACGACACGCTCTCCACCAGGTAGCACGAGCTCTCCTCCAGCGGCAGGCCCGGGTGCAGCGCCAGCACCGGCTCGTACGGCGGGTACAGCGTCCACACCATCGGGAACGTGATCTTGCCGTGCGGCACCAGGCTGTTGTACGTCTCAATGATCTTGTCGTGCCCGATCGGCGCGTGGATAAAGTCCACCAGGCTGCCCAGCTCGCGCCGCGTCGCCGCCGCCGTCGCCGCGTCGTGCTGCAGCTCCCGCAGCCGCGTGCGCAGAAAAAAGAGGCAGCGGAACGGGTACTCAATCACAATCGGCTCGTCGCCCGTGTCCAGCGTCAGCTCGCGGTAGCGCTTGGCCTCGGTGCGGAAAATCGCCTTGAGGCCGTCCGACTGCAGCTCCAGCGTAAAGTCCGCCTTGATGCCGCCCTGCGGGTTGTCGTTGACCTCGGCCTTGAGCAGCAGCGCGTAGTCGCGGAACGGCTTCTCCTCCGCCTCCGCCAGCACCTGCGTGTAGCGCGACCGGTACGTCTTGAACTTGTACGTCTCCAGCCCAATCACCCGCTTCTTGCCCTCGCCGTCGCTGAACTGCACCACCTTTTTGAGGTCGGGGATGAACTCGCCGCTGCCTTTGGGCACGCCCTTTTTCTTCTTGCCGCTCTTGGACGTGCTGCCCGCCTGCGCCTGCGCCTGCGCGCCGTCGCTGGCCGCCGCCGCCCCGGGCCGCGACGCCTCGCCGTCCAGCGCAAAGGCCACGCCCATCGCGGCCGCCGCGCCGGCCGCCGCCGCGACGCCCGCCACCGTCGGCTTTTCGTGCACACTTGCCAGGCCGGGGCCGCCCGCGCCCGAGGCCGACCCTGAGGCCGCGTCGACAGCCGCCGCAGCAGCAGCACCTGGCCCGGCCGTGGACGGCGGCTTGTCCGCCTTGGGGAGGAACTGGCCGCCCAGGATCCGTTCGTACTCGGCAATGACGCTGTGGTACTCCATCGCGCGTGCGGGAGGCAATGTGGTTCAGAGGGTGGTGCAGAAACAAGCAGCCAACAACGCAGGCCGAGCCGTGCTGCCGCAGCAGTTATATTTGCCCTGTTGTGGCCGTGGTCCCAGCACGTTGCCGGCCTGTCTCTCCGTCATGGCAAGGCCCAGAGGCAGCCGGGGAGGAGCCGTTCGCCGTTTGCCAGACGCCTTTCGAACGTGGTCCAGACCGCGGGCCGTGTGGCTGACGCCAGCAGGCTGCCCGCGATGCTACCCTGTCCCGACAGGCCAGGGGCCAGCAGCAGCAGCTGAGTGGAAGCTTGTGCAGCTGGCAAGCACAGCCTGCGGCAGGCCGCCGAGGTGGTGGCTGTTGTGGAGACGGAGACGTTGGAGAGACGAAAAGAACGACGAGGTTGGCTGCGGCTGCGATGTGGGTAAACCGTAGTGGGTCGCACCTTCCGTTTTCGTAGCCTGCAGCAGCCTTGTTGTGATGGGAAGGAGCGCGGCTGACCAACACAACACGGCAAGAACGAGCGAGCCGCAGCCCCTGCTGCGGTTTGGCTCATCTGTAAAAAGGCGCTCGCAGTCTTTGCCTCTTTGATAGCGAAGCTTTCGGGCGCCCAGCCGCGATCCTCCGGCAGCCAGTCAGCGGCCCGCCCTCGACCCCCTCGCTTGCACCAGGGGGGTGCCCCCCATGAGGGCGCCCCAGCTACCCTCGACCCGGGCCTGGCTGCCTTGGCGGCGCAGCCGCTTCCTCCAGGCAGCCTGAGGGGCCAAGGCCAAAGAGAGACGCATTGGAGACCCCTGCGTCCTGGGCACGCCGCTGATTTATGCTCTGGTCCCCATGTCCTGCCGGCGGCTCGCCTGCGCCGTGTTCTCGGCATACGAGGTTTTTCATCTCGCATTGCACGTCCGACATCTCCAGCACTCCGTCGCCACCACCCTTCATGGTCAAGAAACGGTCGCGGTCCTACGTGGGCCGCTTCGGCAGCAGCTTTTCCGGGCGCGGCGGCAGCAATGCCGGTCCCGATGCGCTCTTCCCCGGCCAGCTGCTGGCCCTGCCGCCGGACCTGCCGCCGCCCGACTCGGCCAAGGCGTCCATCAGCGACGTGCGCGACATGGTGCTGGCGCACATTGAGTACAAGAGCGGCATCGTGTCGGGCAACACGCCGCGCAAGCGGGAGCGCGTCAAGTTCGACGACCTGACCGAGTACGACGTCAGCGAGGCCGAGGAGCGCGCGCTGTGGGACTACGAGACCAGGCGGCTGCACGGCGCCGTGCAGAACATGGGCATGGGCGGCCAGGGCCGGCGGCTGCCGTTTGACGCCGAGGCGCTGTTCCCGGAGCCGGACTCGCTGACGGCGTACCGGCGCCTGGCCCACGTGGCCGACCAGGTGCTGTTCAACACGCACATCTGCCGCCACGACAACGCCATCCTGCTGCAGCAGAACTCGCCGCGCCACACGACGCACTGGGCGTACCGCAACAGCCAAAAGATCCTCGAGGACCGGCTGGAGCGCATCAGCCAGCAGCGCGAGCGCGAGCGGCGGCGGCAAAACGGCGAGACGGAGGGGGAGGAGGAGGACGACGACGACGACGACGACGAGGACGACGAGGACGACGACGGGGCCGCGCGGCCGCAGCGGGGAAAGCCCGGCGGGGCCGGCGCAGACGCCGACAAGATGGTCGACGGCATCGCCACGGGCACGCGCGAGTTCATGGTGCGCTACTGCGCGTTTGTGGACTATTTGACGGCCACGGCGGCGCGGCTGGCCGTGTCGGCGGCGGACCACGCGGCGTGGCAGAGCCGGGCGCTCTGCGGGCTGGCCAAGTACGCGGCCAAGCTCAAGATCCTGGCGCGCGACGCGCAAGAGTACGCCTCGCGGTCGCTCGAGTACGGGCGCAGCTTCTCGGCCGAGCAAAAGGTGCTGCAGGCGCTCGGCGCCACCAAGGTCGACCAGGACCTGCAGCAGGACGACGGCGACGACGACGACGACGACGCGCCGTACATTTTCGGCGTGGCCGGCGGCCGCGACGGCGGGGCCGGCGGCAACGTGCTGGGCATGTCGGCGCACCCGCGCTTCCAGGGCTTCCAGGGCTTCAACATGGACCCCATCTACGAGCCGCGGCGGCAGCGCGAGCTCGAGGCGTTTCTGGAGACGGGCAAGCGCGGCCGCGACAGCTACTTTGCCGACCTGTCGCGCATCGACAACTGGACGTCGTCGACGCTGCTGTCGATGCTGCAGGAGCTCAAGGGCTCGTCGTCGACGTCGGCGCAGATGGCCATCAGCGCCGGCTTTGCCGAGGACGCGCTCGACATTTGCTCCGTCGTCTACCGCGGCGGCACCATGGACACGCCCCTGTCGGTGTTTGTGCACCAGGACCGCGACGGCGACCTGTCGGGGTCGAGCCGGCCGCTGTTTGTCAAGCACTGCTACCAGGGCTTCAAGCTGTTTCGCGACGCCGTCGAGGAGCTGCGCGCGCGCAACCGGCGGGCCGCTGCCGGGGCGGGCATCGGCGGTGAGGGGGGTGGCGAGGAAGCGGAAAAGGATCGGGGCAAGGCCAGCGACTCGTCCAGCGCGTCGTCCCGTGGCGTCTTTGCGGCGCCGGCGCCACCGCCGGCGCCACCGCCGGCTGCGGCTGCAGCTGCGGCTGCAGCTCGTGGGCCCGGCGAGCGGCCCAGCGGCACGCGCGTGACGGCGCACCTGCAGGTCCTGGACGGCGACGGCGACCCCGACGTCAAGGCCACGACGCGCCCCGTGGAGATGCCGCTGGCCACGCTGGGCCAGATCATTGCCGTCATGGTGCCGCTCATGTGCACGCAGCCGGCGGTGGTCAACGAGCTGTCGACGGCGCTGCAGGGCCTGGGCGAGATGCTGCCCATTGACGTGGACGAGGACTTTCGGCCGCGCGCGCCCGAGTACACGGCCGTGGCGGCGCTGCACACGCGCGCCTTTGACCAGCAGAGCAGCTCGTGCCTGCCCGGCGCCGACTTCCGGTCCCTGTCGCGGTCGCTCGTGGCGCAGACGCACCGGCACGCGGCCATGCTCGGCGGGTGGGGGGGCGGCTTCGGCGACAGCAGCGGCAGCAGCAGCAGCGGCGGCGAGGGCGGCGGCGACGACAAGCGCACGGGCACCAACGCGTGGAACGCGGCGACGGCCGAGCAGCGCCAGCAGCAGGTGCGCGAGGCGCGGCGGCGGCAGGAGCGGCTGTCGCGGGCGAGCTCCGAGTGGGTGGTGGAGGAGCGCACGGTGCGCGTGCGCTGCGCGACGTACGTGTACAGCGTGCTGGCGGTGTGCAGCGTGCTGGTGGTGGGCGGGCTGATGATTGGCATCTTTCTGGGCACGGCGGAGCGCGGCAGCATCGCGCTGCAGAACGTGGACCCGTTTGGCATCACGACGTACGCGTGGGTCGTGGCCGGCTTCATCATGCTCGTGGCCAAGAGCGTGCGCGTCAACGAGTGGCCGTGGCGCGACTTTCTGCTGCAGCGCGTCACCTGCCACAGCCTCAGCGAGCTGCAGGCGGTCACGGGCATCGACGCGCAGGCGCTGCTGGTGCACCTGCTTGCCACCGAGTCGGAGAACGTGCTGGTGGCGGCCGGGCCCTACAACAAGGTCTTTGGCCGCCGCGGCGCCGCCGGCGAGGGCTTCAAGGTCGACCTCAAGCCCGAGATCCGCACGCTGCTGGCCGCCGGCCTCGTCTTTGTCAAGGTGTCGACGCACCACGAGGGCACCGCCCTGGTGTGTCTGGACCTGCGCTCGGCCGGCGCCGGCAGCGGCGGCGGCAGCGGCACCAGCGCCACCGGCATCGGCAGCATCGGCAGCGCGGGGTCCGGCGACGGCCGCACGGCCGTGCGCCACCAGGACATGTCGCGCGAGTGCGACATTATGTGCCGGCATCTGCCGCGCTCGGGCGACCGCGTGCAGGATCTGGAGATCAGCCAGCGCAACGTGTTTGTGCGGTGGCGCAAGGTGCTGGGGGTGTATCACTCGCACGGCCGCAAGATTCGGTGAGGTTGGGGTGGTGTTTGTTTTTGTTTCTTTCTTGCTTCTTTTTCTTGTTTTTTCTCTTTTTTCTTTTTTTTTCTCTTTTTTCTTTTTTTCTCTTTTTTTCTTTTTTTCTTTTTTTTTCTTTTTTTTTTTTTTCTTTTTTCCCGTTTTCCATTATTGCTACTTCACTTTATACCCAACTGACATTCTTCCATTCTCTTTCGTCCTGATGGTATTCCCCGAACCCCTGTCATCTATAACCGCGATGCATCTTGAGGCGATAACATCTCGACATTGACAGCTTCCAAAGACAACTCACAGGTCACAGAAAGCCGTCTTACATCACCTTGGCTTTATTCGTTTGTTCACTGACGTTTCTTCCACTGACTTTGGCGAGCTTCATGTCCTTTATGTTTTCTTTCTTTCTTTCTTCTTTCTTTTCCTTTCTCAAAACACTCACCACTTTCACCTGACATTTACTTCACATCCTGCCGCCTCGCACACTGTCTCAAGTCCCTCCACGTCTCACCAGACGGCACATCACCGAAGCGAGAAACAAGCGACGGCAAACACAAACAAAGACACAAACGACACTGGACAGAGCCCGTGGGACACAACGGCAGCAAAGGCAGCAAGACAGTCCACAGCAAACAGAACAGACTGGCCTTACCGCTTGCCGCTTCCAGGCCTCGCCTTGCCTCGTCCTGCCTCGTCCTGCCTTTTCTTCTTTCCATCAACGGCCTCGACGGACAGAAACGAAAGAACAACACACAACCAGCCATGGACGCCAGAGAGGACCAAGACAAGGACCAAGACCGTCCGTCCTGCTCAGCGCCCTCGCCCTCGCCCCCCCCTGAAGGCTACGACTTTCGCTGCCTTGTTCCGCCGACAACGGCTCGTCCTGGCAAATGGACCCAGCTGTCGGCCGGCGTGCGTCCCCCTTTCTCCCTTCTCCACTTGGCTGTGGCTCTGACCCTCTAGTACATTATCAAAGACGCCTTTCGGCTGCGCACGCTGCTGGCCATTGGCGCCGGGCTGCAGATGGCCCTGGCCGCCGCCGTCCCCCGGCCCTGGTGCTACCTTCCCGCGGCCGTTGCGCTGGCCGCCGCCCCGGCCACCACGCTCGTCCAGATGGTGCTGCCGCGGGTCGCGGTCCGCGGACGCCGTCTGGCGCACTCTTTCCTGCGCGGCGTGGTCCCCGGCCGGTCCACGGCGCGCCTGCCGGCGCCGGCCACCGGGCGGTACGCTCCCTGCGCCGACCGCGGCCTCGTCGTCTTCCACTTTGGCGCGCGCTTCAACCACCCGCTGGGCGTCTTTGCGCCGGGCGCGCGCGCCATGACGCGGCTCTTCCGGGCCACGCTGGCCGCGCTCGAGGACCAGCGCGCCGTCTACGGCCTGCTGGGCGGCGACCTCTTCCGCGGCGCCGCGCACGGCCGCGCCTCCAACGACACCATCCTGCTGGTGCTCTACTTTTGCGACGTCGGCGGCCTGCAGCGCTTCGCCTGCAGCGAGGCCCACCAGCAGGCGCACCGCTGGCTGAGCCGCCAGCGCACGGCCTACGCCCACCTCAGCGCCTTCCACGAGACGTTTGTCGTGCCGCCAGGGGGCTACGAGACGCTGTACATCAACACGGCGCCCATTCTCCTGGGCGGCGCCCTCACCGAACGCGCACGCGACGGCGGCGACGCAGGCGGCGCACACGAGCGCGTATGGCTGAGCCCGCTGGTCGATGCCGACGACGCACGGCTGAGGACCATGGCGGCTCGTCTAAGAGGGTAGGAGGGAGGGTGTGTTTTGCCTGTTTTTCTTTTCTTTTTCTTTTTTTTTTTCTTTTTTTTCTCTCTTTTTTTTTCTTTTCCTGCTTCTGTCTCTTTTCCTTTTCATCGTTCATCCACCGACACCTTTGCCACCGGCACTATGCAGACAGTAGGCATGAAAATGCGCAGGATTAATAACAGCCAAACAAACGCCGGCTGCCTTACTCATAGCCTCTCATAGCCTCTCCTACCCATCTTTCCTTGCATTTTCCATTTTCCATTTTCCCCCTTCTCTGTTCCATGCATCCCGTTTCCGTTTTCTTTTCACAATTAATTTCTCCCACTCCTGTGCACATCTCAGACAGCATCAACATAAACAACGTGGAGGCGGCAGCCTTCTCGACCTGCCCACCTCCTCTCCCCTCTCCCATATATCCTCCCACGACTACAATGAGAATCTCGACGCCCACAGCAGCAACGGCCGCGGCTGCACGGCTGTTTTCCAGTTTTGCGCTGCTCCAGCACGCGCTCGCCCTCTCCGCCGACCTGGACGAGACCCTGCCGGCAATATGGATTGAGCCGGACGCCGGCCAGGCCGTCCGCATGCAGTGGACCTGCGGCCTGTCCGGCAACGCCTCGGACGACCTCTTGGCAGCCGCCTACGCCTACTGCGCGGACGACACACTCTCACAACAGTCGGGTATGTCTCCTGACTGCTATAGTATTCAAGATTAGGCCCCCCACAGACTCACACCTGACACGTCGTAGACAGCGGCCTGGCCGTCGACGGCTCGCTCAACTGCACCGTTGCCGCCCTGCAGACGCAGCTAGACACCGCGCCGCATTGCACTCCCACGCCCGAGAAGACAGCTGGTGGCGCTTGCGAGGCTGACGACGGCGATCCCGGCCTTGCGCGGCCAGGCGTTTCCACAATCGAGGACGACGGCGATGTGCGGCCCGGGGACAACAGGACCGACGGCGAGGAAGCCGGAGCAACACACAGCACCACCAGCGCCACGTCGAGCGTGACTCCAGCTGCAGGCAGCACCCAGAATGATGAGAGCGACAACAATGACGACTGCGACGACGGCGGCAGCAACGACGAAGATGCTGGCGACGGCGACGATGCCGGCGGCGACGATGCCGGCGAGGACGCCCCGGAATCGGCCCCCAGCGACTCCAACACGACGGACGGCAGCTGCTGCCCGCAGAGCAGCTGCTGCGGCTGCATGGCCAGCTGCTGTGGCGATGCCCGCCGCGCCGCGCCGACAACCGAGAAGCTGCTGACTGTGACCGCCACCGCGGGCATCGCCACTGGCGCCGCTGAGCCCACTTCTGGCCTCGGCGTGCTCGCCTGGCTGTGGGCCCTGCACCGGGCGAGCCTCAAGGCGGGCCACACGGCGAGCGCGCAAGGCTGTGGCGGCGTCTGCGTCTTTGTCCGCCTTGATATTTGTGCGCTTCGGCTTCCGTGCGCGACCATGCTGTTTTTTTTCACCGTGTGATGATCGGGGGCGGCTGGTAGATAGAAGCGAGTACTGCGAGCGTAAATAGCCATACAGAGCAGGGGTCTGTCATAGCATCCAAAAATGATGAGGACACAATCTTGGTCCAACGTGCACTTAAGTAAACCATGTGCGCGGTGACTACGTCTGCGAGGCTGTTGGCCCCACTTTTCCATCACAAGGCTGTGCTCTTTGTGGGTAGTGCGGTAGCGGTGCGGGTAGTGCCGCTTAGCTTATTAGTACTTGCCTAAAAAGGTAGTTTGGTCGATATCGCCGTCAGTCAGCGATCGGTGTGAGTCCACGGCACGTTTTTGGGTTTCCGGGGGTCTCTTTTGAGCTCTTTTTGAGATCTATTCTGAAAATTTTCTGTCCTGCAATTTTCTTTCCCACCTTTTCCCTCACATCTCGTCACTCGAAACCGTTCCTCTCTTCTCTCAGCTTGTTCAGCAACCTCAACTTTTTCCGAAATCGCCATCATGTTTGGCAACATCCACGCGACCGCCTCCGTGTCCTCCGCGGTGGCGGCCGTCTCTTTGACCACCTTTACGACCATCACCAGGACCCTCGAGCACACGGTCCATGTGCCCCAGCCGACCACCACGTGGACCAAGAAACTCGTTACCCGTGGCGCCCCGTTTGCCAACTCGACAACCGTGCTTTCCGCCCTCGGGACCGGCAGCGCCGCTTCCACGCCCGCCTTCCAGACCATTGAAGTTTCCGTGACCACGACGCCCCCGGACGCGGCCACGTCCGCCTCCACAAACGAAACCCCAGCGGCCTCTGAGACCTCTGAGGATTTTGAGGCCTCTGAGGATTTTGAGGCCTCTGAGGACTTTGAGACCTCCGAGTTTCCAGACGCCAATCTCTGGGAGCACTTTGAGGAGCTTGAGGGGCTGGAAGAGCTCGACGACCACAGCCCCGACCACAGCGATGACCACAGCGATGACCCCAGCGACGACCACAGCGATTACAGCGATGACCACAAAAACACGACCGTGGTCTTCCGCAAGAAAAACCGCTACGAAAAGTTTGAAAAGTTTGTCGAGGACGTCATCAAGGTCTGCGACGAGATCGACAAGTACCGTGCCAACCGCAAGAACGCCATTGACCGCTGGGAGGAGTGGAAGAAGATCAAGGCCGACCGCGAAGCGGCCGCCACCGCCGCAGACATCGCGCCCCCCGTCGACAAGCAGGCCATCAAGAGCCAGCTGCAGGACGCCATGGACGAGTGCGGCCTGACAGACCCCGGCGCGGCCGAGGCGGTGTCCAACGGCGTGGCCGAGCTCATGGCCGAGATCGACTACGAGGACGACTACTTTGTCTTTTCCATTGCCGACGCCATTGTCGAGGAAGACGCCGCCAGCGGCGTGGACCCCGCACGGCGCCTCGAGGTGCGCGGCCGCATGGAGGAGCTCAAGGTCAAGTACGACCGCTTCCGCAAGAAGATGGGCGGCCTCTACTTTCCCGTGCCCAACGTGCTCGTCACCCAGGCGGCCAAGTCGGTCCACTTTGTCGGCACCAGCCTCGAAAAGATGCGCCTCTTGATCCGTACGTGCCATGATAGTCCCTCCCCCCCTTTTTTATTTTTATTTTTATTTTTTATTTTTTTCCCCACTAACCGCCCAGTCACGGTCCTCGGCGCCAAGGCCGACAACTCGTGGCCCGTCCACGTCAACAGCCATCTGGGCCAGGCCTTTGAGTTTGCGTTTTCCGGGCCGCTCGGCGGGCTCACCCGCATCATGCGGGAGGTCAACCACTACACGGTCAAGACGAACCTCAAAGTCCGGCCGTCGCGGCGGCACAAGAAGCCGGCAAAGGCCAGCAGCAAAAAGGGCAAGGCCGCCAGCAAAACGGGCACGTACAAAAAGGGCGCCTACGGCCTGCTCGTCCAGACCTACCGCGTGCTCGAGAACGCCCAAAAGTTTGCCGACCTGTCGGTCAACCGCACTAACATGGACTTTGCGCCCGTCCTGGTCTCGCCCATTGTCGACCACGCGCGTTTCATTGCCACGCAGCTCAACGGCGACATTTCAGACTACAACAGCACCATTGGCCCGCCCAAAAAGGGCCAGTACAAGTACGAGGTGTACCCGCCGAGCTCTTGATGAGTGGCTTTTCTTTCCTCGTGTTTTCTTCTTCTTTTTTTTTTTTTTCTTTCTCTCTCTCTCTCTCTCTCTCTCTCTCTCTCTCTTTCTCTTTTTCTTTTCCCATTTCCACATCCTTCATCCGTCTGAATTTTCAAACAGGAGGTCTCGTGGATCGTGTCTCTGGCGCCGTCTCGATGATTCCTAGTTTGAGTAGATTGTGACGCTTGGCGTGTTCAATATTCGTTTCTTTCTTTTCTTTTCAGTTGTCTGTTCGTTGCTTTCGTTTACTGCTTTTTATTAGTTGGGCGACGATGCCGGCCGGCAATGCTTGTCAGCGGGTGGCCAGGCCTGACAAGTAATATTAAGCACAGCATTGTGCATGGGCAGGTTACACCACAAAGGGGGACAAAGGGGGATAAAAAGGGTTAAGCCGTTGGACCTTTAGACGAAGTTCTTTCCATAATTTAATATATCCGAGTTTTCTTATTCTCTTTATCGAGGCCTGCACCTTTTCCTTTTCAACAAAGTCGACCAGTTCTTTGCTCACAGGCATCGGCCTAAAATGTTTGATAATTTTTTGTCAGTTTTTTGTCAAGCTGTTAATAAGGCGAAAACAGCTGAGCGCCATCAAGCAAAAGTCTGCCGCCAAGCTTACCGCGCATCCCTACCTCGCGCCCTTTAACCCAGACAGAAAATACGCGCCAAGGACCGACCGAACGACTCGCACGTCCACAAAGCCCTCCTTTTCTTTCGACAGGAAAATCAAAGTACGTTGGTTTCGACGGAAAACGAGTCACGTGCCACGTCGAGGACTCTTCTTTACTACCATACGGAGTGATACACCTGCTCGTCCATTGTCGCCCATTTCCCGTGACAGCTGTGTAGCGGCCTGGGACTGCGCAGTCGTTTTTAAATTGCACTCTATTCACGAGGCGGCTCTTGTTTCCTCGCAGCTCAGTGGTCGGGCAAGGCCCACCTGCCCCAAAGTGTGCCTTGCGGAGTCTTTGTCTCGCCAGCACAGCCCTGACAACGGTCTTTTAAGCTCTCAGCTCCACCACTTTAATCAGTGGAGACGAAGAATCCTCTTCCCCCCTTGACGTGCTCGAGGACGACGGAATGTCGTCTCTCCCTGCTTTCCGTTCTAGACCGGCTCTGCCTAGGAAGAAAGCGTCCTGGCGAGGTGGTCTGTCAGAGTGACTGTATCCTTGCTGCTTTTACCTTGGGTACCGTGCTTGACCGTTTACCTTTAGAGTTTTTACCTTGAGAGTTCGCTGGCCAGGGACAAAAGAGAAAAAGACAAGAAGAGAGAGTCTTTTCAACAAGACAGGCTAGACTAGCCCAAGACAACCACACGGCCAAGCAACTGAAGGGCAAAAACAGCCTCACCATGTCTTGTCCTCCCCGGACACGAGAATTGACAACGCCAAAACGCCCACTCTCGCCCGTTGTCCTTTCCGCCTTTGGGCATTTCTTTCCGCGTTATCGTTTGGGCTCCTTCCTGCATATTGGCCCCACCCACACCCCTGGACCCCAAACAGCCAGCGGTAGCTTTTTTCTCTCGCCTCTTTTAATTTGCTTTGCGCGGGCCGCAATGAGCTGAAAGCCACGAGCTGAAAGGCGTCTGCTTGCCTTGTCCGTCTGGGAAGGACTCGGTAGGCGACTCGTATATGTAGTGCTGCGGTCTCTTAAAAGGAGAGCCTCGTCGCCTTTGCCCATCGTTCTTTCCCGTTTTGATTTCTCCCGTGTCTCCTTCCCTTTGTGCTCCCGCGTTCAGCCCTATCGTTTTTGGCATTTTGACATCGGCCTCGCCAGCACCACCAGCACCACGTCCCCGCGCCCCGACCCCTCCCACCATGGCCAGCCACTACGCCGCTCCCGCCAGCGGCACCGACGGCCCTGCCGGCTCGCAGCCCGTGTTCTCCATGCCCGTGGCGGTCGTCGTCGCGCGCGGCTTCCAGGTGTTCATCAGCCTTCTCATCATGGTCATGGCGGGCCTGCTGATGCACGGCCTCGTGCTGTCGCAGTATGCGTTTGCGCTCGTGTGCGGCCTCTTTACGATTGTCATTGCCGTGTACGCGCTGCTGGCGGAGAAGGTGACGGCGTGCCGCGCCGCCTACAACTACTGGGCCGTGCTGGCGCTCGACCTGCTCATGGTCGTGTTCTGGCTGGCGTCGCTGGGCGCCAACGCGGCGCTGCGGAGCTCGTTCAAGTACGCGACGCGGGCCGAGTGCTTTGACGACGGCAGCACGTTCAACGCCGACACGTGCTACACGTACAAGCGCGACGGCGGCGGCCTGAGCCGGCGTGCCGCCGTTGCCGGCCGCGTGGCGCTGGCCGAGCTGAGCGCCATTGCCGGCCTGTCCGCGCTGCAGATGCTGCTGTTTGCCGCGACGTTTGGCTACCTCGCCCACCAGGTGCGCCTCCACCGCCAGGCGCAGAAGCAGAGCGGCCAGGGCGCCCTCGTGGAGCTCAAGGGCCAGCCCGGCGTGAGCCCCGGCGACGGCCGCGGCGTTGCTGCGCCGCTGCCGTCTCTCGACCCCGACGCAGTCGCCGCCCACTACAGCAGTGCGACGGCCTACCCGAGCCCGGCGCCCTACGAGTCGTCCGGCTATGCCGGCTCGGCCCCTTCCTACGGCGCCCCACCGACGGCTGTCTACGACCCGCAGGCCCAGGCCCAGGCGGCGGCCTATCCCCCGGCAGCCGTCGACCCCTACGTCAGCCCCGTCCCCTTGCCGGCCGCCGGGCATCAGGTGGCGATTCCCCCCCACTACTACAGCGAGGCCGGGCCGCCGCTGCGCACGCCCGAGCCGTACCGCTCGACCAATACCTCGTACCAGTCATACTATCCTCCCCAGTCGCAGTAGACGTCGAGCTCGGCTGTTTCTTGCCCATGGACGCGGCATGTGGGTTTGGCGTTTTGCGTCGTTGGCTCGTTCTTGTTCTGTTGATACACCGTGGGCGCCGTCGCGCTTGGACGATTGGATATTTGAATAAATTCTGGTTTGATCTCTGTTGCTTCTCCCCCCACCACCGGCTGCTGTTCTCGGTCTGTCGCCGGCCTCGTCAACGCAAGAGCCGTGTTGCTATCTAGGTCGTGGCAGAGGAAGAAATCCACAAAGGAAATAACACACAAACGAGCATTCGCGTCCAACAACTATACACAGCAGTGCCTTGCTGCCCAAAGACGGCTCTGCGACGCCGGAGAGGCGCTTCCAACATTGTCGCGCCAATCGCGCCATGCAGGCCGCCTGGCCGGCAATGCCCGATTGGGCATTTCTCGGCGCTGCTCCTGACTAGCGTCCGGCGTCCCGGGTTTTGTCACGGACATGTTTCTCGGTGGAGCTGCGCTGCTGCCAGGGACCGAACAGGCGGCGGGCATGACCGAATACACCCTGGCCATGGCGACATGGCGTCTCTGCAGAAAAACGCGTGGCCTCGTCTCCGGGCTCGCGGACGTCTACGCCGTATGCGCAATGTGTACGTCGTAGAGCAGTCCCACAGCACTGGCAGAGCAGAGACTATATTATAGCACGAGTTGCGGGAGAATAGCACGAATTGCGGAATTTCTTACATACTGTATAATACTGTATGCGCTTGCCATCTGTCTTTTCACCCACACCGTCCACGCTACACCCTGCTGCGCTCGTCGGCGGGAGTCCACCGGTCGACGGCGTAGTCGACGTCCTTGCCGGCGTAGACGCGGTCCTCGCGGCGGGCCTGGTTCTTGGCGCGGCGCACGCGCAGGACGTCGTTCTCGAGGTCGTAGGTCAGGTACCAGCACAGCAGGCCGCCCAGGAAGCCGCCGGCGATGCAGGCGGTGCACACGGTGTAGGGCACGCGGTAGCCGTTGGCGGCGTACTTGGAGACAAAGATCTGCGGGCCGATGACGCCGCCGAGCTGGCCGATGCCGCTCTGCAGGCCGTAGGCAAAGGCGGTGCCGGTGGTGCCGCGCAGGCTCGCGGAGCGCCAGGCCCAGAAGGGGATGAAGAACGTGCTGGCTGTGGCGGAGCCCAGCACGCAGGCGGTGTAGATGGCGGCGCGCGCGCGCGTGGCGATGAAGATGGCAAAGACGCCGACGGCGCCGAGGCACACGGTGAGGGCCACGACGGGGCGCACGACCCAGGCGCGGCCGAGCACGAAGGAGGCGCTGACGATGCCGATGAGCGAGGCGGCGGCGGGGGGGATCAGCAGGAGGATGTTGCGCGGGCTCTTGGCGAAGCCGAGGTTGGTGATGATGGTGGGCTGGCCGTCAGTGTTGCCCACGGCGACTATAAAACGATCAGGGGGGGGGACCTACCAGGAACCAGGTCAGGCCAAAGTTGCCCGTGTTGATGAGCACCTGGGTCAGCATAAAGGCCCACAGGCGCGGGTCGCGGAGCTGGTTGCGTGACTCGGCGCCGGAGAAGCTGGCGTCGGCCGTCCGGGGCGCGTTGGCAGCCAGCCGCAGCTCGATAAAGTCCTGCTCGCGCGGCGTCAGCCACTTGGCGGTGCGCGGCGACTTGGGGTACTCGGGGAAGATCAGATAGACGATGCCGGAAAAGGCCACGGTGGCGACGCCCTGGATGAGAAAGACCCTGCGAGGTTAGTTTTTTTTCCTTCTTCTTCTTTTCTTCTTCTTCTTCTTCTTCTTCTCCTCCTCCTCCTCCTCTTTCATTCCTCGTTTCTCTTCTACTCACCACTGCCACGAGCTCAGACCGCGGTGGCCGTCCAAAAAAGCAATGCCGTAGATCAGCAGCGACCCGATGATGTTGGCCAGCGTAAAGATGCCAAACAGCCACGAAATGGGCTTGGCCATCTCGTCGCTGCGGTACCACGACGCAAACTGCGTCATCAGCCCCGGGAAGAGGCCGGTCTCGGCCAGGCCCAGGAAGAAGCGCGCCGCCAGCAGCCCCGGGCCGCTCTTGACGGTCGCGTGCAGCGCGAGGATGGCGCCCCAGATGAACATGATGCGCGTCTGGAACAGCCGCGGGCCCATGCGCTTGAGCAGCAGGTTGCTGGGCAGCTCAAAGACAATGTAGGCAATGTAGTACGTCGACTGCACCCAGTTGTACTGGTTGGACGTCATGCCGAGCTGCACGAGGATGTTGGTGGGCTTGCCGGGCGACAGCACCTTGACCGCCGACGCGTTGTTGACGTCGATCTGCTTGATCATGTAGATGGTGCCCGCGAGGATCAGCAGCCGGTAGTCGATCTTGCGCATGATGGCCTTTTCCTCGGCCGCCGAGAAGGACGCCAGGAACGCCGCGCGGTCGGACGCGGAGTCGCCGGACGGGGCGTCGGACGCGGCGTCGGGCACGACGACGACGGAAGCCTCTTTGGACGAGGGCGCGGATGTGGTGGCCATGGTGAAGACGGACGTGCGTATGCAATGGAGAGAGACAAAGAGAAGAAAAAAAAAAAGAAAAAAAGAAAAAAAGAAAAAAAAAGTGGCAGCCGCAGCTTATATCGACACCACACAAGCCATCGACTATACGCAACGGCAATGGCACTCTACCGCCTCCCTGTGATTACGCTCGCCGGCATGTAGTCTCGGGTCGATGCAACGCCGGCAGAGTGCGTCGGCGATGTCGCCATCCCTGCTAACATGCAGTCATGGCCGCTGCACGCCGCGTCAGGGGTCGCGGTGCCCAGCCGGCTGCCCCTGTCTATTTTTGCTGGCAATTTCTCTTGAGCATCGCGCGCAGCCCGCCGACGTCGGACGCGCCGTCCGGCCGCCCAGCTCCCCTGTCGTCTTGTTCGTGCTTTTGCGGCGCGTTGTGCGCCATCCCGGCCGTATATTCGTGCTCCCGCGCACCGCCTCGACGTCCGGCCATAAGACGGATGGCGTGCGCACATCAGTGTCGCCAGTGCACGTCTGCATCCGTCTGCCCGTCTGCCCGTCTGCCAGCAGCCATGGTCCTCGACGTGGCCATCATCGGCGGCGGCGTGGCCGGCCTGACCGCCGCCATCGCCCTGCGCCGCCACCCCGGCGTCCGCGTCCACGTCTACGAGCAGAGCCCGGCGCTGCGCGAGATCGGCGCGCTCCTCGGCCTGGCGCCCAACGGCCTGCGCACGCTCGAGAAGCTCGGCGTGCACGGCGTGCTCGGCGACGACGTCGGCTGGCGCAGCCCCGGCGGCGTGCCCATGTGCTTCCGGCACTACCGCACCAACGAGGTGCTCAGCCGCGACCTCTACCACCACGTGCCCGACCGCCGCCACCACTATGCGCGCATGCACCGCGCCCGGCTGCAGGCGGCCCTGCTCGAGCACCTGCCCGCCGACGTGCTGCACGTCGGCAAGCGCTGCGCCGCCGTCGCGGCCGACGACCGGGGCGCCACCGTCACGTTTGAAGACGGCACGTCTGTGCGCGCGGACCTGGTCGTCGGCGCCGACGGCATCAAGTCGGTGTGTCTGTCTGTGTTTTTTTTTTTTTTTTCGCTGCTTCGTGCTGACGTCGGCAGAAAGTCCGGGCCGCGTTCAAGCCGGTGCACGAGCTGTCGTGGTCCGGCGACGCCATCTTCCGCACGACGTTCCCCTACGCGCTGGTGGCAGACCTGCCCGTCGCGCAAGACTCGACGCACTATGTAGGTCCCGTCTGGTCTGCCCCTTTTGCCCCTTTTACGTGTGAGCCGCGGCTGACACCCCCAGCAAAGCCCAAAGGCGTGGTTCTTTGGCACGCGCATCGGCTCCGACGGCTTTGGCGTGACCTGCAGCTTCGACGTCGACGCGCACGGCCCCGACGCCAAGTTCTCGGACGTCGTCTGGAACGTGCCCGCCGACGTCGACGACATCCGGGCCGCGTTCCGCGACTTTTACGCGCCCATCCCCGACATTATCGACCGCATCCCGCCCGGCACCCTCCGCCGCTATGCCAACGTCGCCGGCGCCGCCCTCGACCGCTGGACCTTTCAGGACCGCGTGGTTCTGATCGGCGACGCCGCCCACACCCACGGCGGCGCCTATGCGGCCGGCGCGTCCCTCGCCATCGACGACGCCTACACGCTCTACCTGGCCCTCCAGGCCGTCTTTCCCGAAGCCGGCGACACCGACGGCGACGCGCCCGCCTCCCGCGCCAGCATTGCCCGCGCCCTCGACCTCTTTGTGTCGACGCGGCAGCCGCACGCGGCCAAGCTCCTCGAAAAGGTGCACAGCGACCGCGCGGCGACGGCCCGGCGCCGCAAAGAAGAGCAGGCGCGGCGGGCGGGCGGCCTCGCGCCCGCGACCGACGCCGAGGTCGAGGCTGCGTTTGTGGCGCGCTTCCGCGCCCGCGGCGACCCGGTGTGGCTCAACGAGCACGACGCCGAGGCGGCCTTCCGGCAGACGCTGCAGACAAAGACGGCCGCGTGGCGTGCCGCCCGAAACGGCGCGTCGTAGGGGGCACCTGCGTGCTGAATCCTGTTGCCGTCTTTCTCAGCCGATTTCTCAGCCGACGGATGAGTAACGCAGATCCGAGGTCCGGCAAAAGACGCGATTTTTGCCAACGGCTCGCCGGAGCAATTCCCATTTCGCCACGGACGATCGAGCGGCGCCCGGCTCGCGCAAAGGCGACGTCTGAAAATAGATTTGTTACTCAGTGCACGCAGAACAAAGAAAAAGAGGCAGAATAGTACAACGCACAGTTGTCGATGGCGCTAGGAGTTGTCAACTCCCAAAATGGAAACTGCTGCACGCATCCACTTTTAGCTGGAGAAGGCAACTCAGCAACCAGGTTGGCATCGTATCGACGGCGACGATAATACGAGTACGAGTGCTCGTAAATGCATAAACTGTCTCGTACCGGCTAAGAAGAGGACGAGTGCTTTGTACTTTCGCGTCGAGAACACCCTCCACAGCCCCCTGTTTGACCATTGGCCAAGCGTGGATCTAAACTGGGCCGGAAACAAGAAACCGGAGAGAAACGATGGCGCGAGTACCTGTACCTGGCGCCGGTGTTTCTTTTCTATCCATTGTTCTCTTTCAAGCATTCGCGGGTACGTAATGCATGTGCGCTCATACGCGTCTGCTTGTCCGGCGCCGTTGCGTTCTGCCCGTTTTTGCAGCGAGTGCGTCTTTTTTCTCTCTCGTTTTTCTTTCTTTTTTTTGCCAGGACTAGTCGAATACAACCAGAGCAGGAGCACAGACGGCGACTGAGGATGCCGGGAACGGACAACCTTGCCAGGGTGTTTCGATCGATGACGTTTGGCAAACAAGTTGCTGCCAAGTGTCTATCCTGTTCTTGTTCCCCTCCCGTTGACAGATTCGAGGCTGTCCAGCCATCTTACTTACGCTGCCGGTCCTTTCTGCTTTGACGGTGCTGCGACGAGAGGGCCTCGCAAAGAACGGCCGTTCCTTTATACATATACCTATACTCCTTTGTATGATAGCAAAACCATTGAGGAATGCATCTTCCAGCGCACCCCTGAACGTGGCAGCCTGCAAGGAGGAACGTGCACCTCTTAAGCTTGTATCGTCCCCGTGAACTGAGATTTGCCCGCATCTGGTCATACCTCGCACCGCCCTTGTCGTAGCTCTCCCTGTGTTCGCTTCGCTTCCTCTTTGCCCTGGACGGCCGCGCCTTCCTCTTGTCACGTCTACAAAGTACACGGGTACCGCGCTGTTCCTTCCTCGCCGATGCATGCAAACCGCGCGTCCTTTACCAGCCAACAACGTCACAAAGTGGGCCTGCGGCGGGGCGGACGCTCCGTCACTGTGGCCGCACAGAGCACATGTTGGCAGAGTACGGGTACGACGAGCCTGTCGTACCCGTACTGTGCTCCTTCCCCGTGCGATCGTCCAAGATCTGGTTTCGAGCACTGGCCTTGCGGGCTTGGCAGGCTACTGTACTCGTATCGTATGTACTCGTATCTTACAGTACATACTCGTATACATATGTTTATACAGTACATATGTTGTAGACTGCACTGTATGCTGTAGACTGCAGTGAACTGAACGCACGAGTTCCAGTACGCATACACAGTACATCGTAAACAGTATCACTATGTGGAGGCTGATGGCGCCTCGACAACGACGTTTGTGTGCAACAAAGAAGAAACAGAAAGAAGCGCCCGTACTCGTACGAACAAACGAGCCGGTCGCCAGCCTCCGCCTTCACCCCTGAAAACAGCTGGACAGGGGAACAGCGCCATTCGTTGATCCACCAATGGCCTCTGCCGCTCTTTGTCGCTGTTTGCCACTGCGATGCAGGTACCTGAGTCGCCAGCTTCCGGTGCCCCTGGAGACTGCGCTAAAGTGCTCGCTGAGAGGGGCTTGCAGAGCTGAGGCGCGCAAAAAGAAAGCAGAACGAAAGGTGGCGCCGTTGCTGTCGCGGCATGCTGTGCAAAAGGACTGCACATTGTTTAGCGGCATCCATCGCCGTCCTTCCAGCCAATCCCCAGCTGCAGCCGCTGTGGCTAGGACAATGGTGAAGCGTGTAGAAGCAGGAGGCAGGAGGCGGGAGGCAGCCGCGCAGGGGGGAATCTTAGCCCCCTCAAAGGAAGCAACTATGCGAAGAGGCTGGAGGAAAAAGGAAAGAAAGTGTAAGCGGCGGCTGGTAAAGAGCCTTGAGCGAACAAGACGCGCAGGAGCGACCTGTTGACCGAGACAGGGCGCGCTGCGTGGAATGGCTCGTCTCGGCAGCCCCTGGCCCGCCTGGCCTGCAGCGAAGAACGAGCCAGGGGAAGAAGAGAACAAAGTCAAAAATCCAGAGGAAGGCGTAAGGGAGGCGGAAGGACCGTCGAGGGAAGGAAGCCGCACGCCGAAAAGATGGAACCTTGTCAGCAGCTGCTCCTTGCTCAATGGCTGGGGCCTGCATGATGGCCGCTGGCCTGCAGCTGCTGCCGCCAGCCGAGCTGTATTCCACACCGCTGTGCGGCGTTGTACGAGTATGTCATCAGGCGAACGACACGGCAGCATGACTGACGGGCCTGCCAGACAGGGGCGGGGGCAGACAAAGTCTGCAGACAAAACTCGCATTAGCCAGACGAACAAACGGCCGGCAGCTCCTTCCAAGGCACGCTGCTCGGCTCCTGCCCGTTCTCGTATATGTACTCGTACATGAAGTGCTCGATCACTCTTTCCCTCTCGTCAGCTCGCCAGCTCGCCACCACGCCAGGGCGTGAGGCTATCGTTGGCTCCTCCCATGTGCGCAACAGCATACGAGTCGTCCTGTATTTTGCACGAAACACTTTGCTCCCGACCAGGCAACCCCACCCCTGCCTCCACGATTAAAGTGGTCCTTCCCAGTCTGGACCCATCTCGACTTACACCCACGCCAAGCCAAGTTTTGCACGACAAGCGACAAGCTGGCGAGAGAAAAAGACTTGGAATATGGAGAAGAGGCAACAAGAGCGGCAACGCAGTCGAAGCGTCGAAACCGAGGATATGGCCGAGCAGACGAGCGTGGCTGGGGAATGCCGTCCTATATGAACCCCTTCTCCCTGTCGCTCCTTCCGCCGCCTCCTGCCTTTCTGCCCTCCCTTTGCTCCTTCCTCCTTGTTCTGTGTCCTGCCTCCCTTGTGCTGTCTCTCGCTCTGCAAACGAAAAAGGCCCTGCCGTCTCTCGGTCGTCCTTGTTTACACTCGCTGTTTACAAAACCACACGAGTTTGCCTCCTCGCTTGCTCGACGTCTTCTCTCCCCTTCTCTCGCTTTTTGGATCCTCGACTATTTCCATCTGCATTCACTTCTCGCTTGGCATCATCGCTTTACCGCCCGTTTATTTTCTTTAGTTTTGGAAGCAACATTACCGCCGCAATTCCTCCACTCAGTTAATCCCATCCTCCACCGCAAACCATCACGATGAAGGCCGCCGTTGCTTTTCTCTCGCTCGCTGCCGGCGTGCTCGCCGAGGGCGTCACCTCTGCTATTGCCCCCTCGGCCTCTGCGCCGGCCGGCTGCAGCGCAGCCTATTCCGGCCAGTTCGAGGTCACTGTCGCGGTCGTCAGCAACGCCAAGCGCGATACCATTCCTGTAAGTTGCACGACGCCGCGTCCTTCTCTCACAGTGGGCCGGCCCCCGTACTGACGCAGCACAGCGCCAGCCCATGAAGCGCTCCACCTGCGGCTCCGACGGCGCCCTGCTCCTGACCCTGTCCGGCGGCATCCTCAAGGACGCCAAGGACCGCACAGGATACATTGCGTCCAACTACCAATTCCAGTTTGACGACCCGCCCCAGGCCGGCGCCATCTACACGGCCGGCTTCTCCGTCTGCGGCAACAGCTCGCTCGCGCTCGGCGGTAGCGCCGTCTGGTACCAGTGCAAGTCGGGCGATTTCTACAACCTGTACGACCGCAACTGGGCTTCCCAGTGCGAGGCCGTCGAGATCATTGCCATGTCGTGCGACGGCACCGCCAGCGTGGCCGAGTCCAGCGACGGCCAGGTCGTTGCGACGCAGGTCATCACCACCACCTACGTCAAGACCATTGCCGACGGCCAGGCGCAGGTCATCACCACCACCGTCCCTGTTCCCATCTGCCAGATTGGCGACGGTATGTGTCCGGTGTCGTGAAAAAGAAAGAAGAAAATCGGAAAAAGAAAAGAAAAAAAAAAATCGCTAACATGACATCTCCAGGCCAAATCCAGGGCCACACCACGCCCTGCGCCGCGATCCAGGCCACTACCACCACGGCTGCCGCGAACACGGGCGTGCCCGTCAGCCAGTACTCGGACGGCCAGATCCAGGTGACCACGCCTGCTGGGACTGAGACGGCTGTCAAGACGACTGCTACTGGCACGGCTGCTGGCACTGCTGCTGGCACTGCTGCTGGCACTGCTGCCGGTACTGCTGCCGGGACCACCACGGCCCAAGGCATCACGGCTGCGACGGTTGCCACCACTCTGACGTCGTCCAAGACGTCTGGCAGCACGGGCAACTCCACGGGCACCAGTGCCGGTACCGGCACCGGCACCACCGCCGGCACGAGCGGCTCCAAGACTACCACCGCCGGCTCTTCCGCAACGACGTCGACCTCGCCCATTAGCAGCAGCGGTGCCGGCAATCTCCGCGGCACTGTCGGTGTCGGCTCATTTGTGGCCCTGGTCCTGTCCATGGCTGCCGCTTACATGCTGCTGTAAGAGGTCCGAGTTCAAGGAATGGAAACCACAAAAAGAAAAGCAACAAAACAGTCACGCGAAAACGAAATAATCTCTTAATTTTTCGGTGCCGGGAACAGGCTCGGGCCAGGACAGGGCTAGGATCATTCCAGTATGGATAAGGGTTTGGGTTTGGGTTTTGTTTTTGGTCTTTTTAGTTTAGAAAATTGTTGTTTTTTTACTGGTTTCCCTTTGCTCACGGACGTTGTTTTCGCTTCATGGCGGATCGACGAGATTGGAGCTACAATACAAACTCGGCAGCTAGCCGTACTGTCAACCAAATAATAAGTATTCTTATATTTTGCTCGCCTCGACCGAGAGTAACGACACGAGTGGCGATGGGATGTCGTGTGAAGAGGACCAAGCACGTGACTGCTTATATCAGCAATGATGCGGTTTCCAAAAAGTCCTGACGCAACACATTTTGGCCAGTCGTCACAACTGCACGCCGACAACCACCCCCAATGCCTGACAAGTACTGGTGCAAGAACTGCGAGGTGTTTGTGGTCGACACAAAACTGCAGCGCGCCAACCATGAAGCCACGGGCAGACACCAGTCGGCGGTGCGCCGCGCGCTTCGCAACCTGCATCGCGACCACGAGCGCCAGGAGCGCGAGAAGGAGGCAGCCAGGCGCGAAGTGGCCCGCGTGAGTGCCATTGCCGAGGGCAAGCCGATCCCAGCCGCCCCGCGCTCCCGAACAAACCCGACCGAGCCTGCACCTGCAACCGTGCCGCGCCGCGAGCAGCTCGAACAGCTCGCCGAGCTCGGCGTCAGCATCCCCGAGGAGTTTCGCGCCGATCTCGCCATGGCGGGCGACTGGACCGTGACGGAGACGCGCGTGGTGGAAGTGCAGGGCGGGAAAGACGGCAGCGACGAGAACAAACCAGGCGGCGGCGCGACGTGGTCGTTTGGCGTGCGGAAGCGGCCACGAAGCGGCGCCGGCGCCGGCGACGACGATGATGACGACGACGAGGACAAAGGCGGCCACGCCGAGTCTGAAAAGGTGGATCTGGATGCGGCCGTGCAGGGCCTGTTCAAAAAGCCGCGGCATTGGGGGCGGGATTCCAAGACGGCCGGCGGTGCCCATGGAGGTGGCGATGGCGATGGCGACAATGCGGCGGAGGATCTCGACAGCCTGCTGAGCAGCGTCGTGGCCAAGCCGACTGCCGAGAAGAAGGAGGAAGAGGGCGTGGAGGGCGTCAAGCGGGAGGGCAGCAGCGCGCCAGCGCCAGCGCCAGCGCCAGAGCCAGCGCTGTCGAAAATCAAGACGGAAGCCGACGCAGAAGCAGATGCAGACGCAACAGCGCGTCTGGCAGCGGATGCAGCCAAAGGGCCGCCAGAGGGAGGACCGGCCGTGCTCTTCAAGAAGCGGAAAGGAAAGCCGGGGCGGAGCAAGTAAGGGGCAGATATTAGGGGGGGATGCCGGCAAGTATTTCACCAGACATGTACGTTACGAGATCATATCGAATTAATACACCCACAGAGAAACGTCCTGACGCTGCTTGCAGACAGGAAAGGGACGCAAGAACTCACGAGGCCACCAGCCGCCGGCCAGCTGCCTGGTAAACAGGACAGGCAAGATACTTGGCTGCCGTCTACGGCGACGCAGTCAGTGGCCTCTACGCGGTAATAGAGCTCCCATTGTCGTCGTTTGGAGGGCAGAAGGCGCCTTTGCCGGGAAAGAGCCGTGCCCTTTCTGCAAAACTCCATTCGTCTCAACATGGCATCCAAAACAAAGACCCCACGACAGCCCCGGCAATGCACCTTTGAGCAGACATATTGCAGTCCGTCTCTGAAAACGCCTGCAAAGCAAAGCCCATTGATGAGCAGGTCTGGTTGTCGAGCAACACCGGTACCGCCGCAGCAGTTGTCAGTGGCTGTCAGCTGCTTCGCCGTGGCCCCGGATGCCACTGTCTTTTCGGCCGGCCCGCTTGCCGTGTCTGTGTCCGTACCGGCCGCCTTTCCGGCCGAGCAGCTTGTTCCTGTGGCATGGGCCGCCAGACGGCGCTGGCCGATGTGCCCGAAGAAAATTGACTGTCTTGCGGGGCATACCGCCGCCAACACCGCCGCCAATGCCGGCGACAACATCCACCCACCAAAGAAGCCGAGCAGGACTCAACAAACCTTGCCCCCCATCCCTTCCCTCTCCCCCTTCGAGCATTTTTTTCCCAACACAACCGCCTGATGCCGCCCACCGATGGCGGCATCGAATGGGAGGGGATGAGGCCCGCCTCGTAGCGGCTGGGCGTTGCGTAGTCGTTCTCAAAGACTGCGGTGACGAATCTGGCGTCCTTCCCACCGCGGTCCCACCCGTGCTCAGGACGGGCCACCTCGAAGGGACGAGTCTGGCACGACATGTGGGCGGCTCATAGAGGCGTGTGGTTGTCGTTGTTTGCTTTCTCGTCGGGGCTGATTCGATTCCGCTGGAAGCAAAGAGCATCACGCCGCAGCCAGTCCGGCAGTCATGTTCTCGCGAGCATCCAGGTGTTAGACAATGCCACCGTCGCCTCGTCCAGAGCGCAGGGGGCGTCCGGGCTATTACTGTCTGATTCGCAGGGTTTGTGCCGAGGGCCGTTGGATCGCGGGAAGCCGAGCGCCGCAGAAAAAAAAAACCTGGATGGCCTGCGGTCGCTGCCAAACAAACGGCGCGTCATTGCTGAAATTGCTCTTCGTCTTGGCATCGCCACACGCAAACGACCAGAGGTGGAGATATATGAGAACGAGAAAATACAACGGGCAGGCACGAGTATCAATTCGTACCCGTACATTGCATGCCAAGCGTAAGATGGGGAAATTCGGTTGCAGAGCGGCATCGGCTGGATAGAGTTGGCAATGATCTCCCTCCTGCTTGCCATGGTTTTCGAGTTTTTTTTTCTTTTTTCTCGGGGATTTTGTGCAGCTGAAGGCAACGAAAAAGCCAACGCAACGGCTGCACAACATGACAGCACAGCAATCCCCGGGTGACGCCTTCCTTGCCGTGCGCCTTGCATGGCGCCTTCCGTGGCAGTCTTCTCGTGTGGCTTGCACTTGATGAGCTGCGGCTGCTGTTTCCTATGCTGTGCATTGGCATGTCCTCTGCACCTGCCGTTGCTCGTTTGCTCCTTCCAGGCATGGCTGGCCCGTCGTCCCGTGCTCCTTCCCGAGCAGTCTCACGGACGCATCCAGACCCAGGCAAAGGCGCCCGGCCCGGAAAACTGTCGTGGCCGCTCCTTCTCTTTCTGCGGCCTCTTCCACACGCGTCTCGTCTTGGCTTGAAAAGTCTTTTTCCTGCATCGCCGTAACCGATCACGACGCTGCACCACACCCCTGCCACGCCTCCAATGCGCCTTGCACGTTGTCCTTTTGCTTGGCTGTCCGTTCCGTTCCATTGTCGTCCATCTGCACCTGGGCCGCCGACCTCGTGCGTCGTTGACGCAATTCCCTGACACACAGAAACCGTTTTTCTCCCAGGAGGACGTCTTGTCCTCCCGGGCGCGGGACAAGGCGGTGATGATCGGCACCGGCGGCGCGCTGCGTGTTTACGTACAGCTCCCAGCCGCTCCAAGCTGCTTCCCTGCAACGCATTGGGTCGTGGTTCCGAAGTCGCTACCGGCGTGTCGTCGAGCCGCGTGCCGCAGTCGCATTTTTGAAAATTTTCGAGGTCCTTGCCGATCATCAGACGTGGCGTCATCTAATCAGATCATCAGAGTGGGCAGCGACGAAAAGAGCGCAGCGGTACTCCACGATTTCCAGACCCGTTTGTCACTGAACCCGGCATGCAAGCACAGCAGCACGGCAAGGACAGGTATTTAAAGTGGCATCCGGCGGACGACCTGCTTCTTTGGGGCGCGGATCCCGGCCAAGAAAGGCGCACTTTCACGCTAGCATCATTGCTGCTGGGGAGGTGAGACGACGGCACGCCGCCAGAGAATACGACAATGGAGAGAAAACCCTTCTCGGCGCGGGCCAGCAGGATTTTTTTGTTTCGTCCATTTCTGGATCCCCTGGTCCGGCACATCTTATCAGATCTGGAGATAACGCCGACATCGCCTGCGGCCGGCCGAGGGCCCAGCTCCACCTCGAGGCATCCCGCTGGACTTGCGGCACATCAGCAAGGCACGGGCTCCATCCGGCTCTTGTGCAGGAGCCCATCAGGGTTCATCCATGCTGGCAAGCAAGTGCGCTCGGCAGAAGGAAGGAAAATTGGATGAACTGGATGAGCTGGATGGAAACCGGGATGGGAAAAAAAGAAAAAAAAAAGAAAAAAAAGGACAACACTGGAAAAGTTCTCTCCACCTCGTCAGCCAGCTGCACGGGCTGCAACCGGCGTGGAGCGTGGGCCCGCGCAGGCGTCGTATTCGTCTGCACGTGCAGTGTACTGCCCAGCACAGTGTAATACTTGCAAAGGAGGGCAACGTGTCAGCAACGAACGACAGGCCCGGCTGCAACACCCAAATTCTCTCACATGCATAACACAAGCAGCTCCCAGGTGCCATGTGGACACGGAGCGCAGGACAAACAGGCGCTCTGCCCACCCCAAATGGTGTGTTTTTGCGACGCCCCGAGAAGAGAGACTTTCAGACCGGTCCCCTCCACGGCTTGCCTTGCAGTCCCACCTCCACGGGTGATGGATGCGTCGGTGTCCCGCTCCCTTCTCCCCTTGTCTGCTCTTTTCGTCTTGTCCCCTTGTCTGCTCTGCTTCGTCCCTCATGTCCCCCATGTCCCTATTCTAACTGAGTGGGCTATTGCACCCGGCAGTCGTTGGGCATACACATACCCTTTGGCCACTCTTGTGGTATTGCAAGCAGTCTCCGGCGCAAATCCACTCACACCACACGTCCTCTAGCCCCCCTTGCTGCCTCAGCACTACCACAACCGCTAGGGCGAGCGCTTGAGCAAGAGCAGCGTTAAAGCGTTGAAATCGAAAAAGTACGGCGTTTGGACAGGGATGTTGAAAAGGCTCTTTTTCCATCAAGCCTCAGGGATGCACTGCAGGGTGAAAGGACCGATGATCAAATGGCACGAGAAAGAACGTCAACAAAACAGTCCAACGGCAGTCGGGTGCGTGGTGTGAGAATCTGAAGACTTGGCGTTGCTCTTTTTACAGCAGAGCTGGTTTTCCGAGGCCGTGTCTCTTACAACTCTCGGGGATATCGGTGCCGGGCTGCAGGTGTGGCTTGTGCGGCCCAAGTCTCTTCTACTTCTTGAGAAGGCGGCTGCTTTTATAAATTCGACATCAACACACCCGCGTCTCCGAAAAAAAAATTAACTTAAAAAATAAAACGTCACCAGTCCATTGATCTGCACCGCGCACCATGACGACCTCCGAGCACACAAACGGACACTCGTCCAACGGGGCGGCAGGCGCGCATGCTGCAGATGGGAAGCCCTCGACCGCCAATCGGTCCCGCCTCCGGGCTGCTGACCCGGGCGAGGTGCAGGACCTGATCTGTGTTGGCTTTGGGCCGGCCAGTCTGGCCATTGCTGTAGCTGTCCACGACGCCCTCGAGGCAGGCACGCTCAAGACGGCCCCCAAGATCCTCTTCCTCGAGAAGCAGCACCGGTTTGCCTGGCATGCCGGCATGCTTCTGCCCGGGGCCAAGATGCAAATCTCGTTTATCAAGGATCTGGCCATGCTCCGCAACCCTCGCTCTGCCTTTACCTTTACAAACTACCTGCACCAGAACGGACGCCTGGTTGAGTTTACCAACCTCAACACGTTCCTCCCCGCCCGTGTCGAGTACGAGGACTACCTCCGCTGGTGTGCCAGCTCCTTTGACGACTCTGTCATTTACAACAGCGAGGTTCTCGCGGTCGATGCGGCAGACAAGCAGGGCGGCCAGGTCGCCACGTTCCGCGTGGTCGCCAAGTCTGGCACGACCGGCGCCGACACGGCCTACTACGCACGCAACGTGCTCGTGGCCACGGGCGGCCGGCCGTCGCTGCCCGCGTGTCTTCCGGCATCCCACCCCCGGGTGATCCACTCGTCGCAGTACGCGCACCTGGTGCCGACCATCCTCAACAACCCGCAGGCCCCGTACCGCGTGGCAGTTGTCGGCGCCGGCCAGAGCGCTGCTGAAATCTTTAACAACATCCAGGGCCTCTACCCAAATTCAAAGACATATCTTGTCATGCGGTCCGAGTTTCTCCGTCCCAGTGACGATTCTCCCTTGTATGTCTGTCTCCCTCTCTCTCCTACTTCTCCTACCCACTGACATGTCGAGCGTCAACTCCATCTTCAACCCCGAGTACATTGACAGCTTGTACCCCAAGTCGGCGAGCTACAGAAAGAACATGATTGCAGACGCCCGTCCGACCAACTACGGCGTTGTTCGGCTCGAGCTGATTGAGCACCTCTACGAGCGCATGTACCACCAGCGCCGCGAGCTGGGCACGGACGAGAAGAAGTGGCCTCACCGCATCTTGGCCGCCAGCAGCGTGGCCCGCGTCGAGTCGGGCGACAAGGACGCCCTCCGGCTGTTTGTGGAGCCTGACCAGGGCTACGCAGCCGACGACGCGCAGACGAATGGCTACACCAACGGCGTCAACGGACACGTCAACGGGCACACCAACGGACACACAAACGGACACACCAACGGCACAAACGGCACCAACGGCGTCAACGGTCAGAAATCGAAGCTGGAGGCGCTGGACGTGGACCTCATCGTCGCAGCCACCGGATACCGGCGAAACGCCCATGTGGCGATGCTCAAGGGCCTCTGGCCGCTGCTCCCAGAAAAGAAGGCGGGCGACGCAGAATCGACAATCGGGTGCTGGCAGGTGGATGACACGACCGCCACGGGCAGCCCTTGCGCAAAGGTCCTCTCGGTTGCCCGTGATTACCACGTCGAGTTCGCCCCGGGCACGGTCTCGCCCGGGTCCGGCATCTGGCTGCAGGGCTGCTGCGAGGGAACGCACGGAGTAAGTCATTCCCGCCCTGCCTTTGAACTGCAGCATGCAACGCTGAAGCTAAGACTATGCAGCTGAGTGACACCCTGCTCTCCGTCCTAGCAACCCGCTCCGGGGAGATTGTGGACTCAATCTTTGGTAAGCAGTAGTGGAAAGCGCTGTTTGAGCACGTTTGCAGCAAGGTTAGTTTTTTGATTATTTGATTGTTTGCATTGATTTTAGAATTGAATCAAACTTTTTAGATTCTTTGCAAATGGCTCCATAAGTTGGCCAACATTATGCTACACCTACGTTTATGCTACACCTACCTTGTACAAACATGCGTCTTGATGTCTAACGATTGCAGAATTACCCAATACGGAAAAAGATACAACAAAAAAAACCGACCAAACTCTCGCCCGCCACCTGGCGGGCTACTTGTACGGTCCGGGCGTGCATGTGAACAGGGTCGGGGGAAGCGCGGAAAGGAAAAAAAAAAAAAAAAAAGAAACAAGGAAAGATGCAAAACCTAAAACGAAAGGAACAGAGGGAGAGGTGGGCGATGGAAGGGTGTTCGTCATCGAGTTGGCGAGCTTGGGGCATCAGCAGAAATACAAGCGCTGTCATTCGACCGGAGTTGAGGGCGGTGGTAGCCTCGGAGCAAGACATGGCACAACGTGGCAAATCACAGACAGGGAAAGGAAATCCGCCGACGATGACGGGCATCGCCATGCCTCGCATCTCATCGCGTCCACATGGACCATCGGGACCGCGTGTGACCACGATGGGACACGGGAAGCGAACAAGAAACAGCAACACATGGGACCGGGCCAGTCAGAGCAGCCGAATAGTAATCGGTGCCCCAAAAGAAGTGCGGCCATTTGCCGCGCGGAGAGGGGCAGAGTGTGGCCAGCCGGACCCGTCTCGATGTACTCGCATACTATATGCATACGAAGCAAGGAGGTCCGGTGGGTGTGGAGGGGGATGGCTGCAGGAGATCCCTGAAACGGAACGCACATGGCAAAAATAAAAAATACATGCACACCGGTTGGGAGAGGATCGAGACCGGTGACGAATCAAGAAAACGAAGCGAGGCCGTGAGAAGGCAGGCGTCTGCATGGAGCGAGAGCGTGGGGATCGCGTGCATGGCATCAGTTGCGCAGGGCCAGAGGACGAGACGAGACAAGCCGATGACCAACCAGAATAACAAAGAGGGTGAGTGCATTACATCGTGCGGAAGGGAGCGGGAGGCTGCGGCCGCTGGCGTCGGGCATGGCGTAAGTTTTTTTCTTTTTTTTTCTTTCTTTTTTTATGCCCCTTGCTTTCGTCTTGGCTTGAGCTGCGGCAAAGATTGCTGGACATGGGCAGATTATGAGAAAATATCCATTCTGGATGGAGGCATCACGGGTCTAGCAAGTTGAAAAACGGAGAATGGAAAGTAGACAAAATAGAAAATGCCATTATTTTAATGCCGTCTGTTAAGTGACCGGATAACGAGGGGCACGAGAGCATCTCGTCAAGCCGCTTTGGCATCACGACGACGACAAGACGAGCCCGGAAATAGAGCCAAGACGACACGTCAGGCAAGGAACGGTAGGACATGGCTTGGCCGCCCTGCAGCCGGTGTGACACGTCCATCGTCAGTGTCGACGCTCGTCCCGTCGTGGTGCATCCGAGCCTCTTTGGCAAGTGCCGGGCACGCAGTCTCACGATCAACGAAGCATCCAAGGCGCTAACTCGTCGCCTGCTCCCACGTCTGCATTTATTCTCGCTTGCCTCGCTTCCCAAATAAAATCCAAAGAAGAGGCAAGCCGCGTCGATGCCTCTCCACCTGATTTTGCTCATAGCGCGGCTTTTCCTGTCGTAATTGGCCGGCCTTGTCCTGTTCCTCCCGAGCCTTGCAAGATCTCCCGCCCGTGCATGAGCTTCTTATTCTACGGGAGTATTACGTCGTAGTTGCCCGCCTGCTCGTCTGGCCGTGGTTTGCCCAGACGCGCCTGCACCTGCCTGCAGCTGCCTGCATCCCACGCTAAGGGCCCGAACCCCCCCAGTCGCGCTCGCTCCTTCCTCCCTTGCCGGCCTGGCATCGCACTCTCGCGGCTAACGGCGATGGCAGCAGACCGACATGGGCAGGTGCGAGTCGAATGTCCGAAGCGCTCGGAGTTGCCATCAACCGCTGGGAAGGAGCGTACTCATCCAACGTATCTTACGAGTACTCGTATTGCCCAAGGCGAGGTCAGCTTGGAGCTCTTTCCCAGCCGTATTATTATTACGTGTTTGCTGAGGGGAAGAGTCCAGCCCACCTCGAGCAGCGCTTTCCTATTTGGGCGGGGGCCTTTTTATTTTCACATTTTTCCTCGACATGCTCTTGCCGTTTTCGCAAAGGCGTAGTAGTATTACAGCAAGCCACCATACGAGGCAGGTGTGCCAGTTGCTCTTGCCTTTCACCGGCGGGCTTTGCTCGGCATAAGAAGTCATCGAGAAAGCAGCAGAAAAAAAGAAGAAAAAAAATCACCAAAGCCCCGGAAAGCTATCTTACATAGACTATCGCCTTTTAGAAAACACGAGACCCGCACACTGCAGTGGGCTGGCCTGCTCCCATTGACGCCCTCCGCACGAGCATCTTGCCTGAGCCCACGTCGTTGCTCCATGCAGACAACCCTGTCTGGTTTCATCCCCACCGAGTGTCCACGCCGGATGTGCATGCTTGGAATTTGTCGTGTTTCTATTGCTCACAGCTGTGCAGCGTCGACGGCTGAAAACCGAGCGCATGTCTGCAATGACCTGGCTGGCCCAGCATCGACTCTTGCAAACATCTCGCCAACGCCGCCATAGACACGAGGCCCAGCCGTCCAGAGCCCGGAAATGGACGACACGCAGTGGCTCTCCATTCTAAACCCGGTGCCCCAGAAGCTGCCCGGCCCGGAGCTCCTTCATCTGCTGGTTCCTGGCGGCGAGGCCGGGGCCTGCGCGATCCGCAGCAGTGAGGAGACACCGGATGCATTCGACGCCGAGCCCGCGCCGCCAGCGCTCGACTACCGGGCCCCCGACGGGACGCGGGTGATTCTGTCGTACGCCGAGCTGCACCGCACAGCCGGCGTTGTGGCGGCCGAGATTCTGCGGCGGCTGCGGCCGGTCTCGGCCGAGCCACGTGTGTCGGACCCGGCTCCAGCGGAGCTCGTGGTGCCGGTGCTGATCCCCCAGACGCCCGATCTCCACGTCTCGCTCCTGGGCATTCTCAAAGCCGGCGGCGCCTTTTGCCCCGTCCAGCTGGATGCGCCGCCAGACCGCATCCGCTTCATCCTGCACGACGTGCATGCCGAGGTCGTCTTGACGACGGCGGCCCTGGCCGCCAAGCTGCCGGACGATGTCCGGGCCGCTCTGCAGATTGTCCTGGTGGACGAGCTGCATTTGTTTGGCGGGTCTGCCGCTGCTTCTCCTCCTCCGCCGACAGACACGGCCCGGGCACCCCGGCGCGTCGGCCCAGACGACCTCGCCTACGTCATGTACACGTCTGGCTCGACGGGCACGCCCAAGGGCGTGGGCGTCCCGCACGGCGCAGCCACGCAGAGCCTGCTGGCCCACGACCGCCACGTGCCGTCGTTCCGGCGCTTTCTCCAGTTTGCCGCGCCCACCTTTGACGTCTCTGTCTTTGAGATTTTTTTTCCGTGGTTCCGCGGCGCCACGCTCGTCGGCTGCAGCCGGGCCGAGATGCTCGACGACCTGCCCGCGGTGGTGCGGTCTCTCGACGTGGACGCCTGCGAGCTGACCCCCACCGTGGCCGGAAGCCTGCTGCAGCGCCGCGCCAACGCGCCCGGCCTGCGTCTTCTCCTGACCATTGGCGAGATGCTCACCGAGCCCGTCGTCCGCGAGTTCGGTGCCGGCCCCGACCAGAAGAGCATGCTGTGGGCCATGTACGGTCCAACCGAGGCAGCAATCCACTGGTGAGGACTCGGACGTCTGAAAAAAAAACACAGCCTGTTCGGACACGTCTGGCTGACAAGCAACAGCACATTGCAACCAGCACTGGACGGCGCCGCGTCGGTTCAGAGTATCGGCTTTCCGCTCGACACGGTCTCGGCTTACATCCTGGCTCTGCCGGACGACGAGGCCGGCGGCAATGGCCATGCGTCGACGGGAGACCCTCGTGTCGTTCCGCGCGGGCAGGTCGGCGAGCTTGCTGTCGGCGGCTACCAGCTGGCCCGCGGCTACGTCAACCGGCCCGAGCAGACGGCAGAGGCCTTTATCGACACGCGCACGTACGGCCGCCTGTACCGGACCGGCGACAAGGCCCGCATGACCGACCAAGGCGTGCTGGAGTGCTGCGGGCGCCTGTCGGGCGGCCAGGTCAAGCTGCGCGGCCAGCGCATCGAGCTCGGCGAGGTGGAAAATGCCGTGCTGCGCACGGCCGGCTGCCTCGGAAGCGTGGCTGCCGTCGTCAACGGCATTCTCGTGGCGTTCTGCGACGTCGGACCCACGGCGCTTCGCGACGGCGCCGCCAGCGGCATGGAAAAGGCCGTCCTCGCGTCCTGCCAGGCATGGCTGCCTCGGTTCATGATGCCCGGCGACGTCGTCCTCATGGCCGCCTTTCCGCGGCTGGCGTCCGGCAAGGTGGACCGAAAGCGGCTTTCCAGCGAGCATGCCGCGTCCACGGCACGCCCGACAAAGCCAGCCTCCTCCTCGCCCGCATACAAGGACGACCTCGACCGCCAGCTGCACGAGATTGCGCACACGCTTCTCGGGCCGTCCGTGGACAGCAGCACCACGCTCGCGGCAGCCGGGATGGACTCGCTGCGGGCCATCCAGTTTGCAGCAGCAATCCGCTCCTCCGGCGCACGGGCGGCGAGCGCCGTGGACGTGCTGGAATCGACAACACTGGCAGCCCTCCACGCGCGCCTCCAGCAACTGCGAGCCGCGGATCCAGGCATCCCGTCTCCGCCGCCACCACCACAGCAACACCACATCCTGGACGCTGCCCGCGTTCTCTCTGGCGAGCCAGACCTCTCCAGCCACGTGGCGGAGGACGACGTCGAGCTCGCAGTGGAGTGCAGCCCCATGCAGACGGCGATGCTGGCGGAGACGCTGGCAAACCCCCGGGCCTACTGCAACTGGATCGAGCTGGAGTTTTCTCTGCAGTACAGCCCCGAGGCGGTTGCATCGGCTTTCCGAAAGCTGATCGCCGGCAACGAGATCCTGCGAGCCGGCTTTGTGCAGCACGGCGGCCGGTTTGTGCAGCTTGTTCGGCGTGCCGTCTCCGAGCACCAGGTGCAGACGGTCCCGGCCCTGGAGCACGGCTTCCAGCTCGGCGGCGCGGCGGCTCTGCTGTCGCCGTTTTGTGTGCAGATCAAGGACCGCGGCGGCTCGCTGCATCCACAGCCGGTCCGCGCCGTCCTGCACATGCACCACGCACTCTACGACGGCTGGTCTGCGGATCTCATGCGAAGAGAGCTCGATGCGTTGCTCAAAGGCCATCCGGTCGTCCGCAGCAGGCCCTTCTCCGAGGTTGTCGGGCGCTATCACGGCAGAATCCGGGCACAGCAGAAAGCCGACGCAGAGCGCTTCTGGGCAGACACGCTCCACGCATTCCAGCCGCGTCCCGCCCCGGAGCTCAATCCACGCCGCGACAGGACCGGCCAGGTCCTCACCAGGCTGGCAACGCTGTCGGCCGCCGACGGCCGTCTCGGCAAGGCCGACGTTGGCCGTCTTGCCAGCATGGTCGGATGCAGCGCGCAGGCCGTCTTCCAAGCCGCGCTGGCGTGGCTGTGGAGCGGCCTGGCCGGGTCCCCAGACGTCGTGCTGGGAACCGTGACGTCGGGCCGGACGCTCCCGCTCGACGGCATCGAGACGGTTGTCGGCCCCTGCCTGCAGACCGTGCCCCTGCGGGCGGATCTGTCGCGCACGCAGACGGTCCGGGACCTGCTCCTCAGCATCCACGCCTCGAACCGCAGCCTGCTGCCGCACGCCTTCCTCCCGCTGTCCGAGATCAAGAAGACGGCCGGCGTCCGGCCGGGCCAGCCGCTGTTCGAGGTTCTGTTCGTTTACCAAGAGTCCCTTTTCAGCGCGACACGGCCCGACGATGCCGTCGTCGAGGTGGCGCACCAGGACTACCTGCAGACGAAGCTCCTCTGGGAGGTCGAGCCCGTCGCGGCGCTGGATGGCGGCGCGTTCCGGGTCCGGACCACATTCTCTGCCGACGCCTTCCCCGACGTGCTGGTCGAGTCGCTTGTCGCGCAGTTCGCCGCCGTTGTCGGGCATTTTGTCGGCCACGTCGACGACGCCCTCGCGAGCGTGCACGGCGGAATCCCGCAAGGCCTCCAGGCGCGGCACAATCTTGACTTCCGGCCCTATGAGGGTTGCCCAGACCTCGCTGCTCTGGTCCGCGAAACAGCGAGGCGCAGGCCCAGCCATCCCGCCGTCTGCTTTGCGACGTCTGTCCAGGAGGGAGCCGGCGGCGGCGACGACGACGGGGCGCTGGCGTGCACCACGCTTACGTTTGACGAGCTCGACCGGCTGGCAAACCGCATTGCCAGACACCTCTTGCAGGAAGCGGGCGTGAAAACGGGCGACGCCGTCTCCATCGTCATGGACAAGTCTCCGCTCCTCTACGCCGGCATCCTCGGCATCCTCAAGGCCGGCTGTGCCTATCTGCCTCTCCTCCCAAGCACCCCGCCGGCACGGACAAGGACAATCTTGCAGCAGGCCGGCGTCCGCTGGGTCCTGTCGGACACGGATGCCGCCGCCGGAGGACTGTCTTCCGTCCAAGGCGGCTGGCACGTGTCTGATCTGCAGTCCGTCGACCTGGGGTCCTACTCCGACCTCGACCTCGACGCGAGCGAGGCTGCCTCTGCGGACCCGCCGCGCATTGCCAACATTGTCTACACGTCGGGCAGCACAGGCGTGCCCAAGGGCGTCTGCGTCACCCACCGCAACATCTGCAGCAATCTCGACGTTCTGTCGCGCATCTACCCCGTGCCGCCCGAGCATGGGAGGCTCCTGCAGTCGTGCTCCCAGGCCTTTGACGTCTCCGTGTTTGAGATCTTCTTCAGCTGGACCAACGGCCTGTGCCTGTGTTCGGCGACCAACGACGTCCTGTTTGCCGATCTGGAGCGTGCCATCCGCCTCTTTGGCGTCACGCATCTGAGCATGACGCCCACCGTCGCCGCACTGGTCGATCCCAAAAACACGCCCGCCGTCGAGTTCCTCGTCACCGCAGGCGAGCCTCTGACCGAAAAGGTTGCCACCATGTGGTCTCGACAACTGTTTCAAGGTAGGCCGAAGCCCCCCCCCCCTCCCCCCGGAAATCAACAAAGGTCTAACCGTACAGGCTATGGCCCCTCGGAGACGACAAACATCTGCACGGTCAAGAAGATGGCACCGGGCGACGCCATCCGGCATCTTGGGTTTGCCTTTGAGAACACATCGACCGTTGTTCTTCGGGCGGACGGCGACGGCAACGAGACGGTGCCGGTTGGCGCCGTGGGCGAGTTTTGCTTCGGTGGCGACCAGGTTGTTGCCGGCTACCTGGGCCTCGCAGCTCTGACGGCCGAGCGGTTTATCGACCACCCTGTCTACGGCCGCCTGTACCGCTCCGGCGACATTGGACGCATGCTGCCGGACGGCTCCCTGATGATCACGGGCCGCATCGACGACCAGATCAAGCTGCGCGGCCAGCGCATCGAGCTCAACGAGATCAACGCTGTCCTCTGCGCATCGCCTCGCATCGCCAAAGCAGTGACTCTTGTTGTCCGCCAGGAGGAGACAGGCGCCGACCAGCTGGCGGCCTTTTTTGTTCCTGCGTCGTCGTCTGCTTCGCATAAGTTCCAGCTTCTCGATGCTGACGCTGCTCTCCTGGCACCCCTCTTCCAGGAGCTGCAGTCCCGTCTTCCGGCATACATGGTGCCCACGTTCCTTGTGCCCATTGCGGCCGTGCCCCTGACGCCGGCTGGAAAAGTCAACAAAGCCCTGCTCAGCGCGTCGTTTTGGCAGCTGTCACAAGACCAGCTCGCATCCACGGCAAACGCTTCGTCCGCCCCCTCCAACGAAGCAGACGACAATACAACGCAGTGGACAGACTTGGAGATACATGTCTGCCGTGTTGTTGCAGAGGTGCTCAAGACGGACGTCCGCTCCATCGGCCGCTGGACGCCTCTGGCCAGCCTCGGCCTGGACTCGCTGTCGGCTATCCTTGTCGCTCGCCGTGTTCATGCCAAAACAGCAAAGGGGGGCCTGACGATATCGGATGTTCTGCGAAACATGTCCGTGGCGCAGCTGGCAAGCCTTGTCCACCAAAGAAGCGGCACGGCCGACGACGCGGCGCCGGCGTCCTTTACACTGGACGTGTTCTCTCCGGAATGTCTGGCTCAGCTGCACGACAACCTGCGGCGCCGGAGCCTGTCACCGGCGTCGCCTGTGCTGCCCTGCATGCCGCTGCAAGAGGCAATGCTTGTCTCTGCAACTCGCAGCAAGCCGTATGTCAACAGCATGCTCTTCCAGCTGCGTGGCGATGCGGGCGCGATGGAAGCCGCCTGGAAAGAGACGGTTGCTCGCCACGGCATCCTGCGCACCGTCTTCCTGACAACAGACCACCCCGGCTACCCCATTGCACAAGTTGTTCTGGACAACAACAGCTCCACGCCGCCTTGGCTGGAGCTCGACGCGCCGTCCGCCGAAGCCGTGCATGGTCTCGCCGACGAGCACGCTCGCTCGCTCAGCAACCCCGTGGACTCTTTCCAGCCGCCCGTCTCGTTTGCCACCATCAAGCACGGCACCGAGACATACCTCTCGTTTGTCTGCCACCATGCCGTCTACGACGGCGAGGCCATGGGTCGTCTCCTGTGGGAGGTTGAGCAGCTGGTCAACAAGGCCACGCTGGAAGCAGCACCCGCGTTCAGTGCCTTTCTCCAGCAAGCACTGGACCTCCCCGAATCCACGGACCGGTTCTGGCGTGCACACCTGGACGGCTTCCGGCCGACCGTGTTCGCTCCGTGCGCCGAACCGTCGAGTCATCCAGGGCCGGACACGAAAGTCCTGTCAACGCCCCTCCGCACGTCTCTTTCGTCCGTGCAGAGCCGGACCCAGCAGCTGGGGTGCTCTTTGCTCACCGCGTGCCAGGCGGCGTGGGCGTGTGTCCTGGGCGTTCTCTTGCAGACAGACGACGTTTGCTTTGGCAACGTCTACAACGGCCGTTCTGTTCTGGTCGAGGGTGTCGACCGTCTTGTTGCCCCGTGCTTCAACACGCTTCCCCTCCGCGCCAACCTGTCTGCTGCGCGCTCCAACAAGGACCTGCTGTCCCTTTTCCAGCGCCTCAACCCAGACGTGATTGCGCACCAGTTTACGCCACTCCGTCAGATTCAGAGAAAGCACAACGGCGGCAGGCGGCTTTTTGACAGTCTGCTGCTTCTCCAGCAGCCGTCGCGATCGCTGGACAGTACGCTTTGGAGCCTGCTAAAGGACGACGGCGAGATGGACGTAAGTAGACGGACCGAAGAGGCTTGGTGAGATCGACGCTGACATGGACAGCTGCCCATTGTGTGTGAGCTCATACCCGATCGCGACAAAGACCTCATTGAGATTCGCCTCCATTCGGACAGGTAAGGAGTTGGAACTGCATCAACTTGCTAGTGCTCCTCGACCGCTGACGATCCTTGCAGCAACGCCATCCCGCACGAGGGAGCCCCTCACATCGTGGAGTTGTTTGACACCGTCCTCACAACACTCATCCACTTCTCCTCTTCGCATCTTCCGAGAAGCGCGGATCTGCCCCAGCGCCTCCAGGACAGTCTCCGCGCATTGCACCTGAAATCTGCCCACTCTGTGGAGGACGAGGAGGAGAGCTCTCCCGATGGGGCAGGCTCAAGCGAAGCCTGGACCCAAACCGAGTCCACCATCCGGGCCGTCCTGTCCCGGCTGGCCGGCGTGGCCGGGGCCGACATCCGGCGCGACACAACAATCTACCGTCTGGGCCTAGACAGTGTTCGCGCTGTCCAGGTTGCCTCGTTGCTGCGCAGGCAGGGACTGCACGTTTCGGCTGTGGATGTTATCGAGCACCCGAGCTGCCTCAAGCTGGCTGCCTGTCTGTCTCCCGTCCCCGCCCCAGCCGCCACGGCGGCCACCACCGTGTCCAGCGGCTCCGAGCCTCTGACCCCAGCCACGTCCGTGGTGTCGGTGCCAAGCTCGCCGCCATCGGCCTCGGCCGACGAGCCGCAGCCGTTTGATTTCGCCGCATTCCGCGCATCGGCGCGGCCTGTCCTCGCGAAGCTCGGCGTGTACCGCGACGATGAGATCGAAGCTGTGCTGCCCTGCACTCCCCTGCAAGCCGGTCTCCTCACCGAATTTGTGCGGTCCAATGGAAAGCACTACCTCAACTTTATCTCCTTTCGGCCGTCCGACGTGGGCCATCCCCGGCTGGATGCCGCTGCGTGGGATCTTGCGTGGAAACATGCTGCCGCTTCCACGCCGATACTGCGGACAGGCTTTGTCAGCATGGAAGGTGCGGGAGAGGACGACGACGGCGACGACGACGACGACCCGCTGAGCAGCTTCTCGCCGTTTGCCATGGTTCAAATCACTGCCGCAGCACTGCACAGCACCAGTCCTCCACACGACTCTGCTTCGTTTTCTCTCGCCCAATGGCAGCAACAGACAAGAGACCAGGTCCTGTCGAACCTGCATCGTCCGCTATGGAAAGTCGCCATCGTCGAGGACCATGCCGGTGTTGCTTGCCATTTGGCCATTCACCACGCATTGTACGATGCAGCCAGCCTGCGTGCAGTGTTGGACAGGGTTTCTGGACACATCTGCGCCCCGGACAAAGTCAAACTGCTCCCGGCACCCTCAACAGAGGCAGCCGTTTCGGACATTCTCCACCAAGTGGCAGCGCTCACGGGCCCGGCGTCGAGCATCGCCGGCCTGTGGAGAGACCGCGCCTCGCAAGCCGTGGTCAACAGTTTTCCCGTATTGACGCCCCTGAAGGAACCCCCCGGGCACGTTCGCGTTCTGTCCAAGCCGTCCTCCCAATCCCTCAGCAGCCTGCAAGCCGCCGTGCAGACGGCCGGCTTCACCATGCACGCCGTTCTCCAGGCTGCCTGGGCGCGCATCTTGTCGGCCTACATCGGCGATGCTTCTGTTATTTTCGGCGCCGTTCTTTCGGGGCGCAACACGGACACGACCGAGCGCTCCTTGTTCCCCTGCATCTCGACTCTGCCGGTCGTTGCCCAGAACAGGCCGGCAAACAGGGCGCTGGTGGAGCAGATGATGGACACGGGCGTTCTGCTGCACAAGTCACAGCACGTCCCGCTGCGCCAGATCCAGCGCTGGCTGGGCCAGCCGGACGCTCGCCTTTTCGACACGCTTCTTGTTTACCAGAGCGTCCCCGGTGCCCGCTCGGACACGGCAGTACCGTGGACAATTGCAAACGAAGAGGCCGTCGTCGACTATCCCATCTCCATCGAGGCCATCACGGAATCGCCCAGTAAGCCCCTGGTCTACCAAGTCACGTTTGACACCAGCATTCTGCCAGCAGAGCATGCCTCGGTTCTCCTGCAGCAGTTCGACTCGATTGTCGAGCAGATCGCGTTCCACCCGGACGGCCACGAGGACGGCCTCGTCGCTCTCAACCCGTCCCTGTTTAGTGTTTTGTCGCCGAGCGTCCGCGAGCTTTCCTCGGACATCCGGCTCTTGCACGAGTTCGTCGAGCTCCAGGCGCAGCAGCGGCCTGAGAAAACGGCCCTTTTGTTTGTCACGGCGTTTGACGAGAGCGCCGGCGGCACGCCAGTCAGCAAGGCGTGGTCGTTCAAGGAGCTCAACAGCCGCGGTGACCAGGTGGCTCGCCTCGTCTCGCAGCGCACAGAAGCCGGGTCGATTGTCGCCATCTGCTTCGACAAGTGCCCCGAGGCCTTTTTCGCCGTCCTGGGCATCCTCAAAGCCGGCTGTGCGTATCTGGCCCTGGATCCCGGCGCGCCGTCGGCACGCAAAGACTTTATCCTGCAGGACGCCGGCGTCGAGCTGCTGCTCACGGACGTGGTCCGGGCCACAACGCCCATCTCGGGCGGCGGTCTACTGTCCGGCGCTGCAGACGGCGTCTCGGTCCTTGCGATTGACGAGGCATCGCTGGCAGCCAGCGCTGCTTCTGGCCGTGAAACTGCTCGTCTTGGCGACCGCCGCCCAGCGGTACCAAGCGATGTGTGCTACTGCCTCTACACGTCTGGCACGACAGGCACCCCCAAGGGCTGCGCCATTACGCACGAAAACGCTGTGCAGTGCATGCTGGCGTTCCAGGAGCTGTTCCGCGGCCACTACGATGCGGAGACGTCGCGGTGGCTCCAGTTTGCGTCCTTTCACTTTGACGTCGCGGTCCTCGAGCAGTACTGGACCTGGTCCGTGGGCATGACGCTGGTCGGCGCGCCGCGCGACCTCGTTCTCGAGGACCTCGCGGGCACGATTGCGCGCCTCGGCATCACGCACATTGATCTCACGCCCAGCCTGGGCCGCCTGCTCGATCCCGGCGACGTGCCGAGTCTCTGCCGCGGCGTCTTCATCACCGGCGGCGAGCCGCTGAAGCAGGAGATGCTCGACCGCTGGGGCCCGACGGGCGCCGTGCACAACTTTTACGGCCCGACCGAGGCCACCATTGGCGTCACGTCCTACCCGCACGTCCCGCGCAACGGGCGTGCGTCCAACATTGGCCGGCAGTTCCCCAACGTCGGCACACTCGTCTTCCGGCCCGGGACGCAGACGCCGGTCCTGCGCGGCGGCGTCGGCGAGCTCTGCGTCTCGGGCAAGCTCGTCGGCCAGGGCTATCTGAACCGTGCCGAGCTCACCAGCGAGCGCTTCCCGGCCCTGGCGGGCGAGGCGTCCCGCTACCGCGAGCGCCACGGCGACCGCATCTACCGCACGGGCGATCTTGTGCGCATGCTGCACGACGGCTGTTTTGATTTTCTGGGCCGGGCCGACGACCAGGTCAAGCTCCGCGGGCAGCGGCTGGAGATTGGCGAGATCAACCATGCCATCCAGCTGGGCCTCGGCGCCCGCATTGGCGACGTGGCCACGCTGGTCGTCCGCGACGAGGAAAACAAAAAAGACTTTCTGGTGTCGTTTGTGGTTGTCGCCCAGCCGAGCAGCGACCTTGTTCCTGAGCGGACAGCTATCGCCCGCCGCGTCCAGGCCGCATGCCGCGAGCGCCTTCCCGGCTACATGGTTCCCACGTACGTCGTGCAGCTCGCGGCCATTCCGCTGTCGCCCAACAACAAGGCGGACGCCAAAGAGCTCAAGCGGATGTTCAACGGCCTGACGCCCGACGAGAGAATGCGCGCGACGGGCGCTGCGTCAAACGCCGCGGCCAAGGGCCCCGGCCCAGCAGACGCGGGTTCTGTCGTGGCGAGTCCGAGCGGACAGATTGTGCTCCGCGTTCTGCAGAGGCTGTCTCTTCTCGACGCCCCTGCGAGCAGCCTCGCTGCTCATACAAGCATCTTTGAGCTGGGAATCGACTCGGTCTCGGTCCTGCGCTTTGCGCGCGCGCTCAAGCGTGCCGGCCTCCGCTCGGCGACGCCGTCGCTGGTCCTGTCGAATCCCAGCTTGGGCGCCCTCGTCGCCGCCCTGCAGAGCGCGCCGTCAGAGCACCGCGTGTCGGCCGGGTCCGTCCTGGAGGCCCGCCTGCTGGTCGATGCCTGCCAGCACCGCAACCGCGCGCAGGCCTGCGAGGCGCTGGGCGTCGCGTCCGAGGACATTGAGTACATTGCGCCCTGCTCGGCGCTCCAGCAGGGCATCCTCTCGCGGGCACGCTCCGCCCCAGAGCACAAGGACACATACTTTAACTCGTTTTGCTTCCGCCTGCTCAGCACCACGGCCGTCGAGAAACTTCGGGGGGCTTGGGCTGCAGTCACTGCCAGCAACCCGATCCTGAGGACAAAGTTTGTGTCAACGGACGATGGGTTTGTCCAGGCCGCGCTCACGGCGGCGGCGAGCGTGCTTCCCTGGCAGCAGCTTGCACTGCCGGATGACTGCAAATCGCTCGGCCGGGCTCTCGCCGAACCGTACCGACGGTGGGTTGATGAAAACCAGGGCGACGTGATGGCACGCCCGTTCCAGCTGCTTTCCGTCTCGTGGCAAGGCACAACGACGCTTGTTCTGCACATTTTCCACGGACTCTACGACGCGGCGAGCCTCGACCGCATTCTAAACGAGGTCGCGGCTGCGTACGACGGCCACGCCACGACGGCATCGCCAGGCCCCTCGTTCCTCGAGGCCTTGGTCCATGGGCCCCTCCGAAACTACAGCAGCAGCCGCTCCTTTTGGGAAGGCCACCTCAAGGGGGGTGGTGTCTTGCGGCCAGTTCCTAAGCTTGCTGGCATCGGCGCCACGCGGGATGTTGCCGTGGAGCGCACAGTGCCCTTTGCGGCCGTGGAGCGTCAACGCGTCCGTCTGGGCGTGACACACGCCGCCCTGGTCCAGGCTGCATGGGTGTCGGTCCTGCAGAGGACTGTCTTTGGCAGCAGGGACGGCGTCTCGCTTGGTCTTGTTCTCTCGGGACGCACCATGGAGGACCTGGACGGCGCCGACAGGGTTGTCGGGCCTCTCTTCAACACTCTGCCATTCTACGCGCCCCCGTCTGCGCTCAATGCATCGTGGGCGGCGCTGGCCCGAGAGTGCAATGCGTTTGGCATCGCCACGCTTCCGTTCCAGCAGGTCCCGCTCCGGGACATTCAAAAGTGGTGCGCGGCGGGCCAGCCGCTGTTTGATTTGCTCTTCTCCTTCCAGTTTGGCAGCGATGCGGCCCCCGCGGCCCGCCAGACTCTGTGGGCACAGGCCGAGCCAGGCGTCCGTGCCGACTACCCGCTTGCGCTCGAGGCTGTCCTGAGCGGCTTGGCTGGCCGCGACGATCCGGCGGCCCCCTGCTCTTCGCCCGCGCTCCGACTCGTTCTGGTTGCCAAGGCCGGGGCCGCCGACGAGGCCGCTCTGGGCCGTGTGCTCGACGCCCTGGAGGCTGCCTTGGAGGCGATGGCCGTGGATCCGTTTGCCCCGATTCCGGGACCTGAAGCGCCTCTTCCAGATCCGGCGACGCCGTTCGGGTCGACCTCGAGTCCTGCTGTTGAGAGAATGACAGACTGCATGTCTGCCAGTCCTTGCTCCTTTGCATGGACAGACACCGCGTTGGCCATTCGGCGTACGGTTGCGGCCCTGGCGAGCGTGCCCGAGGACGCCATCCAAGCGACAACGACGCTCCTGGAGCTCGGCCTCGACAGTGTCGACACGATCAAGCTGTCGGCGCGCCTGCGCACAGCCGGTGTTTTCCTGACCAACAGCCAGCTGGTCCGCGGGCAGACCGTTGCGTCGTTTATGGAGCTCATGGCTCCCGCAGAGGCCAGACGGTCTGCCGAGGAGGCCGGCGGCGAGGCAGCGCTCGCCGGGGCTGCTGCCAGAGCCAAGATTGCCGAAACAGCAGCCGCCCTTCGAGGCCACCTGTCACGCAGCGGCCGTGGTCTCTCCTCCGTCACACATCTGCTGCCGCCCACGCCGCTGCAAGAAGCCATGGTGGCCGACATGGTCCAGTCCGGCTTCGCACGCTACTTCAACAACGACATCCTCGAGCTCGCGCCGGATGCTGACGTTGCTCGACTCGAGGCCGCGTGGGCGTCCGTTGTCGCAGAGCACGCCATTCTCCGCACCGTGTTCTACGCGGTGGACAGCCCCGGCTTTGACATGGCCTACTGCCAAGCCGTCAGGAGCCACATCGACTGCATCACCGAGCACACGCTGGCATCCCAAGCCGAGCTGGCAGACGTCGCAGAGGAGGCGCGCCAGCGGGCTGTGCAGGGCCTCGGCGAGCGTGACTTGTTCCACCTCTCGTTTGCCCATACCACCGACACCGGCCGCTGGTACCTTGTTCTCTCCATTGCCCATGCCCTCTACGACGGCTGGTCGCTGGACCTGCTGCACCGTGCCGTCGAGACGGCCTACCGCGATGGCGACCACGCCGCCGTCTTGTCTCCGGCCGCGCCTCGGGAGCCCGGCTGCGTCAGCCAGCTCGGTCGCATTCTGAGCTCGTCGGGTCCACAGGCAGACGCTTTTTGGAAGGGCTTTCTGCGCGGCGCCCAGCCCACGCACGTTCACAGACAAATTCCAAGCTCGGCGGCCGGTGGACGGACAGTCGTTCGTCTCGCGTCGACGTCGACGGTTCCCGCGGCGGATGTTTTTGCGTTTTGCAAACAGCAGGCCGTGGGCGTGCAGGTGCTTGGCCAGGCTGCCTGGGCGGCTGTCCTGGCCGCCTGGACGGGCTCGCTGGATCTTTTGTTTGGCGTCGTCCTTTCCGGCCGCGACGACGAGGCTGACGAGACGGCCGTGTTCCCGACCATGAACACGGTGCCCGTGCGGGTCGTTCTGCACGGGACGAGCCAGGAGCTCCTGCAATACATGCAGGCCAACATGGGCCGGATTCGCGAGCACCAGCACTACCCACTCCGCAAGGCGCAGCGGGCCGTCGTGAGAACAGGCCACGCGGATGGGGGAGAGCCGGGCCTGTTCAACACTCTGTTTATCCTGCAGAAGAGGGAACGGCGCGAGGAGAACACCGGCACGGTGCCCCTGATGAGATCCATCGGCGGTGCGTCGGACGTCGACTACCCCATCTGTGTCGAGATGGAGATTCTCCAGGCCGACAGCCCGGGCCAGGACACGATTGTCTGGAGGACGGCCTGCGACGAAGCATACCTGTCTGGCGACGGTGCTGCGCATCTGCTCGGCCAGCTGGACACGGCTCTTCGGTTCTTGGTGCAGCCATCAAACACATTCGGCGGCATCTTGGCCTGGAGAGAGGACGGCGTTTCCGTCTGCGGTCTTGCGGCCTTTTTGCCCAAGCTGCTTGCAGAGACAGGCAATGCCGCCGGCCAGCAAGCCTCTTTGGAGGCGATCGAAGACGCTGGAACGTGGACAGACGACGAGCTGGCCATCCGCCACGTCGTCTCTCTCGTGTCCGGCGTGCCCGAGGACGCCGTCCAGAGGACCGGCCAGACGCTGTACCATTTGGGCCTCGACTCGATCAGCACCATCAAGGTGAGCACGCTCCTCAGAAAAACAAAAGGGATCTCGCTCGGCGTGCGTGCCCTGCTGTCGGCCAACTCGATCCGGGACATGGCAGCGGCCGCCAAGGAGCATAAAGAGGCATCCCTGGAGACCCCGGAGACCCGGTCCGAGCTGTCGTCTTTGCTCTCGCGCGTCCACGTTGACGAGATTCTCCACGCGGCGGGGATTCGCGCGGCCGACGTGGAGCGTGTGCTGCCGGCCACGGCCATGCAGACGCACATGGTCAGCGTCTGGCAGAACACCGACGGCGCGGTTTTCTTTCCAGAGTTCCGCTACCGGCTGCAATCGGCCGGCCCGGTCGGCGCCCGGGATCTTCGCCGGGCATGGACGCGGCTCGTTGCCGAGCACGCGATCCTCCGCACTGTGTTTCTGGCAACAAACGCGGGCGCGTCTGTCCCGCTGCTGCAAGTCGCCCTGCGTCCGTCGACGCCTGCGTTCGCGGACAAGGGCAAAGCAGCAGACGCCTGGCCCGCCCTTGGGTCCGGCGCTGGTTTTCCGTCCTTTGCCGTTCTGTCGATCCAAGAGCAGCCCGCAGACGCAGGACGCTCCGTTTGGCTGTTGTCTCTGCGCATCCACCACGCCCTGTACGATGCCGTGAGCCTGGACGCCCTCCTCGACGGGTTCAGGCAGCTCGTGCAGCAGCCGTCGGGCGTCTCCGACACCCAGGCCTCCTCCTCCTCGATGGCCGCATGGGAAGCAGCAGTCGCGCGCCAGACGCGGACGTCGACACTGCGAAACAACAAGGCGTTCTGGTCCGCGTACTTTGCCGATGCAAGGACGTCCGTGGCCGAAGCGGAGAAGGCGCCCTCGGAAGCGCACGCCAGGGTCTCGTTCTACCGGCCAGGGGCCCTGGCCGACATCACGAGCCTCAAGAACACGGCCTCCAGGCTCGGCGTCGGCCTGCAGAGCCTCGTGTTCGCCGTGTATGCCAAGGTCCTCGCGCAGACGCGCAGGGACGGCGCAGACGTTGTCCTGTGCGTCTACATGGCGAACCGAGACGGCGCCGACGGCGGCGGCCTGGCGTTCTATCCCACGCTCTGCCTCGTGCCTCTGCTGGCCCGGGCGCCCGCGCACAGCAGCCTCGCCCAGCTGGCGTCGCAGATCCAGACAGACATCCACGCCATGAGCGCGGCCCCGCTGCCCGGCCTTGCCGAGCCTGGCACGGCCAGCCTGTGGCAGATTCAGCAGTGGACCGGCGTCGCAGTCGACGCATTTGTCAATTTTCTGCTCCCAGACGGCGACGGTGCCGGCAGCGCCGCGCCGGGACACGAGCCGTTGGGCGTCTCGCTGGAGCGCGTGGCATTCCCAGACGCCGTGGACGAGACGCCCAGGCCACGGCCCAGCACATATCCGGGCCTCCAAGGCAACCGTGTGCGGAACGCCTACAAAGTGAGTCTGGCCCTGTTGTCTCCATTCTGCCTGTATGGCTGCTAACAAGCCAGGACGCAGTCGACGTCGAAATGGCCGTCCGCGGCAACAGCCTGGACATTGGTGTCTTTGGGTCGGCGCATTGTCTGGGAGACGACCAGGGAGCAAGAGACCGAGCCAACGCAGTCGTGTCTGCTCTCGAAAGCGTGTCCTGGCCTGTCGGGGTGTAGTGCCGCAGGGGGTTTGTTACTCTTTCTGTATGTCAGTCTTCGTTTTATTTTTGCTTTGCCTGAGTTTACTGATTTATGCTTTTTACTGTGAAAAAAATAACAAGATAAAATAGGGGAATCCAAAACAAGTCGTGTAGATAAATGAAAATATCAAGATCTACCAACATTATAAGAAAAAGAACCGTGATATCGTGACGTTCCGACTTTTGACATTTGCGTTTTCTTATTCTGCTCAAACACCGGCAGCACCAATGAGGTCGAGTTAATGTGTGATTGGACAGATTTGAATAGATACGGTGAGATATGTACGAGGACCAGGCAGATCCAAGAAATTATGCAGTGGAAGAGGCGAACTCGACGCATGCCGGCATGGAAGGGCCAGGGGATGAATGAGCGGACGAAGAAAAAAGCAAAAGAAGAGAACGGTGAGGGATATCCAAGAAAAAAGAAAAAGAAAAAAAAAAGAAAGTTCAGAAAATCAAACATAGCCATGATCTCATCCACATGACCAACGCTTGCAGCCCGCGCCCGCTGCAGCGGCCTCAGAGACGGCCGGCGCAGCGCAGGACAGACATGCCCACGGCCCACAGCAGCAGCGGGTGGCACTGCCGCAGGCCGCTGCAGCCGCTGGCGGCGGCGTTGGCGGTGCTGGGCGTGGCCGAGGACGACGCGGCGGACGAGCCGGCGAGCACCTTTTGGCCGGTGGGGTACTCGATGTTGTAGACGGGCTGGCTGGTCAGCGCCACGGGGTCGCCGAGCGTGTCGGGGCACGTGGGCTGGTTCTGGTCGGGCCAGTCGGCGAGCGCGCAGACCTCGTCGCGGCCGTAGGTGCAGATGGGGTCGAGGATGTTGTAGAGCACGTAGTTGGCGGCCACCCAGCTGGCGTTGCCGGCGGCCTGCTGCTCGAGGCAGCTGCTGAGAAAGTTCATGCTGTTGGCGGCGCTCAGCGGCAGCTTGGCCCCGGACGTGCTGAGGAGGCCGGCGCACTTGGCCGCGTCGACCGTCTCCGCCGTCATGGACACGGCGCCGCCGGCCGTCGGGTCGGCCGTGGCGGACTTGCCCGTCAGCAGGTAGTTCCAGGCGTCGTACGACACGTCGTGCGCGCCGCCCGACTGGTCGACGCGCAGCAGATAGACCTGGCGGCCGCCGTAGGAGAGCGAGACGCAGATGTTGTTGCAGTCCACCGCCATGGGCCAGTAGGCGATGCGGTTCGTGTTGACCTTGCAGCCGAGCACGCCCACCGACGACGAGTAGCTGGCGTGCGGCGTGACGTCGACCTGCGACGTGGCCGCGGCCGCCGTGCTCGCGCCGGCGAGGGCCGCCGCCCATGTCTGTGGTCGCATGGGGGTTTCGGTTTGACAAGAGAAGGGGGAGGGCGAGGAGGGCGAGAAGAGCAATGTAGAGAACGACAGAAAGAGCGACGGGAGCGGCAGACAGCCGGCGGGGAAAGGAGCGTGGCAAACGAGCGCCGTCAGCCGAGAGTCAACCGAGAGGCTGTCCGGACTGGACGGCGACGTTGGTGATGCGATGCAGCGACGGCGCGTTCGTTTTGGTGGTCGCAGCCGACTGGACGCGGAACGCGGAAAGCAGAACAGAACTAGCAAAACCGACGGGCGAACGCGGCGGGCATCATCGCTGCAGGGCGCTGGCGGTCGAGGCAAAGCGCGACAGTAAAAACAAAGACAAGGTTCGAAACGGAAAGCAAAAGGAAGCTTAATTTTAGGACCAAAAAGGTACGCGGCAGGTACGGCAGGCACAACGGCCAGGTGCGACCGGGGGAAAAAAGGAGAAAAGTGGATCGCTCAGAGCCCAATTTATCGCGCAAGCAGCAAGCCGCTGATTGGCTCAGCTCAACGGTTCATCTGATCCACACGATGCATCACCTCAGCCCGACTATCTACGAGTACTCATGGCCACGTGCAACGGATCGCAGAGGCGCACTGGTATGAATGACGTCTTCTGACCAAGTCTGGCTTTGGTCAGGACGGGTATTCGCTGCTGTAAAGTGCTCGTAGACTGGAAATCCAGCTATACACAGTATACTGTTTGTGACGACTCGTTCACCCTGCAGACAATGGTCTTAAGATATCCAAAGCATTTCCCCGTGCTGCCCCGTCAACGTGGCCAGCTGCCCCTGCTCGGGCTACCCAAGAAACAATGCACACACGCAGATGTACAAGCACAGCAGCGTGCGCCAGCAGCGCTACTTGCCAGCCATGCTGCTGCTGCTGCTGCTGCCGCCCGAACAGATGTTGGGCCCGGCCGCCAGCGCCTTGGCCACCTCCTCGGCCACCACGTCGTGGATCGGGTACGTCGGGTGCAGGCTGTTGAGCCAAAAGTACGCGTTGACGGGGACGCCGCACGACGCCGCAAACGAGTCCCATTCCGGCGTGCCGCTGTGCGTGTCAGTCTCGTGCTCAGTCTCGTGCTCTCAGTCCCTCTCCGGTTCTTCTTTTCACTCACTTTTGGTAGTCTGTGCAAAACGACGTCGTGTTCTTGAGACCGCTGGTCTGCGGGTATGCGCTGGGGTCGTCGAGCACCGCATTGAACGGCACTTGCGTGTCCACGACCCAGACGTTGACGGCGCCGGCGTGCGCGGCCTGCAGCTCCGCGGCGAGGCGCGTCCTGGCCAGGCCGTTGAACGCGGCAACGTCGGCCTTTTCGAGCGCCTGCGCGGCCGCGTCGCCGCCGGCCACGGCCAGCGGGCTGCGGTCGACGGGCGGCACCGTCAGAAACACAAAGCTGCGCGCGCCCGCGCGGTACAGCAGGCCGACGGTGTCGCGGTAGGCCGCAAAGATGCGGGCGTTGAGCGCGGCCGTGCCGTTGTCGCCGGCGACGCCGCGGGCAAACGAGTTGCCGACGTCGTTGATGCCGATCCAAATGCAAAACAGCGTGTCGTTGCCCTGCCACGCGGGCGCGTCGGGCGCCGACGGCGGGCGCCCGCCGCGGCCGCGGCGCGTGTAGCCGGGCAGAAACTCGCCGCGCACCTGGTCCTTTAGAGACAGGACCGACGGCGCGTACGGCGCGACGAGGTCGCCGTCGACGGTGGCGCCGCCGTACGCGAGGTTGTACGTCTGCAGGCGCGACGCATTGTACTTTGTCGTCAGGTACCCGACCCAGTTGGGCCCGTTGGACGCCGTCCAGCCCGGAAACGGCGGGTTGCCCAGGGGGTTGTCCTGCGAGGGCGCCGGCCGCACGGAGTAGTTGAACCCTGTCTGGCTGTAGCTGTCGCCGCTGCGGTTGTTAGGCTGTGGAACAAGAAGCAGAGCCGACGGGACACACACAAGACAAAGGCGTATTTGATGCCGTGCCAGCCGGGCCACGCCGCGGTCGCGTTGCACGCCGGGCCGGGCGGCGGGCCCGCCACCGACGACGTGGCGGCTGCGTGCGCCGCAAACTGGCGGAGAGAGTGCATGGCGACGAGCACGAGCGCGGCCAGCGAGAGCGCGGCAGAAACGTAGGCGGCGGCCGCGGCGGCGCGGGACGCTGATGCTGTCTGCCGTGGCGAGGTCTGTATCGACGTTGTGGATGTTGTGTACGGCGTCTTCGCATCGCGCCTTCCTCTCTGTCTGGAAACGGAGCGGCGCCGGTGCGCAAAGGAGGCCACAGCAACGCAGGCCACGGCAGCAGCCGCCAGCCAGGGCAGGCGGCAGGGAAGGAGCGACGGCGGCGGCCCGGAAAGGGCAGGAGCGGCTGCTCCCGCCATCATTGCGGCAAAACGGCCAGGGCCGATCTATACTTGCGTCCTGGACACAAATCGACAGCGAGGCTCAAACGATGGTTTGGTGCAGACGACAACCTGTGTAGCCGGTGGATGTTGTCTCGTGTGCGGGCGTGCAGGATGGAAAGGATGTGAAAGAACGGATGGATGTTCTGGCGAAACAATATACAAGATGAGAGAACAAAACTGTCGGCAAGTCGAAGACTGACGTTGGAGAAAGAAGCATGTGGTCACGCTAGTGATCTCCAACGGCCACTAAGACTAGCTTGATCTAAAAAGTACGGCACGGACGTTTGTCACAGATTTACAGAGACGATAGAGATATAGTTCATGTCGTTCGTCATGTGTCCAAGCGTGAACAAAAGAGAAAAAGAAAAAGAAAAAAAGGAAAGAGGAAGAAGAGAAAAGGAAAGAAAGAAAAAGAATAAAAGGAAAAAGAACAAAAGACAGCTAATAAAACATCCAAAACAGTCATTCAATCAAAAGCCAAAGATCACGCCAAATAACCAACTATCCCACAGTCAAATGTCATACAAGAACACAAAGCACTCACGTCAACGTCTTTAGCATGGCGCGCATCAGTGCCGGCGGAGGGCCTGCAGCTTGTCAGCAGAACAATTCAAGACTGAAAAAAAAAATAAAAAGCAATGCCCACCTTAGCGATAGTACTTGGGCACGCTGATGGCCATCCTACCTTTCTTGTCCTTTTCAATGCGCACGCCGTACCGCGGCTCCTCGACGCGCTCCACGTCCTCCTGGTACAGCACCAGCTCGCCCGTGCTCAGCCGCTCGGTGCGCACCAGCTCGCGGCCGCTGACGGGCTCGCGGTAGTCGCGCTCCTCGTAGTAGTAGCGGTCCTCGCGCTCGCGGTCCCGCGGGTCGTGAAAGTGCGCATAGAGCGCGCCGTCGCCGTGCGACGACGAGTGCCGGTGGTGGTGGTGGTGGTGCGTGCTGTGGCTGCGGTAGCGGCTGTGGCGCGACCGGTGGCGCGACCGGCTCTTGCTGCGCACGCGGATGCGGTCGTCGACGGCCACGACAGCCAGCGGGCCGACAGCGGCCTCCTCCGTCAGCTCGGCAGCCGGGCTGCCGACGTCGTAGATGATGGGCGCAAGTGCCTGCGGCTGCGGCTGCGGCTGGGCGCGCACCAAGGCCGTGGTCTCGGCGGTGGTCGCGTAGCTGCGCGCCGGCGAGACGTCCCGGATGTGGACGGTCGTGGTGGTGCCGCCGGCATAGACAGGCGAAGGGTCCCGAGGCATGCTGACCTGCTCGCGGATATGGATGTGTTCACGGACCGGCACGGTGCCGGGGGCGGACGGCGCTGGAGGGGGGACGGCCACGGGCGGCGGACTGTAGACCACCTGCTGAGGCTGGTACACAGGCTGGTATTGCGGCTGGTATTGCGGCTGGTATTGCGGCTGGTATTGCGGCTGGGGGGGGGGAAGAGGCGGAGCCGTATAGACCTCTTCACGGCGACGTTCTTCGACGACGGCGCCACCCGACGCCTTGACTGTCGTGGTGGTGGTCTCGACGACCTCTGTTTGTCCTGGATGTGTGAGTGGGAGACGAAGAGGAAGCACGGGAGGGTGGATGAAGGAAGGCATAAAAAAAAGCCAAAAAAAAAGAACGGCACTCACTCTTCTTGTAGTCGCGGCTCAGCCTGAGGACGTCATCGATGTTCTCTTGGCCCAGAGCCACCTGCACGACAAGGGTGTTGCCCTGTTTTTGGTTAGTCCCGCCCGCCACGTCCTGCTGCAAGACGGCACACACCTCTTTGATAAACGGATAGCCCAGGTCGATCAGCACCTGCTCCGATACCAGCCGCGCCGGCATCCGCGTCTTGCCCTTTTTCGGGTACTCGCTCTTCTTGTCGCCGCGGTCGCCGGCGCCCGGCCGGCTCAGCTGCACCGCGTCGTCCGAGCCTTGCGACTCGACCGACGGCGACCGGCGCGCGTCCCGGAACTCTTCGCGACGCCGCACGGTCGTGCGCCGCACCTCGTCCGGCGGCAGCCGTCCGCGCCGCTCTTCTTCGCGGAACGTGCTTTTCTCGATGCGCTCGCTCTCGACAAAGGAGTCGTCGTCCCGGCGGCGCCGGATCGGCAGCGGAATGGGCACGCCCACCGGCGGCCGCGGGCCCGTCTCCTGCACGCGCTCGATGCGGTCCAGCTCGTAGGCCCGGCGCGCCGGGCCGCGGTCAAACGTCTCGACGCTCGACTGCCGGCGGATCAGCCGGCCCGGGCGCGGCGGCGGCGGCGGGCTGCGTCTGCGCCGGTCCTGGCTCACACTGCTGCTGGCAATGCTGTCCTTGTCAAAGTCGTCGGGGATCACGGCCGGCGGCGGCCGGCGGCGCCGCGCCGAGGGCAGGATCAGGCTGTCGTCGTCGTCCTCGTCGTCGTAGTGCCGCCGCTCGCGCTCAATGATGCGCTCCTCCTCAAAGGTGCGCGTCGTGTCGCTCCGGCGGCCCGGCGGCGTAGGCGATCGCTCGCGCTCGCGCGCGGGCGCAGGCCGGCGGCGCTCGTAGGTCAAGAGCTCCTCGTCGTCTTCTTCGTAGCGGGCGCGGTCGCCGTCGCGATCGCGGTCCCGGCGGTCCGGCATGGCGAGGCGATGAGCGGGCGTCGCGAGGGTCACGGCCAAGAAACAGGAGACAAGACGGGACGGAGGATGCTGCTGAGAACGGATGCAGACAATCAGGGCACCGGCGGCGAAGACAGACACGTCGGATTCGTTCAGAATGCGGGAGATGAAAGAGAAAGTGGAAAGCAGGAAATGGCCTGGCTCTGGCTCGATGACGACACAAGGAAGGTGGCACGGGGCAAAGAGGGGCAGCGCGAGGGAGGGGAAGAGCCGAGAGGCCTACAGGAAGGAGCGACAGGGGTCCTGCAGGTCACGGCAGTGCAGGAAGGTGCAGGTGTAAGTGGGTGGGGCGATGCAGTATGGGGCGTGTGACGGTGTACGAGCCTTTCACTGTGCTGAGGCGCAGCTGGCTGCGAGGACTGGGCTGCCTCATTCACGCCGTCCACGAACTGCGCAGCAGCAGGTGGCTAGAAGGCGAGCAAATGGTTTGTTCTGACGGAATACGCTGGATTCACACAAACTACCCAACAAAGGAGAGGCGCGGAATGGGACTGGCCGGACTGGCCGTCCCGTAGAAGCTAGGAATAGCGACCGCGACACGAAAAACGGGCAATTTTCTTAGATTCGGCGCTGAGGAGGCTCTGTCGAAGCAGTTTGATGGAATACTACTGCAGAAAGAATAAGAGTAGAGGCAATACATCGGAATCGAGACGGATGACGAGTCTACTAAAATACAGTGGAGAAGCGCTAGAAGGACCGACAATCTGCACAATGACGCAAGGTAGCAGAGATCATTTCAATGATTTATTTTGTATGACACGTCTTCAAGAAACAGCTATTCTAGACCATGTATGCACCATCGCTTTTCTCCACTACACAAAAGACACCAAACAGACGAGGTGCAGCCGAAAAGGATGTAGACCAAGTGAACCAACAGCACAGCAGAACGCCTCGTCACGCGTAGTAGCTCTTCCACAAGACTCCTTCCAGGTCCTCCAGCTGCTCGGACGTAAAGTACTAGAGGGGTCAGCACGGGTCTCAGACAACACAAGGACAAAGGGGGCGGGACGAGGACTCACATTCTGATCCACAAGCCACGTGTCTTGCCGCGTCTTTTTGAACTCGGACAGGATCGTCTTGGTCGCATTGCCCACCACGCCCGGGTCGTTGGCCGTGCGCGTCGCCAGGTGCGACAGCACGTCGGGCATCCACGGCGGCGGCGGCGTCGCGTACGGGAACGCCTCGATCAGCGCGCCCAGGCCCAGCACCGCCGCGTGGCGCCGCACCACCTGCTGCTGGATGTCCACGGGCGTCTCGCGGCCGTCCTCGGCCGCAGACACCAGGCGCCGCTTGCGCTTCGGCATCGGGTTCGCCTGCAGCTGCTCCTTGAACCGCGTCTGCAGCGCCGCGATGATGGGATTGCGGATCGCCGCCGGCGAGCACCGGATCATGCCGGCCAGCGTCGACGACGCCAGCGTGCGCACCTCGAGCTGCGCGTCCGCGAGCATCTCGCACACGGCGTCGAAAATCTGCTGCCGCTGCGCCGGCCCCATCAAAAAGAGCCGCCGGAAGTAGACCACCTGCAGGTTGATCGTCACCCGCAGCCGCTGGTGCCAGCTGCTGGCGTGGTGGCCCACCTGGATCAGCTTGCCGATAAACGCCTCGTCCTCGCCCGCCTGCAGCGGCACGTTGGGCAGGTGCCGGTACACGTGGTACGCCAGCCGCATCAGCTCCGGGTCCTCCTTGACGTCCATCATGTGCAGCAGCTGCTCGATAAACGGCTCCGCAAAGAACTGCACCAGCTCCGTGCACTCCTGCGACGACAGCATCCAGTCGAGCCACGTCAGCACTGTCTTGGACCCGGCCGTGTACTGGCTCTGCTCCTGCTGGCCCGGCACGCGCTCGTGCCGCCACGCCTCGAGCCGCGCAAACACCTCCTGCACCGTGTCGGCAAACGCCTGCGTCGGCTTGTACGGCCGGATGCCCACAGACGACGCCGCCTTGTTCTCCTCCAGCAGCGCCGCCACGTTGGGGAACGACTCGTAGTAGCGCGTGCGCGAGATCGTTGCCAGCACGTGGCCGATGGACTCGCGCACCGCCTTGTACGGATGGTCAATGTGCGCCAGGATGTCGCTGACCACCGGGCCCTCGCCGCGGTAGTGCCACCCGGCGCTGCTGACCAAAAACTCGATAAACATCACCTTGGACGACTCCTTGAACGCGGCGTTGGACGTCATGTCCAGGCGGAACGCGCCGATGCTGAGCGCCAGCTCGCGCCAGCGCCGCGGGTCGCGCAGGCTCGCAATGATGTGCACGCACGTCATCCAGTACTCCACGTTTTCCGGCGTGAGCTTGTCCTCGATGACGCTCAGGAGCAGCGGCGCCGCAAAGCCCCAGGCCCGGTCGCGCTGGTCGCTATGCTCGTCGGGCGTGGCCGTCAGGAGCGCCGCCACAATCTCGGACGTGGCACGGTGCTGGTGCCGGTCGGAGCCGTCTTCGTACACGGCCAGGGTCATCTCCTTGACGTCGTCAAACGTCACGGACGCGATGCCGCTCTGCACGAGCTCAAACACGTTTGTGAGCATCGTGACGTGCGACATCCGAAAGTGGTCTTCGCGCGCATCGCGCGGCTCCTGCTTAATGAAGTCAAAGTACTGCTGGAGCCACGCCCGCGTCATAATCTTGCCAATCTGCTCGCGCACCGTCTTGCTCACCGCATCGAACCGGTCCACGTTGCTGGGCTTCTTCTTGTACGCATAAAACGACTTGCCCCACACGAGCCAGCCAGGGTAGTCCTGGTCAAAATAGCACGCGTCGAGGTCGTCGTTGCTGTTTGCGTTTGTGTCCGCGCCGTCGGCCTCGGGCGTGTCCGCGTCAATCTCAAAAGACGCGAGGTACTTGCGCGTCCACTCCGCGTCGCCGCCGGCCGCGGGCACCATGATCTCGACGCGGTTGTCGGTGCGCTCATTGTCCAGAAGGTAGTTGCGGTAGTCGTTGCTGTAGACGGCGCGCAGCTCAATGTACGTAAACACGTTGCTCAGCGCGTTTTGGAAATTGGCGCGCAGCGTCGGGTGCTGGTTGATGGCGCCGTTGGCGGCCAGCTCGATAAACGCGGCGGGCGCCAGCGTGTCGAAGCGCAGGCACAGGTTGCCGGCAAAGACGGCGCAGCGGCCCGCCACCTTCCAGTGCGACTTGGCGGCGAGCTCCGTGAGCTCGAGGCCGAGGTCGTGCTTCTTCTCCTCGACGCGCGCGCGCCGCTCGACAATAAAGGCGCGGCGCTTGGCAATGGCCGCCTTGACGCCGTCCTGGCCGGCCGGCGGCGCAATGGTGGCTACGACGGCATCGTCGACAATGACCATGCGCTCAAACGCCTTGCCAAACTCCATGAGCGTGAACAGGCCGTTGTGGCTGAGCCGCTGGATGGACTCCTTGTCGACGCTGGCCGTGCGGATGTACAGGCGCATCAGGGTCGGGCCGAAACGCCAGTCGCGGATCATGGTCTTGGCCAGCGACGTGAAGAGCAGCGTGTAGATGGCGCCCTTGATGCGGTCGTGGTCGCCCGCGTCGAGCGCCTGCTCGAATCGCTGCAGGAGCGTCGGGATCACCACCGGCCGGCTGCCAATCAGAATCTTGAGCGACGCCTCCTGCGCCGACTGTGCGGCGCGGCGCACGTCGGCGTACAGCGACATGCACGACTGGGCCAGGTCCCGCAGCAGCTGCTTGTCGAGCGGGCTGGTCGAGCGGTACGTGGCGTTGTACTTGACCCGCTGGACCTGGTAGGCGTCGGCGCGCTTCACCAGCAGCGGGCGCGGGTAGGCCTTGCGGAGGCCGTTGATGCTGAACGCGGAGATCTCGCCGCGGTAGATGCGCAGCAGCCGCTCGAGAGGGTGCGCCGACCGCTCCAGGCCGACGTCGGTGATAAAGGTGCGGTACGCCGTGCAGAGGGCCGTAAAACACGTCACGTCGTCTTCTTGGAACTCGTTCAGAAAGGCGTGGGTGCGGCTGAGCAGGCTGCCAATCGTCTCGCGCAGCTCGTGGATGCGCTCAAACAGCATGCTCCTGCGGTCGAGGAGGTAGCCGTACGGGTACGAGAACTCGCGCTTCAGCTCGTCGTCCGACGCGACCTCGGCAAGCGGGTCGACGTCTTCGTCCATGGCTGTCGCCTGGCCGTCGCCCTCGACGCCGACCGGCGCAGACGGCGTGACGACGCCGTCGTTGTTGTTGTCCGAGTCAATCTCCATCGCCTGGCCATTGCTGGCGCCGGGCGTTGCCGAGGCGCGGGTCGGGTCGAACAAGGCCGACACGCCCGAGATGACAAGCCGGATCCGGGACAGGGCACGGGACAGCTCGTCGCTCCACTCCTTGTTCTTGCCCGTGCGGCTGACGGGCGGCTCGGCGCTCATGAGCGCTTCCATCTTTTGCTGCGCGTCAATGACCTGGGACTCGAACAGCTCGGCGGCAAACTGGATCTCCGGCTGCGACGGCCGGTACCACTTGATGGTCAGGTCGGACGGCGCGACCTGGTAGCCCCAGTGCCGCAGGTCGAGGCCGTCCTTGACGGCGTCCGGCTCGAACAGGGCGTTGTCGATGGGGTACGTCTGCGTCAGGTTGAGCAGCAGGTGGTGGACAAAGTTGGACACGTGGATGGTGGGCAGGCCGCGGCACTTGTCCTGCATGTACTGGGCAATGTCGAGGAGCTCTTGCTTGTACTTGAGCACCTCGCCGCCGACGTAGACAACGCACATGCTGAGGATGCTAATGTGCCACACGAGGGCGCGGTCGCGGGGCAAAATGTCGGTGCCGCTGCTGCGGTCCGAGGCGGCGCCGTTGAAGTCAATCTCGTTGCGGATGCTGGCAATGACCATGGGGATAAAGACCTTGAGCGTCTTTTCCGGGTTGGCCTTGCACAGCGCATTGCAGATCCAGGCCATGGCGTCGCGGGCCTGGTGCACCACGTGCGAGGCGACAAAGGAGGACAGCTTCTCGAGCACCATGTCAAAGATCTCGGGAGACAGGGCGGCAAAGAGCGGCGTCAGGGCGGCGGGCAGCGCGTTGATAATGTTTTCCTCGGGCGAGCCGGCGCGCACCTGCGCCGAGTCGGGCAGGTTCTCCACGAGCGTAAAGATCTTGCCGAGAAGCGCCAGGATAAACTCGCTGAAGCCGGCGGTGGACGAGCGGGCGATGCGGGCCTCCTCCTCGTCGGTGAGCTCGGTGTTGTAGTCCAGCTGAATGTCCTGGCCCTCGCGCTCGAAGCGCTCCACCTCGCCCTGGACCCACTGCACGGCGAGGGTCGTGTCGTAGAGGCCACTGTCCTTGTCCTGCTCGCTGATGAGCGAGGCAAAGGGGATGCTGTAGGCCACGGTCTGGATGAAGCTCAGGGTGTGCTGGGTCTTGCCGAGATCGTTGGCGTCGATGCCCGGCAGCGCCAGCGCGAGCAGCGCCGTGATGTGGCAGCGGAAGCCCTTTTCGCGGGCCATGATGTGCGCCAGGATCTGGAGGCTGCACAGGCTGGCCGTGGTGCGATGGACCTCGACGAGGCCCTGCAGGCTCGGGTAGAAGCGCTGGAGGGCGCCCGGGAGGATGAGGCCCGGCTCCAGAAAAGCGAGGGCCTGCAGGGCGATGTAGTAGTAGCCCGAGACCTTTTGGCTCTTGGCAAAGAGGCCCATAAAGGTGACGTCGCGCAGGGCCAGGACGAAGCGGCGCTTGAGCGCGGGCGTGATGCGGCGGTCCGCGGGCACGTCCAGCTCGCCGCTCTGCTCGCGGTTCCAGCGGCTGACAAAGATATCGGCCAGGTGGTACGTGAACTGCGCCAGGAAGCTGGTCCAGGCGCCCTGGTTGGACGGGTGGAAAAAGGTGTCGATGGACTCGAGGAAGCCCTCGAGGCCCGAGAGGATGCTGCTGGCGGGCGCGGCGCCCGGCTCGCTCTTTGCGTCCAGACACAGCGGCGACAGCGACTGCACGATCCAGCGCGCGGCCATGTAGGGCGGCGGGAACTTTTTGCGGTCCTTTTCGAGGAAGGCGGCCATGCCGGCCGGGCCGTCGAGGGTCTCGACGTAGGGCGAGTTGGCCTGGCCGACGGGGATGCCCGTCAGGCGCAGCAGCGCGGTGAAGATGAGGTCGGACTGCTGCCGCGTGAAGATGCCGTGGGCGGTAAAGGGCACGTGCTGGCAGGGCAGGTAGTCGCGGGCCATGCGCGAGAAGATGTCGACAAAGGACATGTCAAACGCCTTGGAGCGGTTGCCGAGAGACCACAGGTGAAAGTAGGTGGGGAGGTAGTCGGAGGGCTGGGCCTGGTAGGCCGTGGGCGGCGCAGGCGTCGTGGGCACCATGATGGTGAGCAGGGCGACGACGATAAAGGCGTTGGACATTTCAGACGTGCTAAAGTAGGGCAGGATCTCGTCGAGCATGTTGCGGCGCTCGCTGGGGTCGAGGTAGGCCTGCGCGTGCAGGCAGATGCGCAGCACCTGTTTGTAGACGCGCGCCGGGATGCTGCTGTGCACGGAGGAGCCCTCGTTGGGCAGGGTGATGAGTTTGACCTGCTTCCAGAGCGGCCGCCAGTCGAGCACGAGGTCGTCGCCTGGCTGGAAGTAGTGTTTTTTCCTAGAAGACGACGCTTGTCAGAACGGCGAAGCGGGTGGAGGGGGGCAAGGGGGGGGCACGCACTTGGTCAGGGCAATGAGCATGCGCGAGAAGCGGTCCGTGGCGGTTCCCTCGAGGCCGGGCGCGAGGGCGAGGTGGTAGTAGAGCTGGGCCAGGCGGACGCGCTGCTCGCGCGTCATCTCAAACTTGAGGTTCAGCCATCCCTGCAGCTCGCGCGTCCAGTGCAGCGCGCCGGGCGTAAAGTCCTCGGCCTTGATGGCAATGTAGAGGTTCTTGAGGATCAGCGACAGCGTGGCGTCGCGCTCGGCCTCGTCCTCGACGGGGTAGGGCAGCTGGCTGAAGTAGCTGAACGTGCGCGGGCGGCAGCGCTTGCTGTCGTCGTCGGCGAGGGCCGGCGGCAGGCCCGGCGACGTGGCGCGCGAGATAGTGTCGATGGAGACGTGGCCGGCTAGGAAGTCGTACGACGAGGTCGCCGCCGCCGCCAGGTAGCCCGGCGCGGGCGTGCGCGGCCCCAGGTTCTCGTCCATGGCCACGGTGTGGGCGTCCCCGGGAGGGGGTGCGTCGCGGAGCTGTTCAACAGGTGGCCGAGCAGGAGTGGCCAGACTGCAGCCGTGCTTGTAGAGGGATGGTCGAGCTATTCTGGGGTTGCAGGGTCGATGGGGAGGATGGGCATGCCGGGGCCGTCTCGAAAGGGAGGAGGCGAGTCGAGGAGCGAGTCGAGAAGATGAAGACGAGGCTGAAAAGAAGGGGTGAGAGAAGAGGGTTAGCGCGCGACTAAGAACAAGGAGAGAGCTCCCCAGCCAGGCGAACGCTGGGCGATGGTTGCAGCCGGCAGCACAGCGTCGACAGCAGGTGTTTGACGAGACCACAGCCGTGCAACGCGGCCGGACAATCGCGAGGCGATGCGCCTTGATATACGCCGCAGCGGGTTGGTGACGTACCGTGTCGATGCCTTGGGGCGCTGCGCAAAAAGCGGAAAAAATGCTGGGGCTCGGGCACTGTGCTGCCGCGGTCCCGTTTGCCGTCCTGCTGCAAGACACGGGCAGAGTTTCGAAAAAAAGGGACAGGAGACGCAGAACCAGGCTGCTGCCGATGCTGCGTAATCCAAGGCGCACAGAAACGGCACGCGGACGCAATGTGCGATGCGTGTGCGCAGAGCGTTCGTACAAAGTATTACTACTCGTATATGACGAAGGGAGTGCGCGGCACAGTGGCTCGTGTGCTTTGCCAGAAACTCGACAGGCACAAGGGGCGCTGCGGCCGACGTAATGAGATGATGCCTGGCTTGGTTAGCTGGAGAACGGCCGGCGCTGCAGCGTGCTGTTTTGGAGATCCGCAACAAGGAAAGCCCGCGAACTAGCGGCGTCAAAGGGCTGGGCTCGCGGAGACAAAGACACCGTTCCGGAAGAGAGACGACGCTCTGGAAGAGAAACGAAGAGAAAAAAGACAAGAGAGCCGGTGCTTGTCTGCGATGGGCTCTCAGGGGCTACAAGGGCCTGTCCAGGAAACTCACCGTGTCCAATGTCCAATGCCCCGATGGTGAATGCGGATGGCCGACGCGCGCCGTGCGGTCGTGGCGGCGATGCTGGCGATGCTGGCGATGCCGGTGCTCGCGATGCAGGAGGAAGAGTTCGTGATGCCGTGGCCGCAAGGGAAGGAGACACGGCAGGCGGCTGCGACAGGTGGCCAGTGTCGAACAGGGAAAGAGCGGCCACAGCCAGCAAATGCCTGCAGGCGCGATGCGCCAAAGAGCAGTCGCGATGGCCTAAAAAAGTGGGCACCCGCCAAATCCCAACGGCTGTCGTCTTCGGGGGAAAAACATCATCGACCAAAGCAAAGCTTGTTCTCCTCTGTGCCGTTTCACCGCCTCTGCTGCAGCTCGAGCTCGCACCGCAAGCATCTTCAGATATGGACGAGCGTGGACTGTCCTGTGCATCCAGGCAGACAGGCGCTGCTCTTGGAGGGCACGCGATGCAGGAGGCCCACCTACGCTGGGGTATCACTATCTTGCCATTTGCCGCCAACCATCACTATCACAGCTGAAAAATTGCAGCCACCCGATTGGAAATAGGGCGACGGCATGGCCAATGAACAGACGGCGTCTCCGCCGGCATACAGGACGGGGATGCGTTCCGCTCTCCGAGTGGAGGCCGACTAAAAGAGATGGCCCTTGTGCCAGTCCTGAACACAGAGGACGAGTATTGCCAAGAGACGTCGTATGAATATTTGAGGTGCAGCGGGACACAGTTCAAGTACGTGCTGCATTTGGTTCGTCTGTGGCCACACGGTCCGGTCCTCGCATTGGTATCGAGAAGCTATTCGCACGTGCAAGTAGCGAACCATCTATTGCGTCCGGGAAAGGCAGAAAGAGGCAGCAGCGGCTGGCCGACCAGCAGTGACAATTTACGCGGAAGCAACACGTGGCAATACGGGCGTGCCCGTCAACAAAGCATAACTGTTAGAGAGCAGTTTTGTAGATGTGGGCTCTCTTCTTACTCGGCATTCCCCGTGTACGCCAGCTCCATCTCGCCGGCCTGCTGCATCTTCTCGAACATGCATTTTTAGTGTTGAGTGCGAACCGCGTCTGCCTAGGGCGCCGAGACGGACGACCAGGGAAGGCTGGCGGCAACGAGGACAGGAGCATCTCGGACGCGGGTCTCAAGCAGCCGGTTGGAGACGGCGCAAACGGAGCCGGCCATGGCCGGCGAGGCCAAGCTCGCACTGGTTGCGGACGCAGCCGGTGGCGTTGGTGAGACAGACCTTTTCCGGCCGTGGTCGAGGGGAAAGCAAAAGACACATTGGCCGATGCGTTGCCGGCGGGCCAAGAAAATAGAGAAAGGAGTATATCGTACTGCTTCGCAGTGGAGTGCCCAACCAGGAAAGGAGCAGCCAGGGGGATTGGTTACAAAGGAGCAATGAACATAGGCAGCAGACACAGACGCATAGAGAGGACTGGCAAAGCTCTTTGTCTTTGTCGTCATCATCTTTCCCTCGCCGGGACCTGCTTGCAAGAAGAGATAGCACCTTGGGTTTCCTCGTGCTGAAAACGGAGGACTATACACACGACGTCCAGGGCGCGGCAAGGCACCGGGCAGCTCGAGGATTTTCTGCCTGCTCAGCGAGAAACAGCAGCAGACTGAGCTTCACTTCACCGGCTTCCCTTTTCCTTTTTCCGCATCCGGTGCATTCACCGAGAAAGGGGAAAGGACAGCCGCAAGGCTTTGTTCGGCCGTTGCTTGTCCTATACGTTCAGCCGTGAATAACGGGACTTGAATCGGATATGAGACGATATGGTACGCCGCAGACATGAACTCTGACTTGCCAGACTTCCTACTCGCACAGCAACTTTTTGTACCGGTTTTCAGTCAGTCAAAGTCAACATCAACCCCCAAGAAGATGGGTGCAAAATCTATTTGCGCTCTGTGCGTGTAGTCACGTGACATTTCCCTCGCTGTGACAAGTGTCAGGATGCTGCCTGTTTTCGGCGCGTATGAGAAAGCTGCACTTAAATAAAACGAGTTTATATTTCTGAGGGACAGTTTTGTTTCAAGGCTGCAAAAAGCCACCGACTACGTCGACGTCATCCGGTGCTGGTGGCCAATGGCTACGCGCCCAGGCGCTGCGAGGATGCATCGTCACCAATCAAGCATTTACATCCTGGGCACTGCGACACAAGCCTGTTTTTGGAAGAACAATGCTCAGAATACGACAGAGTGGAGGGAAAGGGCATAAGAACAGAACTCTGGAGAGACCGGTCAAAGAGGACGGTTAAAGGCGCGAAACAATGGCGCTGACGTTTCTTTGACGTTGCTGTTGACAAAGACCATCTGAACAACTTTTTTGTCTTTTGACATGCGCCGTCTTTGTGCTCTATATTCCATAATGTGGCGGCAAATGCGACAATGAGAGCATGCGTTTCCGTTCAATTTCGACGTTTGCAACCTGCTTCTATTCTTCTCACGACGACATTCAACAGACACACTGACAGTCTACACACGCTGAAAGCAATATGCTTCCTTCCTTGCAACGCATTGCTGTGGCCCTCGTGGCTGCATCGACAGCACAGGCAGCAGCCGCCTGGAAAATCGGCGCCACAGAGGCAGCGGGCCTCGCTCCGCGCATCACGCCGGAACCGCAGCCTCCGGACCAGCTGCTGCGCGCCATGCCCAGAGCCGCCACGGCGGCGACTACCGTCACCCAGGCGGCGTCCCTGCCCAGCAACGCGCCCGAGTACGCGTCGGACCAGCTCTTCACGTCGGCCGTCCTCAACAGCACAAACGTGTTCCGGCGCGAGCACAACGCCACGGCGGCCACGTGGAACAGCACCATTGCGGCGTTTGCCGCGGCCTACCTCAAGAACGACAGCGTCTGCGACTTTGCGCACTCGGGCGGGCCGTACGGCGAGAACATTGCCATTGGCTTCCAGACGGTGCGCGGCGCCGTCGAGGCCTGGGGGCTCGAGCGCCGGCTGTACGACTTTGCCGACCCGGGCTTCAGCGAGGCCACGGGGCACTTTACGCAGCTCGTGTGGAAAGACAGCACGACGGTCGGCTGCGCGCGGACGCTGTGCGGCGGCAAGGCGGCGGGCCAGAAAAACACGGGCTGGTTCTTTGTGTGCGAGTACTGGCCGCGCGGCAACATTCTCGGCCAGTTTGCCCGGGAGGTGGACCGGCAGACCGGCGGCGCGGCCGACGCACCCGGGGCCGCGACGACTGCGGGCCGCGCGCCGCCGGGAGTGCTTGTCGGTGCCGTCATTGTGTTTCTGCTGATTGCCGGTGCCTTTGTCAACGACATGCGGCTGACGCTGGCGAGTCCGTGACGGTGCGTGACGGTCCGTGACGGTTCCGCGCGTTACGAGCAGATTCTTGTATATTGATACTATATATAAATATAATAATATATATATGGTAATCTATATTCAGGCTGACCCTACGCAGTGCATGCACGGCTCTCTTGGCGTGTTGCGTGATCATTCTAAGGCGCAGGCGGCATAGCGTCCACGGCCAGAGCCAGAGCTCTGCACGTCGACAAGAAGCCCCAGTTGATGCAGCAGTTGTACTCGGCGCTCTGCTGCGCAAAGCCCGGACTGGAGGTGGCGCACGCATCCCGCAGCATAATGGTGTCGTAGCCGCGCGAGTGCGCGTCCTGCAGCGTCGACATGACGCACTGATCCGTGTTCATGCCGGCAAACAGGAGCGTGCGGATGCCGGCCGCCGCGAGGTAGCGGGCGCAGTCGCAGGACGCGTCGTACAGGCCCGAGTTCCGGTCCTTGTGCACCAGCACGTCCGGCCGCCGCGCCGCCTGGCCCTCTCGGAACGCAGCCAGCAGCGGCGCGTGCAGCTCGGCATTCCACGTGCCCCTCATCAGTGCGCGGCCGGCAGCCACGGTGGTCCCGTCGGCCAGCACGGCGTCCCCCATGTCGACGCCCGGGCCCCGGGGCACATAGGTCTCGCCGCACTGGATGGGGGCGGCCGAGGACGCTGGGTGGGAGGCAAGCCCATGGTTCTCGACCCTGCAGTTGGTGCGCGAGCCGAAGACGCGCATGGCACCCGGCGTGATGCGGTCGAGCTGCTGGTCCGTGAGGCCCCAGTTGAGCCACACGATCTGGATGTTGGCCTTGCGGGCCGCCGGGATCGCGTGCTCGAGAAGCATGTCCTGCGCCGCGAGCACGGGCGGACAGCAGGCGTGCCCGAGCAGCGCCTCGTGCATGGAAAAGTTCTGCATGTCCACAATCACCAGAGCCGTCTTGGCCGGGTCAATGGTGGCGTTGCTGATTTCGCACGGCAGCACCAGGCGCGACGGGCATGGGGGAGCGTCGGGAGACGGCGGGTGGGTGAGGTCCCAGCCGGACGCGGCAGACCACAGCCAAAAGTTGTCTCGAGAGCCGACAACGGCAACGGCCTTGGGGGAAGCAGCCATTGATTCACTTCCACGCCGTCCTTGGTTGTTGGACGAGACGTACACAGGATGGAGTAGGTGGAAATCCACAAAAAAAAAAAAAGAATTATAAAATAGAAGCAGGACGCCCTGCAGGACAGTATCCTCATTTTCATTCCTGTGCATATACGAGTACACTTGCCCAACAGCGACGCCCCTCCCAAATGTCCGCCCGGCTGCTTGCAAATACTGCTCGAACAAAACTGATGCCCGAAGGGCAACAACTCGTCTGTCTTGACTTATGGAACCGGAAGGCCAAACGCGATTTCTCGCTGATACGGCTGTAGCGACCCAACGTGTCGCTCGTACAGCTGCAGCATGGAGCGAGCAGCAGTGACGGTGGTTGAGCGCTGCTTTGAATATAAAAAAAATTATTGACAAACCACAGCCAATTGTCCCCGCCCGCCTCGTCTGTGCCGCCCGCCTCGTCTGTGCCGCCCGCCTCGTCTGTGCCGCCCGCCTCGTCTGTGCCGCCCGCCTCATCTGTGCCTGGGCGCCCGACGGCACAGCCATGCGCCCGAGACTTTCTGCATTCTTGCCTCTTCGACGTGCCGCGTAATATCATGTGGTTGCGAAAGTCTCCTTGGCCGGCAAGGATCTGGTGATGAGAAAAGAAGACAAGAGGGCCTGACCTGCCCCACTTTTAGATGCACAAAAGCGGGTACTGTAAAGCGGGTCACTGGGCAACTGTTAGCCTCCTTTGATTGGCTAGGGCGTGGGCTTCCCAGAGCCGCAATCGACGGGGTCAACAGCATTTCCACTTTTTAAGGCGCTGTCTGGGCGCCGTTTACAGCAAACTAGCATCGCCAGTTCGCATCGTCAACCCGGGGTATGAACGGCCCCCCACACCGCTTCCTGCTGCTCGTGCTCTGGGGTCTCTCTTGCATGTCCGTCTTCTTGTGCCTGCGCTCGGCCGTCTCGTTAGCCCTGTCCCGTTTCCCAAGGAAAACAATGGCGACGCAAGAACCGGGTGTGTCTTGTGTTTTTTTTTTTTTGGTGTTTTCTGGGTTTGGCATCGCTCTTTTACTAACACGAGAACCGCCAGTCCCCGCCCTTCCGTCCCTCTTGACGCTCACCATCGAGCAGGCCGCCGAGGGGCTGCAGGCTGGCGACTTTACGTCCGTCGACTTGGTGAAGGCGTATCTGGCCAGGATCGAGGAGGCATCTGAATTCAGAGCCGTGCTGCAGGTCAATCCCGAGGCCGTGGACGCGGCCGCTGCCCTCGACAAGGAGCGAGCAGACACGGGAAGCCGAGGGTACGTGCGACATCGCCGAGCATGTGTTTGTGGCCGATTTTGGCTCGCGCTGACCTCTCCGTCCCAGGCTTCTGCACGGCATCCCCATTCTCGTCAAGGACAACATTGTGACCAAGGACAAGGAGCTGGAGGCCTCGGCCGGGTCGTTTGCCCTCCTGGGCGCAAAGCCGGCGGACGAGGCATCGGTGGTCGCCAAGCTGCGCGGGGCCGGCGTTGTGATCCTGGGAAAGACGAACCTCTCCGAATGGGCCAATTTCAGGGGCCTGAATATCAGCAACGGCTGGAGCCCACGTGGCGGCCAGACGCTGGGCGCTTACGTTGCCAACTCGTCGCCCGACGGAAGTAGCGCCGGCTCGGCAGTTGCCGCAGCTCTCGGGCTGTCCCTGGCGACGATCGGCACTGAGGTACGCCACCGTTACGTGAGCTGGCGGGTCTGGCAATACGCTAACTTTTCCCCCTTCTTTTTCAGACCTGGGGCAGCATCTTGGGGCCGGCCGAACGCAACTGCGTCGTGGGCCTCAAGCCAACACGCGGCTTCGTTGCAAACGACGGTGCCATTCCCATTTCCAGCCGGCAAGACGTCATCGGACCCATCACCAGAACCGTCAAGGATGCGGCGCACATGCTCAATGTCATGGCCGGCCGCAGCGAGCGGGACGAGCGCACGTGGGACAGTCCGCCCGTCCCCGATTTTGCGTCGTTCTGCAAGGGAACTAACCTGACGGGCATCGCCGTCGGCGTCCCGCACAACACCTTTGATGGGGACCCGAAATCGCCCATCATGATCTCTTTTGAGGCCGCACTGAAGACGCTCCGCGAGGCGGGAGCCACCATTGTGGAGAACGCCGACTTTGCCGACGCCGAGGGCTTCCGAAAGCTGAACCAGCAGGTCAAGGGCATCGTGCGGTCGTCCGAGTTCAAGCGCGACATTGCCCGCTACCTCGGCACGCTCGGAACAAACCCCAACAATCTCAAGTGCGTCGAGGACATTATCGAGTTCACAAAGACGTGCCCGGACGAGGACTACCCTGCCCGCGACATTGGCAAGTTCCTGTGGACGCAGGCGGAGGGCATCGACGTCGACAGCGACAGATACCGGGAGATGGTGGCCGTGGAGAAGTTCTACGGCGGCGAGGGCGGCCTTCTCGGGGCCATGGATAGGCACCACGTCGATGTGCTGGCCGTCCCGTTCACGTTCGGCATGGCCAGCGACCTGGCGGCCAAAATGGGCTTTCCCCTGATCAGCGTCCCTCTCGGGTTCTACCCAGAGGGCACGCCTGTCGAGCGGCAAACAAGCCCGCCGCACCTGGTCATGGCTGCGCCCGGTATCCCGTAAGTTGCCCCCCCCCCCCCCCGCCATGGCCCAGGCTTGGGAAAAAAAACTGACTGCTGATTCGGCCCGGACAGGTATGCCCTAACGCTCATCACAAGGGCGTTTGCGGACGGCGTGATGCTGCGGGTTGCATACGCATTTGAGCAGCTGACCAACGTGCGGCAGAAGGGGCCATTGCCGTACAATCTGCCGGCCAGCGAGCTGACCGATGTTCGCCGTAAGACTGTACCCACCGGGAAACATGACCAAGACAATATCAAGAACGTTCGTCTCTAGGTCTGGACGGAAGAGGGCGATGGTTTGGGCCCAACTGGATTTGGCTGGATCTCTATTCGTCTGCAGCTGTTTCACGCCCACGAGGCCAAAATTGCAATAAAGTATGCGTTTCGTCCCTGTATCGCCGCACAAGGCGGATGACTGGCGCCTGAGCCCAACTGCTCAGCCAAACATGCCACGACACGCTGCATTTTTCACGTTGTCAAACGTTCCATGCATAGCTAATCGTGAGACACGGAAAATTGTATATATTGTGCCGTGTGGCGCCGTGGCTGCTTCCCCGTCGCTCCTTCCCCTTTCCCCAAGACCCCGCCTGCTGGTGGCATGTAAAGGGCAGACCGCCCAACGCCGCCTCCTGTCCCTTCTGCCTCTTCCTTCACGTCTGTTTTGAATTGCATTCTTCTGTCTTCTCTTCCTGTCCAACGACCTCGACGTCGCTTGAAAGTGTGTGGCTGGGAGCCAGACCATTCACCCTCGCAGCAAGACTGCACTTACTTCCCAGACGTCCACAATCTGTCCTTTCCGGCAGCCTGCCGTCAGCCCCCC
>JADHKR010000076.1:0-102766 GCA_019925305.1 Sporothrix cf. nigrograna | reverse complement strand
AAAGAACAAAACAAAAAAAAAAAAAACAAAACAACAAAAAAAGAAAAAAAGAAAAAAAGAAAAAAACAAAAAAAGAAAAAAAGAAAAAAAGAAAAAAAGAAAAAAAGAAAAAAAGAAAAAAAGAAAAAAAGAAAAAAAGAAAAAAAGAAAAAAAGAAAAAAAGAAAAGAAAATCGAAGGGCTTGTCGGACAAAGAATTGTTAAAAAGAGGGCAACTCATAACAACGGCACCGAGGACCACAAGACACTGCGGATCTACTTGGACGTTGTCATTTAACCTGCTGCATTTTCTCACCAACTTTTACTAATTTCAGTCCTATCAACACAAAAACAAAACTATAAGCGAGCGTACAGGACAGAGGCCGTTTCCCTCCCGAGCTTTTTTCAAACAGCCGTGTCCAGTCGTCCTTCCCGTTATTTCTGGGTATTGTCTCGCGTTCTTCTCCAACCCAAGTGTTCCCCTCCCAAAAATTACTCTCCTGGAAAGTAGATATAAAACAGTGGTACCAAAAAACGAATGGACGCCGTCAAAGCAGACCTGGCGACAAGAAGCGAAAATAAAAAGAAAAACTGGCCAGACCAGAGACGACAAAAAGCGGGCGAAAAACAAAACGTAAAAACAGCAAAACAGGAGAGCAGCCAAACGAACCACATCGCTGCAAAGAAAGCATAAAAACCGAATCAAAACAACGACCCCCAAAGGCTGGCCTGCCTCACAACGCTTTCCCAACACTGGCGCCGCTCTCGCCACTGTTGCTCCGCTGCCGGCCCTTGGCCGCACTGGTGCTGTCAGCCCACACGGGCGCCGAGGGACCGACGTCCGGCCCCGGGTCGCTCCAGTCGCCCATGCTCACGCCGCCCGAGCTCACGCCGCTCGAGTACTTGCTGGTGTAGCTGTCCCCGCGCTGGTGGGCCGCGCGCGGGCGCTGGACGTCGCCTGGCCCAACGCCGCCGCCCGAAAGGCGGCTACCGGACCTGTCCGGCTCCCTCGGCGGGTTGGACGATGCAGCCAACTTGGGCATGGGCTGGACGAGCTGCAGCAGCTCGGGCCGCTCCAGGTCAAACGGATCTGACCGGAACCGGTTGCGCTTGGCCGACGTGTCGACCGTGTTGACCGTCTGCACCGAGTCCCGGTACGCGGGCCCGGACTGGAGGCTGCTCAGCGGCTCGTCCTGGCCGCGCGAGCGCCGGACGTCGGCCACATACGTCTTTGGCTTCGGGGCAGGGTAGCTGCCGTCGCCGTTGCGGATGGCGTTGGCGTCTGAGAACGGGTTGTTTGCCTGGCCGGCCGTCGACGGCGCAGGCGTGGCCGACTGAGGCGTAATGGCGTTGCTATCCTTGAACGGATTGTCAAAGTCAATATTGAGGCGGCCGAGGTAGTCGTTGCTCCCCCTGCTGCCGTACCGGCCCCGATCCATGCTGGCCCGCTTCTTCTTGTTGTTCTTGTTTTGCGCGGCTCGCTCCAGCTCACGCTCGTCCATGCCCAGCAAGGTCAAGAAGTCGGGCTGACCACCTTGGCCGTTTGGCTGCGCGCCCACGGCACGCTTCTCATTCTGGCTGCTGTCGCCGCCGCCGCCGCCGCCACCACCACGGAGCTTGGACGTGAGCCCAGCGCCGGCGGCGGCAAGACGGCCAAACAAGGCCGCTACCCGATCCTTGGCAGAACTGCTGCTTCCACCATCCGCGCCATTGACCGAGATGCTCATCGACTGCGAGTTACCACGGTCCGCGTTGCCGCTGCCGCGAGACGCCCGGCTGGACGCCCGGCTGGCCATTATATCGCCAAAGCGGCCCTTGATTCGCCGAATGTTGTAGTTGAACGTCGCCTTGATGCGCTCCGTCTTTGGCGTTGGTCCAATGCTGCCGCGGTTGATGACATATTCGCCCTTTTCGCCGTTCCGCACAAGGCCCTCGCCGGCGGCTCGACCCCCAAACGAGGCCGGGTCCGTTGACAAGGGTGTGAGCAGAGTGCTGCGGCGCCGCTTCCGCACGCGGCGGCGCCAGAACCACACCAAAAACGCAACGAGGCTCAGAAACGCCACACCACCGATTACTCCTCCAGCCACGGCAATCGTTGTCTCCGGGCTTGTGCCAGGTGTGTCTGTCACGACACTCAGGGCGGGGCTGCTCCCGTCGCCGGCGGCAGCAGCAGCAGCTGCCGTAGAAGAATCGCGAGTTGAGCTAGGGGGTACACTAATCGTCGAAAAGACGGCGGCACCGTTGCCGTTCGTGATGCTCAGAGCGGAGCCCGTGGTTGCACCGCCTCCAGCCGCCTCGGCCCCGGACGAAGCCGCCGCTGCCGCTGCTGACGCTGTTGTCGACGTTGCTGTTGTCGCCGATGCTGTGATTAAGGTGGCTATTACGCCGGTATCAGCTTGACTGGCCTGTATGGTCACAGGAGCGGTTTGTGTTTGTGCTTGTGCTTGTGTCTGAGGTATACTTGTTGAGATGGTGGTCTGGGCAGTTGAAGAGAGAACAGCAACGGTTTCAGGAGTGTCGGTCGTGGTTTCTTGCGCCGCATCGGGCACAACGCCCACGTTTGCAACTTGTGTAGAGCTGGAAGCAAATGTGGATGTGGAAGTGGTGGTGGTGGTGGAGGAGGAGGAGGAGGAGGATGTAGCTGCAGACGTTGATGCTGACAGAGTAGACGCGGTCTCCGTACTCTCTGTGATCGAGGACGATGCCGCCTGCACCGCGTTGGATGTGGTCTGGACATTGCCTCCGTTGGCGTTTGCCGTCGCCGCCGCCGCAGCCGCCGCCGCCGCACTGCCGCCGGCCTTTGGCACGGCCGTGCACCTCTTGCCGTTGATGCTCGTAATAAACTGGCCGCCCGCCAGGGTGTTGGCGCTGGTCGACATGGCCGAGGAGAGAAAGGATTGTGAGATACCGCCGTACTTTGAGGCCGTGTCCAGACGAGCCGCGGCGTAGAGCAACCGGGACAGTCAATGTCCGCCGGGAAAAGCGTGCAGTAAAATAGTGTCGACACCAGGCGAGTCCAGTCGCATGCGAACGAAGAAGAGAAAAGAGAAAGCAGGCCCGTGGGCCAAGTCAGTTGAAAACGATCATCAAAGCTGACCGTGGAAAAAAAGAGGAGGGAGAAAGGCGGATGCCGGGTGGTTTTCTGTGGCGAGTCGACAGGACAAGGCCAGGCAAGCGGCTGGCTGGACAGACGACAAAAGACGGAAGACGGGAGAGGATGGAGGGACTGCCACGAAGGAAGTGTGTGGGAGGGCGAGGCTAGGCGAGAGGAAGGCGGCAGAGAAAGCAGAAAAGGAGGCCGAGATGGGACGGGATCGGCGTGGCCGGCGAGGTGAAATTGAGACTGGCAGCGGCAGAGACCGAAATGGCAGATGCGCTGGTCGAGTCAGTCTGAGAGATGCCGCCGGATGTGGAGGACAGCGATGCTGATGTGATGCTGATGTGGAAGAAATGGCGAGAAGCAACGGGGAAACAGAAGCGAGAAGAAAGTTTCGAAAGAAGGAGAAGATGGCGGCAACGATGGGCAAGAGAGAAAGAACGACCAGCGTCGGGAAACGGGCGGGCGCGCCGGAGGGAAAGAGCGAGGGAGGGACGCAGCCAGGCTGCTGGGCAGGAGGAAGGTGTTTCGGAATCGTCGAGGCCGGGCTGCGCTTTCCCCAGATGCACGTTTCCCGGTTCCAGGCACCGCTCCTTCCTCGAAGCTCCACAGAGCAGCTTCTCCTCCGTATCAATGATTGTGGGCGTTTTGTTCGTCAAGGATCCTTGCAGGAATCTACGAGTATTACAGACCACGTCGGGCGGTCGAGAGTGCTCTGTCTTCAGACAGGATACTGCACGATTGATCGTTGTTTGATGGGAAGCCCAGACAATACGGGATTGGTCCGATCCCAGCCGCAGGGGCGGAGGCAAAAGACTTTGTACGAGTATGTAATGTATGTACATATATCGAAGGAGCAGACAAACAGACGGTGCTGTTGTGGCTCAGTGCTCTGACGTCGTCTCAGACGCGCTTGGATGCCAGTGACGTGCGTACTCAGAGCGACTGTGGCGCTTTGACGCGGCGTCGCCCCTGTCTTGCGACACACCTGAGGCACAGCCAGGCGGGGCCGGGACCAGAAGAACGGGACGTCTGGTCATGGCCAATGGATTGATTGGTGGTTTTCATTGTCATTGTCCTTTGTCTTCATTTCTCTCTTTTTTTCTTTCTGGCTGTACGACGTATTTTCGATGGTCTGAGTTTGCGCATCGCCGTTAATGGCATCTCTATTGCCAACAAGAAGGATGACTCTGGTAACAATAAGAAACCCTCGTTAAGAAGATGGAGCACTGGAAAAGCCTCCGAGGGTCGAAACGACTGTAGTTTTTCCGGAGCTTTGCAAATCGTTACAGATCTCCTGTGCTTCGCTGGTGATACATGCAGTGATTCACCAGGCAGTCCACCCCGACAGGACAAAATGCCAAGCCATTGCTGTTTCACCGGCCGAGCGCTCTTGTCGTTTCCTTTTAACATTGTGTATTGTCGCCGGTTGTTCTAGCGTTCATACCCTGTCCCAAGACCCCGATCGAAATGTTCCGTGAAATGGGTGAAGCGACTCTTGCAGTTTACAGTCATTGTTGGCGGGCATTGCACAAACAGAACGCTGACGAAACATCCTGCCTCTCCTCGATCTTTTCGACTGTTTCCATGCGATGCTTGTCTTTGGCTTCGAGAGCTGCCTCGTCTGTACGAGTACGAGGTACTCGTAGCTATTCTTGTCTTCCGGTCAATCGTCTCCTGGATGCTGCAATCCTCGACCCCGCCCAGCGCGGCGACCTCGGCATCCGAGCCAGAATGAATTGATTGTCTAGCATCAAACACAACGCATGAGACAGCATAGACGGAAAAGTGAGAAAAAAAAGAGAAAATAGGAAACAAAAAGAATCTGCCCAAACAATCTGCTGGTCGATCGTGTGGTCTGGCGGCTCTTTCCTCTTGCGCTGCCACTCAAATAGCCAACGGGACCTAAAGCTAGCTCCCGCGAACAGTGGGCAGCGCCGGAGGCCGGCTATCCATAGTATATGTACGATCGTTTTGCTTTGTCGTGCTTCTGGGGAGAGCCGCGCTGGCAGGACAGAGGCAGACCATATGCAGATGCCAGAGCCTCCACTGTCTTTCGCCTCTGACCGTTCTGTGCACATCCTGTTGTGCTGAGTATCTCGACGTGGCCAACAGACTCGCCTCTAGAAACCCGTTCTCCACTAGAGGCGGGGCATTCTGGTTGCTCTTTCCTCGAAGCGGTGAGATGCCAGAGGACATATCTTACGTTCTTGGTCGTAATATGTCGTAGAGTTGGGCGTTGTATTTTTGCGCGACCGCAGGAAAGGGAAGCAGCAGAGCAGTCTTGGCGCGTCGACGGGGGAAGGTGCGGACGACCGCAGAGATAATAATAGTGCTGCGCATGCAGAGAAACGGCGGGGTGTCTTTGGTGTGTTAGCGGCGGCCGCTGCTGCCAGTAGCAGAACGGCGTGCCGCCAATGTGGCAAGCGCGCTGCCAAAGCGGGCAGGAGCGATCCCACCGGAATCAAGACACGACACAGAAAGAGCAAACAAGCGAGGACAGAGCCCGCGATCTTTGTTCTCCGCGAGCCTCCATTGCCTCTTCCCACGGCCACGCCTTGCCTGTCCCCTCCACGCCCCGGCGTGATCGTCTGATCACTGGCCGTCGCGACAGCGCCCCTCTCCGCAGCTGCTGGCTAACAAGCTCCGCGCCCCGCCCCGCGCCGCTCGTCCCTCGTCTCCTCTGCGGCTTTCCCAGCATCACGCACTCTCTCGAGGCTCGCCGTCGCTGCTCTCGCTGCCCCCGGCGTCGGCAGCCGTCTCTCCGACGCCCTCTCTGGCCCGCCGTTCCGAGAGCGCGCCTGCTCTCCCCGCCGCAGCCATGTTTGGAGGCGTACCCCTCTTTTGTACGTCCCCGGCTCGTCTCTCACCCGTCCGGCCTCGACGGCCTTCCTGGCATGTTGCCTCTCATCCTGGTCCCGGCGAGCTTTCTTTTGTTTTGTGGCCTCGCATCTCCTGTGCTCTGTTGCTTCTCTACTTGTTTGCTCTCTTTTTTTGCTCTGCTTGTTTTATACTTTCGTGTCGAGCTTTTGCTCTCTATTTTTTTTCTTTTTCTTTTTTTTTCTTTTTCTTCTTTTTCTCTTCTTTTTCTTATTACTTTTTATCCCGCTCCCCTCCTTCACAGCCCTTCAAGTGACCGTCCTCTTCCCCCTCATCCATGCCTTTGGCATGCCTCCCATTGCAGTGTCTCACTGTCGGCAGTCTGATCGTCTCCGCACTATGCATCCGTCTCGACATCTCGGCTTCTGCGCATCCCGCTCGTCTTGTTCTTTGCCGTCCTTTTCTCCCCAGCCTGCAATCGTCCCTGTCTGACTCTCCCTGCCACAGCCAATGCGCCCTCGCCGGCCACGCCTCCCAAGGACGTTCCGCCGCCCACGCCCGTCAACTTTCCCCGCTACTTTGCCGAGTTGACAGGCGCGGCCCCTGTCCGCCCACCGGCAGAGAAAGCTGCTGGTGCGCCGGGGCCTGTGAAACGGCTCTCCCCGACGGCCGTCCTGCAAAGCATTGTCCGCCCGACGGAGATCGGTCTCCAGCACTTTGAGGCCCTCGGCGTGCACATCCGGCAGGATGCTGCGCCCGCGGCCATCATCCCCGACTACCACAGCCTCGTCCCCGACTTTGCCGCGTGGGACGACATTGCGTACGACGACGCACGCGAGCTCAACGAGTCCACGCGGCGCCCCATCAGCAACGGCAACCGGTCGCCGGGCATCCAGACCTACCTCGACCGCAGACGCGAGCTGTCTATTGACAACAGTGCTGCGTACCGGTCGGTGCGGCGCTTGCAGCCGCTGTACCCGGGACAGCCTCCCGTGCGCCTCGGTAACGCATATGAGTTTTACCGCCACCTGGAGAGCTTCTCCTCCTTCTGGGACGACACGTCCATGGCACCATCCCCCTCCAAAAACCCTTCAAAGTCGTCGCACCCGCCATCCGAGGCGGGAGATGCGTCGGGTGCAGGCAAAAACCACGAGCAGGGCGAGAAAAGCGGCGACGGCGACAGCGGCGACGGCGACGGCGACGGGAATGAGAGCGGCTGCGATTCCGTCTCGTCCGCATCGTCCACTGCCGTCACCACAGACTCGGAGAGCAAACCGTCGTCGCCAGCAAAGGACGGCGCGCCGTCAGTTCCAGAGATTCGCTTCTACCGCACAAACGCCGGCAGCCAGATGCCGCCCGAGTTCCGCCTGAACATGATCACGGCGTTTCTCAAGCTCGTTGCCTACGACTTTGGCTGCAACGTGTCTGCGCCTCGTATGGAGCCGCGCCTCTACCTCAACGCAGGGACTGTCACGGCCGAGGAAGCACAAGAGCTGGACAAGGCACACCAGAGCGCAAAAGAGGGCCAGCCGCAAGACAAGGCCCCGCCGGCCTCTCTCGCCAAGACGGCAAGACCGCCCGCCTCTTACTTTTCCTCGGGCTGCATCTTTGTCTTTCGCTCGCCGACAACCCGCGAGGCTGCGCGCGCCGGGATCGTCGAGGGCCCCTTGGCAGCCGTCAGCGCACGCCACACGACAACGTTTTCGGCGCCCGGGGAGAGCACCACCGACAAAGACTCTGCAATCGACCTGGCACGGGAGCTAGTGGCTGCTCTGCTGACGGCCCAGCACCGGGCACGCGAGGGCCGGGCCGAGCGGCGCATCGGCAAAGGCGAATGGTGGGCCACCAAGCCGCGCTGGGGCGGCGGGCCAGGAGGCCCCATTGGCCGCGAGGTCGACTCGGCGCCCAACACGGACGAAACCATTGACGCCGCGAGCAGGGCCGAGGGCAGCGGTGGCAGCGGTGGCAGCAGCGGCAGCAGCGGACCGAGCAGCAGCGGCATGGCGCGAGCACTGAAATTCGCGGCCTCTGCGAGAGACAGCGGCGCAACAGGGGGCAGCGGCGGGCGCAGCAACCTGATGAGCGCGCTCGCGTCCGCATACAGCGTCGCAGACATGCCTGTGCGCGGCGGCGCCAAGAAGCCGCGCAAGGGCCTGGCCATCTACGACAACTACCGCATGGTGCGGCCGCCGAGCTCCAGCTGGGACAAGAAGACGCGGTACCAGGCGATTGGCAAGGCCGCGGGCGCCGACTACGACGACATTTTTGTCGTGAGCGCGCTCTTCCACCACATGTCGATTGTGCGCGTGCGCGTGCCTCTCCGGCTGCTGCGGGTGCTGGACGGCGAGGACGGCGAGGACGGCACGGGCGGCAAGGACGGCGAGGGAGATGGAAAGCAAGGCGAAAAGGGGCAAGACTGGGCCGGCCTCGAGGTTGTGCGCAGCCCCTGGTACGATTTTTTTAAGGTGGAGGACCGGCTCAAGGCAATGCAGCTGTCGTGGGCCATGATGGCGTACTTGATGCGGGAGCAGGACACGGATGTGAAGATGGCTGGTTCGTCGTGACGATTTGCAGGCTTATGAGGTGCTACTTCGTAGGCCATCACTCGCGGGTGTTTCTGTTTCTGCCTGTGCGTAATTAATTGTATGTCTCTCTGTATAGAACTATCAAGATGAAACTGCTAAAAAGTGATGACCAAGAAAAGACCTTTGCGTCTCTTTTTTCCCTTTCCGATAGACCAGATAAACAAAAGCAAACGGATATACAAAATTGTAAGAAAAAAAGATTGTATAGGAGAAGAAAGAGGACAGATGCCGGCAATAATTAGAGCTTTGGAAAACAGGAAAAATGGCAGCATAGCAAAATCCGTTCTCAAGATATAGCAATAAAAATGGTAGCCCGCGACCAGAAGAGAAAGTAGAATCGAGAAAGGAGTTGGTAGCGGACTTGCAGCATGCTCACTCGCTCTCGCTGGCAGAAGGCGCCTCGTTGCTCATGCAAAGACTATTTATTTACATGACAAATAGTAGGTTTGTGTCTGGACGCTGGTTAGTATGTTTGTGCCGTGCCCGAGATGCAGAGAATGCAAAAAACGAAACCAAAATTACATGCTTGCATAAAAGAGGCCTTACCGAGAGGGTGTGAGCTCGACAGCTGTGGCTTCTGAGTATAGCGAGTGGACAGCTCGTCACGGATGCTGTTCAACAGCTGGACATAGCTTTGCTGGGGGTTCTTCTTGAGAGAGGAGATGAATGCCCACGACATGGCGCCGGTGGCTTGTGAGGCGATGGTGGCGTCGGCCCTGTCAACAATGTTAGTGGCTGTGCTCCGCGTGCTTGCCAAACGCAACCCGCCGCCCAGGACCAAGGTTATAATAGCCCTTTCAGAGAGAGCTATACCTCGGTCCAGGGCGCGTAACAACGTTCTAATCTAGCATACAGGACCGCTTCGAAGAAGGGTAAAAACAAACAAAAAATCAAATACAAGCAACGCGGGAAGAGGGCACGTACGAAGTCTGGTCGTCCTTGCTGCCAGAAAGCATTATGACGTCGGCCGGCGACGTCTTGGTGGCGAGCGTACGAGCGTGTGCCTCGTCGCCGCCGGTTGCCTTCTTGAAGAAGCCCATAATGTTGTGAGCAACACCGCCCAGATCGCCCTGGCTGTAGGACGAAATGACATTGAGCAGGCCCTGGCCGGCCTCCTTTGCCAAGTTGGGCTCCTTGAGAATGCCCTGTGTCGAGTAGATGTAGGGCAGGTCAAGCGCCGTCCCTGAGTGGCAAGAGTCGAAGATGGCGGTCAGGCGAACGCCGGCCATCAGTGGCCGGACCATGATACGGTGCATTTCGTCGTCGGTGATGTGGCTGTGGGTGCGGAAGTCGACGGGATAGATGACCTCGTCGTAGCCGTCGTCCTCGTCGCCGTCGAGGTCTCGTGTCTGGCCGCCGTGTCCAGAGTAGTGGAAGAACAGCGAGTCGTTTGGCCGCGCGTCCTTGACGAGCCAGTGCATTGCGCGCAAAATGTTCTCCTTGGTCGGCTGGCTCATGGGGTTCTGCTGGTCGTCTGTGAGGATGACCATGTCCTCGCGCTTGTAGCCAAAATGCTCCACGAGGTACGAGGACATGTTCCGGACGTCGTTGATGCAGCCGCGGAGCTGGCCCCGCTGGCCAAAGTAGTTGATGCCGATCAGCAGGGCTTTCCTCCGGCCAGTGCACTGTGAGTATTGGTAGTTGTACGAGTTTGGCGCACCGTTGCCAAATGCCTGCGGTGTCTGGGGCGGCTTGTGAATGTTTGGGTCGACATAGGTGTTTGCTAGAGCGTATTAGAGACGTCCACAGAAGCAAGAAGAAGAAGAGGAAAAAAAAAAAAAAAAAAAAAAAAAAAACGTACACTGCCGAGACCCGCTGGGAAACTGCTGCTGGCCGCCGTTGTATGGCGCACTATAATGCTGCTGCTGCTGCTGCGGTAGTGGTGGCTGTTTGGGGTTCTTGTTAGCCTGCAAAGCCCAACACGGACAACAAGAGTCGCAGTTGGACCTGTTGGCGAGAGTGCGACGCTGCATACCTGGTTGTAACCGTACGGCTGGGGAGGCGGCTGGTGGTACCCGTATGCCGGGCCGGCAGGGCCAGGTGGAATGTATCCGTTGTACTGCTGAGGAGGACTGCCAAGACGGCATTAGCATGAGCCTGGACTGACGAGTTCGAGATGCATCCATCCGACGAGGCCGGTCGATCACGACGCCTGGGAAAGGGGGGAGGGAGGTACGCACACGTAGTAGCCCTGGGGGGGGAATGCGCCGGGCGGCGGCGCGCCGTACGGGCCGTAGTTCTGGCCTGGATATCCGGACATGTTTGCGGCTTGTGGTTGCCGAGTCTTGGGTCTTGGCCAGGGGGTGAGCGGACGTCGGCCGGCGCGTTGAACGACGGGAGAGGACGGCGTTGCACGCAGTTAAGCGGCGGACCCGAGCGTCTTGTTCTGTCGACTGTTGGTCGGCGCTATTCTTCGGGAGGCCCCGAGCGTCCCAGGAGCGGGCAAGAAGAGTGCGGTTTCGAGATGCAGACGCGTGGCAGCCTTGGCGCCGAGTGTCAGCACGCGTTCGATGCGGAAAACAAAACAAACAGGCAAAGGCAGGAAACAGAGGACTCTTGGGGCCGTTTTAAGCAGGGAGGCACAAGGTAAGCCCCGGGCTGCGCGAGAAGCTCGCAAGAGCTGCAGACGGGGGCTGTGGCAGGAGAAGCAGCTGACGCCGCTAGTCGGACGAAGCGCAGAAACAAGAAAAAGGAAAGACGGGACGACGCATGGGGGGGAGAGGGCGGGCCTGCTGGCGGAGATGAAGCCGCACCAGAAACCAGGCGCGCGAGCCTGGAGACGGGGAGAGAGCGCAGAGACGGTGTGAAGCCGCACAGGCCTCTGGGTTGTATCAGGGCACTTACAGAAGGGAGACAAGGGCCGGGTGTGGATGGCGGTCCGGAGAGGCCGAGAGCTGGGGTTGCGAGAAGAAAAGAGAAGAGAAAAAGAGAGAAAAAAGAGCCGGCGGGTATGGAGCGAGACGTTGCGAAATCAGCGGGCGGGAGGGGCAGGGTCGAGATGCTGGCCGGCGGTGGCGGCGGAAACGAGGGCGCGTGAGAACGAGGCGGGTGGGAGAGATGCCCAATGGCCGTGAACAGGAAGCACGAAAAGCACAAAGAGGAGAGAAGAAGAAGAGGCGAGGTGGTGGGGCGATGTGCGAGAGGGGTAGCTTTGATTGGCTGCCGGGAAGGTCAGTGAGGACAGCGGACAGGAAGGCAAGAGCGCCGAGAATGCGGAATGCAGAGGAGCAGCGAAAAAGAAAGAATGAAAAAAAAAGATGGGAAGGCCCGACGTCGAGGCCTGGCTAGCAAAGGGACAGGGGAAATAAAGAACGGGGCGGGAGTCTAGGTGTTGGAAACGGCAGGAACGAAAATGACAGGCGGCACCAGGCCAACACAATCGGGCAGTGGGTGGCAAGTGGCAGTGGCAGTTGAGCGCAATACTGGTCGTCCTTGGTCGGGGTGGTTCCTTCTAGTTCTCTTTATTCTCTTTCTGAACGGGCAGGAGCGTTCGTGGCAGACGCCTGGCGCCAGTGTTTTCCGGCGCTGCGCTGGCGGCTCGGCGTTAGTACACGAGTTAGGGTGGGCAAGGCCAGCTGGACGGGAGGGGCTTTGCTCCACGCCTCCTCCGTAGCCAGGCTTTCTTGAACGGAAAGTACGATGGGATGGCGTTGGGCGGCGCTAGCAGCAGATCTCGGAGCTCGTCAGAACAAAGCAAGCACGGCGCTTTCGTCCCCGATATCGTCGACAGGCGGATGCCGTTTGTATTGGGTGCTGGTGTTGACTACATGCGTAGATGGACGTTCTGTCAGCGCTCAGCGCATACAGAGTATGAGGATAGAATGTGTCAAAGGCGGCAGTCCTGGGAGACCATCCGCGCCTGCCGTGCGCAAGACACGTCGTATGCCAGCGACATATCGCACCTTCCCCGGCCACAGTCGTATCTGCTTCTTGCCCAGAATTGATCTCCGCTTGGCCAATCATTTTTGCCCTTTCTGCCTCTGCACATCCCTTTTCGAGAGCTCCAAGCCCACCCCTGCCGCCGAGACGGACCAGGACGCAGCCTGCCAACGTCGTGCTTGCACATCCCCTGCCACGGCTGATCGACAGAAGCGCGAGCAGTGCTCGTGGAAGATGCGCGCGCAATCTCCCAGGCAGGCAGAGCGCGTCGTCCCGGAGAGCGTCCCAAGATTGGACAACGGACACGGCGCGTTCGGGCTTCTCAGTAAGATACGAGCAGGCAACCAAGGCGTCCCGGCAGGTCGGCGAGTGGGGGCAGCAGACGAGCAGGCGGACAGCAGCTGATACCCCAGACAGGGCGGACGGAAAGCAGTACGATACGAGTGTATCTTACTCACTTTGGATGCGGGCAAAAGAGCTCCTTGCTGCGAACAACGTGCTCCATGCAAGTACAGCCTCTCCTCGCTGGCCGTGGCAGGCTGTGCTATGGCAACGGTCACGTCCGGCCCGGCTCTACCCAGGGGGGAGCAAGGGAGAGACGGAAGAGGCTGCTGGACGGTTCGCCAGATCAAGAGGCCGCTCACGCAGGCCGCAACGGCACAATGGCCAGCGCAGAGGTTCCAGGCCGTATCCCCAGCCAATGCGAGCGCAGCATTCCTCGCCAGGAGCCAGATTGCAATTTGGGCCGTCAAGGGGGCTTCCAAGGGTCCTGGGCCCTCCCGCCACGGCCAGACATTTCTTTTTCCTGTCTCGCGACCTTTGGACGCAAGGCCATGCGAGACAGACGACCACGAAGAAGCAAACAATGGGTGCCCCATACAGTGTGGCCTGGACGACTGGGCCCTTGCAAACGCTTTTGGCTAGATGCCGGGGAAGGCGACCAGCTGAGGAGCCCCTGTCCGTCGGGCACCTGGCCAATCACCACGTGCGGTTTGACGGACCTGTGCATGCGGCTAGGCCGTCTTTGTCCCTGGCGTTGCCGACACCACGCGGCAGCGTCTCGCTGGGGTGGCCACACCGTGCGTGCTCTCCGATGAGTTTCTCATTGCTCATTTCGAGGGCACGCAACGTCAACAAAGACACGGAAGGGCTGTCGAGCTGCCAAATCAGCAAGGCTGCAGCGCCGTGTCGTACGAGGATTGAGCCCTCCCTGTCTCGTTCTGCATTGTGAACTGTTAACGACATGTGGTAGGGTCTTGCGAACAGCGGCAGCCAAGTGGTTTTTTTTTCTTTTTCTTTTTTAGCAACGGCGGATGCACCCAAATGAGGCACGCCATATGTTTTCAGAGGCCGCCAGGGACAAGAAAGGCTTTGAAAGGCTCGGCATCCTTTCTGGTACGGTCGCGACAAGGCCACGCGAGGCATGTGCTCACGGCAGACGACACGCCGGACACGCGTGGAGTGCATTCCAATCCTCTCGGTGCAAAGTACACCGTCTCCGCAGAACCTACCGGAATACTCTCCGTCTCGTTCGGCAGGACCCTCGCCCCCGTTCCTGACCCGCCTGGCCCGTTCCTGGACGAAGAAGTCGACGTCACTCTGCCCACCATCTTCAAAGTAGCGCCAACGACGGAGGTGGTGCGAGGCTGGAAATTGTGCAGGCGCACGAGGACGGCGTTGTGCAACACGGACAAAGGCAGACTGCCTATGTTTAGCACGCACAACATGCACATCGAGCCTGTTCCTGCCGCCGGGTGCATTAGCTTGGGCTGTGCAGTGGTGTCCGAACGCTGGTGCCGGCGGTCGGCACTAGAACCATCACCGGCGAGGTCTAAGCCTCCTTTTCTGGAGAAGACTAGCCCTGCTTTTCAGCTGGCCACGCCAGAACGCCTTTCTCTGGGCGGCGCCGCCTCAATACGATAACTGAGTATAGTGGCTGCCGCCAGTGTTGCGTGTCGACGACAGGTCGTGTTCCTTGTCCTTTGTTCTTTTTCTCATCTCCACATCCCGCATCTTCCCCTCGGACGCCTTGGCGCTGCATCTGCATCTTGCTTCTCTTCTTGAGCATGGCACCAGCCCGGCACGTGACCGGACCCGGGAAGGATACTAATTCATTAGTCAGCATCGTCACTGCTACCAATGATTTCGACCAGAGTGGAGTCTGTCGTCCCATCTACTCGCACAACTTCATCACGACGTTGCCTGGCTGTTTCCTGTAGCAGCCACGACAACGCGAATGCCAGGCATCCCCGCTATGGTTGCCATAACGAACGACGCGCAAGCCTGCTCGGCGAGAGGTTCACAGCATAGCCCCGTCGAACGCAATCGAATACGAAGCCGCACTGCAGTGCCCGGCGCCGAGGATGGCAGACGGCCCAAGACGATCCAAACGAGCACGACTCAAAGAGCGACAGCCGTCCGACGACGTCTTCGAAGCCGCGCCTGGTGGTAGTAGCAACGACACCTCTTAACAATCGACCTTGTTACCGACAGCAACCCAATCTTGAAGACAAAACTCAAGCATGTTGACATCCACAATCACTGGTTGCGGGAGAAAACCAAAAATGGAGAAGTAATTGTCACCTACGTGAAATCCGCAGACAACATTGCAGACGGTTTCACAAAAGCCCTCTACAGACCTGCACACCGAAATTTTCTCCGTCAGATCCCCATGATAACCAGCCACGATCAATAACACGCTTATCTCCACTATCTCACAACACAAGATCGCGCCTGGTGGTAGTAGCAACGATGCCTCTTTGATTTAGGAGTGGCTCCAGACCGTCGAAGCCGGCGTGCCGTCAAAAGAAAACAAAGAATCGCAGGGTGTGGACATGGAATACGACGCAGACGGTTTCCGCCGTCCTGCGACGATCGGCTGGGAACCCGCTGATTCTCGACGACGACGACCGGCGCACGACGCCAGCTATCTCGTACGAGGGCGACGACGACGTCGAGTGGCTTCCCTCCCCGGGGCCAGTCCCGGGGCCAGTCTCGGGGCCCGTCGTACGAGCAAGCCAGGGCAACCCGCCGCGTCACCGAGCAACTACGTACGAGCATCAAGGTACTCGCAATCCCGCGCCTGCGCCTTAAATCCCGGAATCTCCAGGACGTCCCTGTGAAGCCTAGGATCCCTAAGCCGCTACACGGTCTCGAGATGCCAACGGAGTCCCACTACCAAATGTTGCGCGTTGCGCTGCCGTGCCTGGCGTCATGATGCCAGGTGACGGACCTCGTCCAAGCCGACCTTATCTGTTCATAGGCTTGTCCGAGCTGCAAGGTCAGCACGCCGGTGCCTAACATGCTATACGGCTACAAGAGCACGTTGTTCACAGTGGCGGAGAGCACCGCCGCCAACATCCGATGGGCGGTAGTGTGACGTACCCTTTTCTCGTCGTCGAGTTCAAGGGCGACGGCGGCAGCATGTACGTGGCCACGAACCAGTGCCTCGGCGGTGCCGCCGTGTGCGTCAATCTTGCCGAGGATCTCAACCGCCGAGTGGTGGATTACCACAGCGTGGAGAATCGCGTCCACGACGATGCTGCCCCTGCACCGCCCTTGGTCAATAGCGCTGCCTTTAGCGTTGCCGTCAACGCCTCTCTGGCACAGTCGTACGTCTCGTGGAAGGACGGCGACACGTACCTGACACAAAAGGTGCGCGGCTTTGCCGTCCAAGAGCCGGACCACTTTATCCAGTTCCGCCAGTTCGTCCGCAGCGTCCTGGACTGGGGTGAGATCCAGCGACTGGAGGAGGTCCTCAACGCGCTCGCCTATCTGCAAGCCGTGTTTGAAAAGCGCATTGCTGAGGCCAAGTCACGTCCCCGCCCAGAATCGCCTTCCCCAACACGGGCCAAGCGAGGCCGGTCGTCGTCGGCGGCTTCGCGTGGCTCATCGCGTGCAGGACACGAGCAACATACATACGACAGCATGGAACGGCGTTTTCTGGTGGTTTTGACGGAACAGGGAGAGACTAAACTCGGCTGTATATACCCTAGAGCATGTATGGATAACAAGCAAAGGGGACGGCCAAGTGGCTTCCACAGACGAGACGGGTTCAGGCTTGGGTATCAAGAGGTTTACAAGGCAGGCCATGAGATTGACCAGGATGGATTGAGTTTATGGGTTATGGAAGAAAACGGCGTCGAGGCGGGTCTTCGTGGACGTTGGGTCACAGTTTATATTTGGGGCATGGTTTCTAGGTAGGAACCGACTGGTGGTTATTGAATTTGCCACTGTTCTGTGACGTCTACAAGCAGGCGCCATGGTTTTTCCACTGGACAGTCTCATTCTGCTGAGAAGCACAGCGACGTCTTCGTCAGAAGGAAACCGCAGCCAATGCAGCCATCTGCGTCTTGAGAGGGCCGTTGGTCGGCGACGCTGCATCCTGCTCGTCTTGTCGTTGTATCGTGGCTTGTCCGTGGGGGAAGAAAAATAGGGTATGAGATGTTGAAGGATTGGGCTCAGTAAAATAAGAGAAAAATATGAATATGAAAGGTATGAATATTTGATTAGTGCTGTTTGAAAAATTATATTTGAAAAATTATATATCTAAAAAATATCAACTCCAAAAAATATAAATATGGAAAATACAAATTTGATAAAAGAAGACCTCAAATATACATACACATATATATAAAGGGATTTGAGTAACACGCCGAAAAAAACTGACACCGTATAAAAAAACCACATGAAGCAGCGCATCTCGAAACAACAAAATTACACCAAAAGACATGTTTTATTGACCTGCACAGGCAGTGCTCCATACAGCCCGTCTTCACACTATCCTTTCCAACAGGCCATGCCGATATAAGTGAAATCCACCGATGCAAACCCGTGCAAACGCATCAGGGGAAAGCACAGTCTGCTGCAGCGCAGAATGCAGAATCGGAATGTAGATTGCCGTCCAGGAAACAGGGCCATCCAAGATAATCAAAAGGCAAGAGAACAAGGGCAGCAAAACGCAACAGAAAAAACGGAGAGGAAGAAAACAACAGCAGAAAACACCGGTCCAACCAGTAAAGAAACCAGAAAAGCCAAAAGCCCGACACCGGAACACCATACATGGTCATGCTTTTTTGTCGTTCACCGCCTCTCGTGCCCGCCCTGCGCATCACTGGCCGGTCCTCGGCGCCGCGGCGGTGGCCAGCTGGACACGCCAGGCTGCCCGCATCTGCTGCATGCGCTCGGCCTTCCGCACGTCCTCGGCCGCCGCCGCCAGCCGCTGCCGTGTTGCTTCTTGCTGGGCCCATTGGCCCGCCGCGTGCTGGGCACGGACCACAAACTGCACGGCCAGCACCACGCGACGCAGCGTCTTGCGTGCCGACTTGGCCACGGCGGCCTTGCTGGCCGCCCGGTCGATGCTTGCCGACTGCAGGGCAGGCTGCTTGACACCCAGCTGCCGGAGGATGCCCTGCAGCATCTGCAGGTCTGCCTTGTTGCTGCAGAGGGTTGTTAGTAAACGACTAGAAACGACCGGAATGGCAGACTCGAAGAACATAAAAACATACCAAGCAATACGCATCTCCAGGTCCCGGGACACGAGCTGCTTGCCCAAGACGGCGCCGCACCGCAGTCGTGCCTCGCGCTCCCACCGGGCCTGCATCCAGTCGATCTGCATGCCAAGGCCACGCAGCTCCCTGCGGTGGCGGATGCTTTGCTCTTCCGAAGCACGGACGAGAGCGTCCGTGTCCGCTTGGCCGTTTTGCCGGCTGCTCGCCGCCGCCGCCAGCACGAGCTCGCGCGTATTGGTTGGCGGGTCGCTGACGGTGCCGTAGTGCATGGCCGCCTTGGCCCTGCTGACGGTGGCCTGGAGATCGTTGACCTCGTGCTGCAGGCGCTGGGCCTCGGAGCGGTAGGACGCCCGCTCGGCGCGTGCACGCTCGAGCTTGGCCCGCAGCGCCTCCTCGGAGCGGACGGCCTCGTCCAGGGCGGCCTGGTGGTCGCGCAGATCGTGCTCCAGCGCCTCGGCCTCGACCTGCGTCTTGCGAAGCATGGCGTGGAGGTTGCTGCGCTCTTCGCGGCTCATCTCGCTCGACACGGACTCCGAGTCCGACCCGGCCTTGTTATGCTGGGCGTCGGCCAGAGCCAGCGCCAGCTCGTCGCGCTCGTGCCGGTACCGCTCGAGCTTGGCCTGCACCTTGCGCAGAGCCGCCCCGTGTGCCGAGGTTGCCTCGGCGGCTGCTTCCTGCGCCTCGTCGAGCGCCTGCTCCAGGATGGCCCGCTCCTCCTCCACCTCGCCGATGCGCACCTCGAGCTCCTCTGCAGTCGTTGCCGACGCGGCCGCTTGCCGCTCCGTCTCACGCACCGACCGCTTGAGCTCCGCCACGGACCGGTGCGCCGCAATGAGCTGCTCGCGCAGCTGTGCAATCTCGGCCCTGCGTGCCGCCGAGCTCGACGGGGACGTGGCCGAGCCGACTTCTTCGGTGGCGTCTGGTGAGCGCAGCAGACGCTTGACGTCTGCCTCGTGTGCCGCCCTTTCCAGGTCTGCAATCTGGCGGCGAAGCGCCTTGACGGCGTCCTTGTGCGCCACCTCGCGCTGCAGGTACTCGCGCTCCTTGGCCCGGGCGGCCGACAGGTCGCGGCGCATCAGCGACAGTTCGCTCGTGCTCGTGTCGTCGAGGCCAGATGCGGCTGGCTTGGGGAGCGCGGCCGCCACCTCGTAGTCTGCAATGCGGCGCTCCAGATCGCGGATCGTGCGCCGCGCCGCCTGCAGCTCTTGGCTCTCCGTTGTCGATGTTCGCAGACGCATGCTCTGCAGTTCGCGCACCTCTTGTCCGAGCCGCTCCTCCTCGTTTGCTGCCTTTTCGAGCTCCTCTTCAAGCGTCGTCTCAAGCGCCTGGCACTGCTCCGCGAGACTCTTGTTTTCCTCCCGTAGGCGGCGCACCTCGCCGTCCAGCTTCATCTTGGCTGTTCGGAGATCAATGCGTTCCTGGTCTATGCGGAACGTGTCGCCGTCGGTTTGCTGCGACCGCCGAAGCTGCTCCTGGGCCTCATCGCGCTCGGCCTTGGTCTCGGTCAGCGAGGCCCGCAGCGAGTGCAGCTCGACGTTGATGGTGGCGAGCTGGTCCTGCAGGCCTTGCTTCTCCTTGGTGATCCTCGACACGTTGGCCGCCGATTCCGCAATCTGTGTCCGCATCCGCTCCATCTGCTCTCTGTGCTCCCGTGCAGCGGTGGCAGCCGACTCTTGCAGTGCCGTGATGGCCGTCGTCGTAGATGCTGCGCTTGAGCTGCCGGCCTGCGCAGCCGCCAGCTGTGAACGGAGGGCGTCCCGCTCCCTTTGTGCAGCGTCCTTGGCATGGCGCGCTTGATCGGTCTCGCGCGCCAGGGACCGCTGCAGGGACGCAACCTCGTCCTCGAGCCGCTCGGACTTGGTCTTTGCGGTCTGGCTGTCGAGGCTGGCGGAACGAAGCTCGTCGCGCACCGAGGCGAGCTCCTTGCGGAGCCCGTCCAGCGTTCCTTGCCGCGTCTCGAGCTGGGCCTGTAGGCTCTCCAGCTGGCGCCGCAAGACGCTCTCTTCCGACTCGTGACGCAGTCTCTCGCTGTCCATCAGCTCCTGAAGCTGCGCCTCCTTGCCCGAGAGCGCCCCCTCCGTCTCCCGGAGCCGGTTGATTGTCTGCTGCAGTCGGTTGCGCTCGGCCTCGAGATGCTCACGGTCCGTGTCCCATTTCTCGCTGTCAATGTCGTAAAGATGCTCTTTCTCGCTGATTTCTGTTTGCAGGTCGATAATGTGTTTGTTGAGGCGGTCAATCTCGGCCTTGGCCTGTGTGTTGAGGTCCTGTTCCGCCTCGAGGCTGTGCTGCCGCTCCAGGTCGAGATCGCTCTCCAGCTGAGCCACGGCCTTTTGCAGCCGGGAAACATCGCGCTGCAGAGCTGCCGATTCGCTGGCCAGGGCGTCGTGGCGTGTCTGGAGAAGCACCTTTTGATCGCGCGCCATGTTGAGGTCTGCGTGGGCTTCCTTGAGCTGCGAAGCGGCAGAGAGGGCCTCACGCTCGGCCACATCACGTGCCTGCCGAGACTCCTTGAGCTTGAGCTTCAGGTCCTCGGCCTCCCTCTGCTGCGCTTCGTACTTCTGCTCCAGCTGCTCGAGCTCGCGCTGCGACTTGTCGAGCTCGCCCTGCAGCCGTGCCACCTTTTCCTCCACCTGGCGGGACAGGCCCTTGGTGTGGACGGACTTGTTGGCCATCTCTTCTTGCAGCTCCTCTAGGTCCTCCTCGGCGCGCTTCCTTTCCGTCACCGCCTCGTCCAGCTTGTCCTTGAGGTCGTCGACTTGTTGTTCGAGGCGTCGAATGTCGGCTTCGAGGTCGTCAATGGTCTCCTTGGCCTCGTCGAGCTTTTCGCTCGAGCTGGCCTTCTCCTCAAGCTCTGCTATCCGTTCGCGGTTCTCTTCCATGCGGGCCTCCATGGACACCTGCAGGTCTTCGAGCTCGTCTTCCTTTTGCGAGATGACGCGGTCTTTCTCGCGCAGGTCCGCCTCGAGGTCCTCGATCTCGTCGCGGTGTTTCTCGCCCTGCTCGTCGAGCTGGCGCTGGAGGTCTTCAATATCGGCGTCCTTGGAGGCCAGCTCATCGCGCAGACGTTCCAGCTCGGCACGCAGGCTCTCGTCCGCCCCGCGCACGGCCATCTGCTCTTGCATGTTCAGCATCTCTTGCCGATAGTTTTCGAGATTCTGCTCTGCCGAGGTCAGGAGCTTCTTGCACCGCCCCAGCTCGCGCTGCAGGGTGACCTTGTCTACCTTGAGCTCGGTGTTCTCCTTGAGGGCCGCATCGCTGAGGCCGGGCCCGGATTTGCGCAGTGCTTCCTCCAGAAAGTGGATCTTGAGCTTCAGCCCAAAGTTCTCCTTCTCGATCCTATCGATGACGTTCTCCTGCTCTCGCAGAGAGAGCTGGTTTCCGTCCTGGAGAGGCCCGCCGCTGTCCTTGCCGTTGCTGCGCGGCCGCGTGACCACGGGCGTTGACGCGATGCTGCTGCTGTCGATGCGCGGCAGTGGCGTACTCTCCACGTACGACGCGTTGCGGGAGACGCCGAAGCTGCTCATGTTCATGGCGCCGGGGACGGGCATGGTCGTGTCGTCCTCGTCGATCTTGCCGAGAGAGAGCGGGATCGCGCCGGCTCCACCGTTCTCCTTGCCCCAGTGCCCGCGCCGTGCGCTGTTTCGCGTTGCGGACTTGAGGAGAGGCGTGAACTCGACGCCGCCAATGCCCTCGGGCAGGTTCTGCCGGCTGCTGAACGGCGCGCGTCCGCCCGCACCGCCGCGCGGCGTGCGCAGACTTGGCTTGCCGCCATTGCGCAGCTGGTCAAAGATGTTGCCGTCCTTTGTAGGCGACACAAAGGTCATCTCCTGCGAGACGTCGAATTCCGGGGGCCGGTCAATGTAGGTCGCGTCGCCGGCGTTTGTCCGCGGCGTGTCGAGGGCGCCCAGCCCGGGATGCACCATGTCGACGGCGGCCGAGGCGGGCAGCGGCTTAGCTGCAAGGCGTCGGGAGGCGTGTCGTCGTGGTAGAGGCTGGGACGAGGTCGAGTGTGCTGTCGAGTGTGCTGTCGACGGTCAACGCATGGATCGCGAAACGCGCGAATTGGTGCGTGTGAAAAAGAAATGTGCGGCGCTGTGCAAGCAAGCAAAACAGTCGGAAACGCAGCCGGTCGTCACGTCGTAAACACTGAATGGGATAGAATAGATACTGCAGGCGAATTGGTTGTGCATCTGTGTGCTTTGCAATGCCACGAAAATAGACCGTTGTCAGTGCGGACCCACTTTGCGGCGCGTCGTAGTGTTTACATACTTCTAAAAAAGGCTAGCGCGCACCATTCCACCCCTCTCTGTGGCTCTTGCCCGAAAGAGTCGTATCACATGACCGCGCGTGCTTTCCGAGTTTGCGGACGTCAGGCAGACGCGCTGTGTTGGCCGTTCCTTCCGTCTCGCTACTGGACGCCGAGCACCTTCCGGGAGTGGCACGGGGTACGATCAGGAGCGCGGGGACTGCGTTTTGGCTTCATCTTCTCCTTTTTGGCCTTTCTTCTTTTTCAAGAAGAGCATCTCAGACAAAACCAGTAACACAACATGTAAGTTTTGGCTTCGCTCACACTGCGTCTGCCACGGTGCTGACGACGGCATGACAGGGCGACTGTGGCTGTTCCGGCGCGGGCCGGAAACGCCCCTGCTGCCGGCAACAACAGCAACAAGGAAAACATACCTCGTGGCCGGCTGCCGCCGCCCAAGGCCTTTGACACGCTTAGCAAGCCGTTTCGCTGCCCGGGCGCGTCCACGGCGAGCGCGGCCGTGGACCGACCGACACGAAAGCGCAAGCGGGTGGACTACAAGGGCGCGGACGGCAGCGCGGACGGCGACAAGCCGTACACAAATGCAGACCGGCTGGCGCTGTCCACGCGCGAGGCCAACAAGTTCCCCGTGTTCCGCGTGCTGGACAAGGAGCAGGCGTTTCGAAAAGTGTTTGTCGTGCCGCTGATCAACAAGTCCTCGGGGGCGTACAACCCGAGCCGGCCGGCGCCGGCGCTGGGCATGCGCCAGGGCCGGTCGTTTGTGGCCAAGCCGCTGCACGACCCGGCGGGCGAGTTTGCCATTGTTCTGTACGACCCCACTGTCGACGACAAGCCAAAGGAGAAGACGCCCGAGGAGACAGAGGCAGAGGTGGCGGCCAAGAAGGAGGAGGCGGCCAAGGCGGCGGCGATGCCTCTGGTGCACAAGAGCCTGGCTGAGATTCTGGGCATCAAGAAGCAAGAGCAAGAGCAGAACCCGCGGGTGCCGGTCGTGATCGACCCCAAGCTGGCCAAGATCCTGCGGCCGCATCAGATCGAGGGCGTCAAGTTCATGTACAAGTGCGTCACGGGCATGATTGACGAAAAGGCCAACGGCTGCATCATGGCCGACGAGATGGGCCTGGGCAAGACGCTGCAGTGCATCACGCTGCTGTGGACGCTGCTGAAGCAGTCGCCCGAGGCCGGCAAGACCACGATCCAAAAGGCCATCGTGGCGTGCCCGTCCAGCATGGTGCGCAGCTGGGCGGACGAGCTCGACAAGTGGCTCGGCAAGGGCACGATCAACCCCTTTACCATTGACGGCAAGGCGTCCAAGGAAGAGCTGTCGCGGCAGCTTCGGCAGTGGGCCATTGCCAGCGGCCGGGCAGTTACGCGGCCGGTCATTATCGTCTCCTATGAGACGCTGCGGCTGAACGTGGACGAGCTCAAGAACACCAAGATTGGGCTCATGCTGTGCGACGAGGGCCATCGCCTGAAGAACGGCGACAGCCGGACGTTCAACGCCCTCGACAGCCTGCAGGTGTCGCGGCGCATCATTCTCTCGGGCACACCCATCCAGAACGACCTGTCCGAGTACTTTTCTCTGGTCAGCTTTGCCAACCCTAACTTGCTGGGCAACCGACTCGAGTTCCGCAAGCGGTACGAGATCCCGATTCTGCGCGGGCGCGACGCCGACGCCGACGAGAAGGAGCGCGAGGAGGGCGACAAGTGCCTCGCCGAGCTCCTCACGATTGTCAACCGCTTCATTATCCGACGCACCAACGACATTCTGTCCAAGTACCTGCCGGTCAAGTACGAGCATGTTGTTTTCTGCAACCCGGCGCCGTTCCAGAGCGACCTGTACAACTACTTTATCACCACGCCGCACATCCAGGCGCTGCTGCGCGGCAAGGGCAGCCAGCCGCTCAAGGCCATCAACATTCTCAAGAAGCTGTGCAACCACCCGGACCTGGTGGATCTCGCGACCGACCTGCCGGGCTCGGAGCGCTGCTATCCGGAAGACTACGTACCCAAAGAAGCCCGTGGACGGGACCGCGAGATCCGGTCCTGGTACAGTGGCAAGATGCAGGTGCTGGACCGGATGCTGGCGCGGATCCGCGCCGACACCAACGACAAGATTGTGCTCATTTCCAACTACACGTCGACGCTGGACCTGTTTGAGCGCCTGTGCCGCCACCGCGGCTACGGCAACCTGCGGCTGGACGGCACGATGAACGTCAACAAGCGCAAAAAGCTGGTGGACAAGTTCAACGACCCCAACAGCGACGAGTTTGTGTTTCTGCTGTCGTCCAAGGCTGGCGGCTGCGGCATCAACCTGATTGGCGCCAACCGGCTGGTGCTGTTCGACCCCGACTGGAACCCGGCGGCCGACCAGCAGGCGCTGGCGCGCGTGTGGCGCGACGGCCAGAAAAAGGACTGCTTTGTGTACCGGTTCATCACGACGGGCACGATCGAAGAGAAGATCTTTCAGCGGCAGAGCCACAAGCAGTCGCTGTCGACGTGCGTGGTGGACTCGGCCGAGGACGTGGAGCGGCACTTTAGCCTGGACGGCCTCAAGGAGCTGTTCCAGTTCCGCGCCGTGGGCACTACCACGAGCGACACGCACGACACACTCAAGTGCAAGCGGTGCCGGCCGGACGGCAAGCAGTTTATCAAGGCGCCGGCGATGCTGTACGGCGACACGAGCACGTGGAACCACTTTGTCAATGCGGGCCTCGGCCAGATCCAGGATCTCCTCCTGCGGCAGGAGTGTGGCGAAGAGGTTGTGTCTGCTGTTTTCCAGTACATTTCTCACTGAGGTGGGGGGAAAAGAGGGTGTTTTTTTACGTTTTTCTTGTTCCAATTCGTTTCATGGACTGGCGTTGGCAAGCATGATTACACCAGAATAAACTGCACGGACAAGAGCCGTGCCGGGCTGGCCTTGACGGCCGATGGCCCGGCGAGATAATGAATTGCTTTGTAGCGTCAACTGCTGTTTATTTGCTTCTTTTCTTTTTGTTTTTTTTTTCTTCTTTTGTTCTTTTGTTCTCGTCTTCTTTATGTCTAGATCAAAACCAAATCGCCCAAAAAACCCGCCACAGCAAACCCCGTGTACCATGCATATCTACAGTTCGTCCCGCTCGTGCTGCTCATGCGCCTCCTGGCCGTCCTGGCCGCCGCCCAGGGGCTTCTGCGGGGCGGCCTCGCCGCCGACCCGGACAGGCGGTGCCGGACCGGTCCCCGCGGCTGCCGGCGGACGGCCCGCGCGCCGCGCCTTGTCGAGGGCGGCAATCTCGTCGTCGTAGACGGTCCACTCGGGCACCTGGCGGCGGGCGCGGTCGAGCTTGGGCTCCTTGGTCTGCGGGTTGTTGCAGAGGTCAATGGTCTTGGCGGTGGCCAGGGCGGCGTCGCTGCACCAGGTCTCGCACCAGAGCCAGTCCTGGGGCAGGCTGAAGATGGGAATGGTAAACTGCATGTGGTTGGGCAGGTCCTGGTCGAGGTTGGCGAGGCTGTTGGGGTCTGCCGAGAGCTGGTGGTAGGTCTGGCGCAGGCGGTCGCCGGCGGCGAGCTCGCGGAAGCGGCGCAGGTCCACGACGTAGAGGGCCGAGATGTGGTAGGGGTGGCCGCGCAGGTAGTTGTTCCAGTAGCCCTGCTTCCAGAAGCGGAAGCCCTCCATCTCGGTGCGCGAGTCGCACATGGGCGTGAAGCCGTAGGGCGCGCCCTGCAGGTCGAGCGTGACGAGGTCGTACATGTCGGCGCGCACAATCTGGTCGGCGTCGACAAAAATGACCTTGTCGAGGGACAGCGGGAACAGCACGTCGAGGAACAGGATCTTGTAGCCCCAGATCTCGCGCTGCTTCTCCTTTTGCTGGCGCAGCCAGTGCGGCCACTTGTACGTGACCATTTCGTACTGGAAGCCGTAGGCCTCGGCCAGCGTCGGGATAAAGTCCTTGAACGACGGCGACAAAAACTGCTCAATGAACCAGAACTTGACCGTGTGGTTCGTGTGCCGCATGACGCTGACCATCATGATGTTGAGCATGCGCTCGTACAGGTGCCCGCTGGCCACCGAGAAGATGTTGATCTCGGCCTGCACGCCCTGGGTGGTCGCCACGCCCGCCGCGTCGCCGGCTGCCTTGTGCTTGCCGAGAAGGCCCTCGGCCAGCTTGAGGCCCTTGGCCACGTAGTCCATGGCGCTGCCGCCGTGCGCCGCCGCCGCCGCCGCGGGCGCGTCCGCCTCGTTGAGGATGGCCTCCGTCTCCATGCCGGGCTTGCGCACGAGGCGCGGGTACAGCGTGGTGCCCTGAAAGTCCATGAGGGCCACGTCGCTGCCCTCGTCGCCGGGCGTGGGCACGACGCCGCGCGAGCCGACGCTCTCGAGGCGGTAGATGTCGGCGCTGCGGCCCTCCTTGAGCTTGATGTTGTAGTAGCCCGGGTTGGCCTTGAACTGGAAGTAGCCCAGGTTGGCCATGACAATGGTGTCGGCAGAGTGCGCGTCGGTCTCGGTGCCCAGGATCAGCTGGGCGCCGCGCGGGGGCTGGCCGCCCGGCTCCTGCGAGTGGCCCTCGATGAGAATGTGCTCGAGCTCGTACGTGGCCTCGACGTCGACGCCGGCCTTGACGGAGCCGAGCTTGATGTTGTCCAGGTCGTGCACGGAGACCTTGGGCGCGACCAGCCACGCCGGCGGCACCTCCATGCCCAGGTTGAGCAGCGCCTCCGTGGGCAGGCCGTCGAAGCGCGCGCCGAGGGCGCGGACCGCGCCGGCGGCGTCAAACAGCGGCGCGGGCTCGAGCACGGAGCGGTAGAAGCGCTTGACGGGCAGGTCGTCGAGGCGCTCGCGCGGGTTGAGAAACACGCGCATGCAGACGCCCTCGAGGCGCGCGAGCACCCGCAGGATGGGCGCCCAGCGCTGGCCCGTCTCGCTGGCGGGGTCCAGCACGGCGTGGACGTGCACCGTGGCCGTGGCGGCATCGCCGACGGCAAACGACGTGTGGGTCGTGTTCCACAGGTTGAACGTCGACACGCGCAGCGGCGGCGCCGACTCGAAGATGCCCTCGGGCTGGTCCGAGAGCGTGGACAGCGCCGCGATGGACGTCAGCTGCGCGGCCGCCAGCGGCGACGCGATCTTGGCCGTCAGCCCCAGGTCCGCCACGGCCGTGTAGACGGGCAGGATGCGCTCGGCCTGCTCAAACTCGAGAAGCGTCTGGAAGTCGTCGGGGCCAAACGCCTCGGCGTCGGCAATGGGGCCCAGGACGCGGCCGTTGAGGATGAGCACGTTGGTGCCGGGCCGCACGGCCGCCGCGTCCTGGAAGCGGCCCAGAGCCGCTGCGTACTCTGCCGTGGCGGGCGCCGTGGCAGCGTCGGCCAGCGCGGCCTTGAGGGTCGCCCACGAGTCGGCTTCGGTGACTGCTTCCTGCGCCGCCTGCAGGGCCGCGCTGTAGTCGCGGCTCGCGGCGACGTCGGCGGCCGGGTTGTGGACCACGTCCAGGCGCACGCCCGGGTTGTTGGCGCGGAACTGCAGGGCCGCGTACAGCAGCTTGGTGCCGTCGTCGCTGTCGAGGTCGAGCACGGCCGTCAGCACGGCCCAGGTCTCCTTGGTGGCGTCCTCGCTGGCGTCGATGACGGGGACCGCGCCAAAGAGGTCTGCGTGCTCCGTGTGCAGCCGGTGCACGTCGAGGACGCGCAGGCCCTTTTCGTTTTCGGGGAAGATGTAGGCGTTGCGGCGCGCCAGGGCGTTTTGCAAGAAGAAGCCGGGCAGCCACACGTCCTCGTCGACGCGGCCAAAGTAGAGGGCCTCCTGCACGCGGCGCAGGTGCGCGGCGACCGTTTGGCTCATGGCGGCGACCCAGTTGCTGTCACGCGGGACCACGGCGCCGTCGACAAAGATCGGGGGCACGGCCGATTCGGCGCCGAGGCGGTGCGCCCAGCGCCGGGCCAGCTCGACCTGGGCGGCGTAGCCTTCGCTGGCCAGGACGGCGGGCAGGGCCAGGGCGGTGGCGTGCTCGCGCAGCGGGCGGCCCTTGACGGCGGCCTTGAAGGCGCGGGCGTCGGGCGCGGCCGTGGCCCCGTCGGCGAGCGACTGCGTCAGGTAGGCCGACACGGCGGCGAGGCCGTAGGCCTCGAGCAGGTGGTAGACGACCTGGGCCTGCTGGGCGGCGGCGGGCGAGGCGGCGAGCGGGACCAGGCCGAAGCGCACGGGCAGCCGGCGGTGCACAAAGGCGAGCAGCTGCTCGACGACGAGCTGGACGTCCTCGCGGCGGGCCAGGTCGACGGCGTAGACCTGGTTGAAGATGTCGCGGCGGACCTGCGGGATCTGGCCCGGCATGGCGCCCTGCAGCAGGCGGCGCAGGCTCGTGGGGAAGTCGCTGTAGCGCGCGTCCTTTTCGAGGTTGTTGAGCCAGACGATGACGCGGCCGTGCTCGGCCTCGTCGCGCCAGTCAAAGTGCGGCGCGGCGGCCTCGGCCTTGGCCGCCGCCACGGCCTCGTGGCCGAGCACGTCGACGGCCTCCTTGCCGGTCAGGCCCAGCGCGCGCACGCCGTCGACCATGGCGCGCTCGCGGCGCACGAGGTCGACGAGCGCCAGCGGCTGGATCTGGCGCTCCGGCATCTGCACGCCGTTGATCCAGAGCACGTTGACGCCGGCGGGCACCAGGACGGCGCGGTTGGCGCGGTGCTCGGCGACAAAGGCGTCGGACGCGTTGTGCGCGGCCAGCGAGCTCGAGTGCTTGGGAAAGTCGCGTGAGACCCTGAGCAGCGTGTCAAAGGGGTCCTCGCTCTGCAGGATGTAGTCGGCCGTGGCCATGCCGAGCTGGGCCAGCTCAGACTTGGAGAGCGCCTGGAGGTCCGCGACCTCCTCCTCGCCGAGGACGACCTCGCCGGCGGCGGCCGCGGCCGCCGGCTTCTGCTTCACGGCACCCGCGCCGTCGCCGGCCTCGCGGTCGTCGATGACAATGTAGTCGGTGCGCTTGAGGGCCAGCTCCACGCCGTAGCCGTTGACGGGCAGCCGCGGCAGCGCGGCCCCGGCGGTCTCGGCGGCGCTCCGCACGTGCCGCAGACGGTACGACAGCGCGCCGGCGCGCGCCTTCGCGGCAAGCAGCTTGTGGAAGGGCCCGAACGCGGCCGAGGTGATGTCCGCGTAGAGCACGGCGTCCGGGCCGTGGCCCAGCTTCGTGTCAAAGGGCAGCGCGCGCTCCTGCGTCTGGTGGTTGGCGACCGTGCTGTGGGCAGCGTCGAGCGCCGGCGCGCAGTGCTGGGCGCCGGCGTACAGAATCCACGGGCCGCAGCCGGCCGCGCTGGCGGAGGGCTCGACGGCCGTGCGGTAAAACTGGAAGTGGGCCTCGATGCGCGGCGCGGCCGACCGCAGCGACAGGGCCAGCTTGAACGTGGACAGCGCCTCGCCGGCGACGTGCCCGTCCTCTTGCAGCAGCACGAGGAACCGGTCGTACAGCTCCCTGTCGGTCCGGGCCTCGGCAAAGTAGCCGTCTGCGATGCGGTCCAGGAGGGGGAAGTAGCTGGTTGCGTTTTCTTGCGCAGCCGTTTCTCTGTGCTCGTCAGCATGCCGCGCGTGCTCTCAACAAGGCCGGCCGGGACGGCGGGAGCACGCACAAGAGCTCCGTCAGGTACGGCGGCGCGGGAAAGGCCGCCACCATCCCGACGTCAACCGACGGACCGGCTGCTGCCAGCAGGGGATGCAGGGCCAGGGCGAGCAGGCCGGCTGCCAGCCCCCGGGGCGTCTGCAGGCCGACCATTTGTCCTGCTGTTTTCTATATTGTCTCTGTTGTCTCTGTTGTCTCTGTTGTCTTGCTCGTCTTGCTCGTCTTGCTCGTTTTCCTCTTGCTGCGTGTGATTCTGCGCAACTCCCGTCCGGCTTGCCTGTCGAGATGGCAATCCGCTGCTGCGAGCTCCAGGCTCTCGGCGGCACGCACACAAGACTCGTGTCCTCGACAGCGGGCGGCGTCGTCGTGCGGAAGCTGTGCGCGCTGGCTGCCTCGCAGTGCTCAAGGCATGTTTGGGGCCGGTGGCAGTGGTTACTTGGACGGTTGTTGCTTGGACGGTTGTTGCTTGAGAACACATCACCAAACAGCTGTACGAAAGAGGCTAGCGCGATCACGTGACGTCACATCTAGGACAACGATTACAGAAGAAAACGGTTACAGAAGACAACGATTACAGACAGCACAGAATACATACGCTTTCTCGCTCAAAGACGCCGCGCGATGAGCAGGCACAGCGCTCTGGACGCAGCTCAGCTACGTGCTATCCAGGGAGCCCCTATTCCGTGCCAGTACTCGTACACGGACCGCTCTGATTGGCCGGCCCGCACGGCGCGGATAAACTATGGGCCCTAGTGCCTCAGGCGCCAACCATCCCACATTTCGGGGTCGCCAGGGAGCCACCTGTGCTTCAGAGCCCCAAGACAACAAGGTGGCCTTGAACGTCGGCCCCGACATCACACACACACACCACACCGCCTGCCCGGGGCTTTTTTGTCGACGCAGCCTTGGAACGCGCTGCCATCATCTGCCATCGTCTGCCACTGTCTGCCATTGACTGCAGCGCCGCGCCACCGAACCGCCATCCTCCTCTCCCCCATCTCCCCTCGAAGCCCGCCTCGAGCGAAGCTACGGTCAAGATGGCGACGCAGTCGCAGATGCTCACTAAGGTAGGCACGCGGCCATTGGCGCCCGCCAAGGCCCGGCACGCTCGCTGACACGCTGCAGTTTGAGTCCAAGTCGTCGCGCGCGAAGGGCATCGCCTTCCATCCCAAACGGTAGGCCCCCCCCTCCCCCCCCCTTTTCGTCACCACATCGGTCCCCCTTTCGTCACCACATCGGTCCCTTTCCCCCCCTCTCCCTCTCGTCCCTGTCAGCTGACCGCCAGGCCATGGATCCTGGTGTCCCTCCACTCGTCTACGATCCAGTTGTGGGACTACCGCATGGGCACCCTCATCGACCGCTTCGAGGAGCACGACGGCCCCGTGCGCGCCGTGGACTTCCACAAGACGCAGCCGCTGTTTGCGTCCGGCGGCGACGACTACAAGATCAAGGTGTGGTCATACCAGTCGCGGCGCTGCCTGTTCACGCTCAACGGCCACCTCGACTACGTGCGCACCGTCTTCTTCCACGACGAGCTGCCCTGGATCGTGTCGTGCTCCGACGACCAGACCATCCGGATATGGAACTGGCAGAACCGCTCGCTGATCTGCACCATGACGGGCCACAACCACTACGTCATGTGCGCGCAGTTCCACCCCAAGGAGGACCTCGTCGTGTCCGCGTCCCTCGACCAGTCGGTGCGCGTCTGGGACATCTCCGGCCTGCGCAAGAAGCACTCGGCCCCGACGGCCATGTCCTTTGAGGACCAGATGGCCCGCGCCAGCCAGAACCAGGCCGACATGTTTGGCAACACCGACGCCGTCGTCAAGTTTGTGCTCGAGGGCCACGACCGCGGCGTCAACTGGGTCGCCTTCCACCCCACCATGCCCCTGATCGTGTCCGCCGGCGACGACCGCCTCGTCAAGCTGTGGCGCATGAGCGAGACCAAGGCCTGGGAGGTCGACACCTGCCGCGGCCACTTCCAGAACGCCTCGGGCTGCCTCTTCCACCCGCACCAGGACCTCATCCTGTCCGCCGGCGAGGACAAGACCATCCGCGTCTGGGACCTCAACAAGCGCACCGCCGTGCAGACCTTCAAGCGCGAAAACGACCGCTTCTGGGTCATTGCCGCCCACCCCGAGATCAACCTCTTTGCCGCCGGCCACGACAACGGCGTCATGGTCTTCAAGCTCGAGCGCGAGCGCCCCGCCGCCGCCGTCTACCTCAACAGCCTCTTCTACATCAACAAGGACAAGCAGGTCCGCTCCTACGACTTCCAAAAGAACCTCGAGTCGCCCACCCTGCTGTCCCTCAAAAAGGTCGGCCCGGCCTGGGTCCCGCCGCGCACCCTCTCCTACAACCCGGCCGAGCGCTCCGTCCTCGTGACCTCCGCCGCCGACGGCGGCTCCTACGACCTCATCAGCCTGCCCAAGGACGGCTCCGGCGCCGTCGAGCCCACCGAGCTCAAGCGCGGCTCCGGCAACGCCGCCATCTTTGTCGCCCGCAACCGCTTTGCCGTCCTCAACACCGCCGCGCAGACCGTCGACATCAAGGACCTCGCCAACAACGTCACGCGCTCCTTCAAGCCCCCCGCCGGCACCACCGACATCTACTTTGGCGGCCCCGGCAACCTGCTCATCATCACCCCGACCGCCGTCCACCTCTACGATATCCAGCACAAGAAGACCATTGCCAGCCTCAGCGTCAACGGCGTCAAGTACGTTGCCTGGTCCAACGACAGCCTGTACGCCGCCCTGCTCAGCAAGCACAACGTCACCATTGTCACAAAGACGCTCGAGCAGGTCAGCTCCCTCCACGAGACCATCCGCATCAAGAGCGCCACCTGGGACGACGCCGGCATCCTGCTCTACTCCACCCTCAACCACATCAAGTACACCCTGCTCAACGGCGACAACGGCATCGTGCGCACCCTCGACCAGACCGTCTACCTCGTCCGCGTCAAGGGCCGCAACGTCTACTGCCTCGACCGCTCCGCCAAGCCCAAGATCCTGCAGATCGACCCCACAGAGTACCGCTTCAAGATGGCCCTCGTCAAGCGCAACTACGAGGAGATGCTGCACATTATCCAGACCTCGTCGCTGGTCGGCCAGTCCATCATCTCCTACCTGCAGAAAAAGGGCTACCCCGAGATCGCCCTGCAGTTCGTCCAGGACCCCACCACGCGCTTCGATCTCGCCATTGAGTGCGGCAACCTCGACGTCGCCGTCGAGATGGCAAAGGAGCTCGACAAGCCCAAGCTGTGGTCGCGCCTGAGCAGCGAGGCCCTCGCCCACGGCAACAACCAGGTCGTCGAGATGTGCTACCAGAAGCTCAAGCAGTTTGACAAGCTGTCCTTTTTGTACCTCGCCACCGGCGACAAGGCCAAGCTCAGCCGCATGGCCAAGATCGCCGAGCACCGCGGCGACTTTACCGCCCGCTTCCAAAACGCCCTGTACCTCGGCGACGTCGAGGACCGGATACAGATGTTCAAGGAGATTGACCTGTACGCGCTCGCCTTTATGACCGCCAAGGCCCACGGCCTCGAGGACGAGTGCCAGGCCATCCTGGAGGCCACCGGCGTCACCGAGGACCAGCTCGCGCTGCCCGCGAACCTGGGGAGCCTGGGCGGCTCCCTGACGCCGCCAAAGCCCGTCGTGCCCACCTACCAGGCCAACTGGCCGTCCAAGGGCACGTCCGTCTCCTTTTTCGAAAAGGCGCTGCTCGGCCAGGTCGAGGGCCTGTCGCTCGAGGACGAGCCGTCTGCGGTCCAAGGCGGCGGCGGCGGCGGTGGCGACGCGTTTGGTCTCGAAAACGCCGACGGCGGCGACGCCAAGAAGAACGGCGGCCTGGCCGCCGCCGCCGACGACGACGACGAGGACGTGGCCGGCTGGGACATGGGCGACGACATCGTCGCCGACCCAGACAGCGACTTTGTCAACGTCGACAGCGCCGACACGGGCGGCGCCGGCAGCAGCGAGGCGGAGCTGTGGGCGCGCAACTCGCCGCTGGCCGTGGACCACGCCGCGGGCGGCTCGTTCGAGACGGCCATGCAGCTGCTCAACCGCCAGGTCGGCGCCGTCCACTTTGCGCCCCTCAAGCCGCGCTTCCTCGAGGTCTACCAGGCGTCCAAGACGTACCTGCCCGCGTCGGCCGGCCTGCCGCCGCTGGTCAACTATGTGCGCCGCAACCCCGAGGAGTCGGACCCACGAAAGGTGCTTCCCGTCATCCCGCGCGACCTCGAGTTCCTGGTGGAAAACGACCTGCAGCGCGGCTACGACGCCATGAAGACCAACAAGCTCGAGGACGGCATCAAGACGTTCAAGAACATCTTGCGCGCCGTCCTCGTCAACGCTGTGTCGAGCAAGCCCGAGGTCGACGAGGCCAAGAAGCTCATCACGTCGGCGAGCGAGTACGCCGTCGCCATCAGCATCGAGCTGGCCCGGAGAAGCCTCGGCGCCAACGACGTCGTCGCCAAGGACCCCAAGCTGCTCAAGCGCAGCCTCGAGCTGTCGGCCTACTTTACCATTCCCAAGATCGAGGTGCCCCACCGCCAGCTGGCCCTGCTCAACGCCATGAACCTGGCCGCCCGCAACAAGAACTACAACTCGGCCCTCAGCTTTGCCAACCGGATACTGGCCAACGGGGGTTCCTCTCGTATCGTGGAGACGGTAAGCTTTTCTCTCTTTTCTCTTTTCTCTTTTCTCTTTTTTCTTCTTTCTTCTTTCTGCAGTTGACTAACACCGTCCAGGCCAAAAAGACCAAGGCGCAGTGCGAGCGCAACCCCAACGACGCCGTCGATATCGAGTTTGATCAGTTTGCCGAGTTTGACGTCTGCGCGGCCAGCTTCACGCCCATCTACAGCGGCACGGCATACGAGGAGTGCGCATTCGACGGCTCAAAGTACCACGCCAAGTACAAGGGCTCCGTCTGCCGCGTCTGCGAGGTGTGCGAGATTGGCAAGCACGGCAGCGGCCTTAAGCTGTTTGCTTAGGCCTTCTCTTTTCCCTCCTTCTCTTTGGCCACAGCGGCGGGGCAACGAGTAACGTCTCACGGTCCCAACACCAAACTTAATATGCGGCAGGAGAGATCAAAAATTGGGACACGCGGAGTGGCCTAGGTACAGACGAAAAAATAGAAAATCCGGCAGGGGGAAGGGCGGACGCCGTGGCAGTGGTGGCCTGTCATACCCTGTATGCTATCCACGCCCATGGAGGGGACGACGCAGCCTGGCGAGATTGTTTTTGCTGTTTTATTTTTTTGCGGGTTTTTGTTTTTCACGCGAATAAATGCATTCCTGTGATGCCGTTTTGCTTCTCCCAGACTCTTTTTGCCACCTTTGGTACACAGCCCGTGATGGGTTGGTAACGGAAACTTGTATGAAGGAAACTGGCTATAGTACAAACACGCAGACGTGGCCCTCCGGCGCTGTCCTGCTTGTGCTTCTCTCCGACGAAACGCCCGTGAGCTCGCAGGCCCCTTCTAAACAATCGTCTCCAGCTGCCGCGCGTAGCCCAGCACGTTCTGGATGACCATCTGGCTGACCTCCTTCTCGGCGGGCTCTTGCGTGATGCCGTCCTCGGCCGTGGCGGCGCCAGCGGGGGCGGCGGCCACGGCGGCGGCCGCTGACGGGAAGTAGATCTGGCCGTCCTTGATGGTCCAGCCGCGCTGGCGGGCAAACTCGATGACGGCGCCTTCCGAGTCGAGGAACAGCAGCGACTTGGTCGAGCTCAGGGGCAGCGAGGGGTACGCGCGCTCGCTGCTGGAGGCAATCTCGGAGCGCACCTGCAGGGTCAGAATCTCCGAGAAGACGCTATACTCCTCGCAGGGCTCCTCGCCCTGCTTCATGGCCTTCCACACGCGGTCGTAGCTGCCCTCCATCAGCCAGCGCTCGAGCCGGATGGGGTAGCCCAGGTAGCGGTCGTCCTCGGAGCCCGCGCCCTCGCGCGTGCTGATGCTCTCCAGCTCCGAGTGGAACTCGCCGTACCGGCCTTCGGTCAGCAGCAGCAGCAGGTACAGGCCCGTGACCTTGTTGCGCTCGGCCACGTTGGGCGGCAGCACGGCGGCGGGCAGCGCGTAGAACGGCACCAGCTGCTGCACATAGCGCGTAAACGCGTCTGCGTCCTGCGCGCGGATGCTGCAGAGCGCGCCCTGCTCAAACGTCTCGCGCGCGAGGGCCAGGACCGCGGGGGGCACGGTGCTGCCGCTGTCGGTGGTCAGCGACGGCGTCAGGGCGCCCAGCTGGAGCAGCGCCAGCTTGGCCTTGGACAGCAGCTTCGCCTGCTCCGGGTATGTCCGCGAGGCCTTGAGCTGGGAGAGAATCTGGGAGAGCTTGCGTTCTGCCATGGTGCGCGGATGGGATGTCGAGGAGGGGGACAGAGAGGGGGGGGGGTGGCGGTCAGGCCCGGCGTCGTAGAGCTTGTATTCTGATGGGCGGGTGGACGTCGAGCACCGGCTTTGGCCTCTGGTCTTGGCAAGTGTTCTGGATGGGGAGTTGGGGGCGTCGTGGCGGCGGGCGTGATCGTCAACAGAGAGGAAGATGCGTCGGTTGAGCTACGTTGGCGCTGCCAGCAGGCTGCATGAGGCTGACGAAAGAAGGCCAGAGCTCAGGGCACAGACGCTACTTAGTCATCATGAATATCACGTGACTTAAGGTACCCTGTACGACCTGTACTTTTGACACTGGCGGCTCGTGCCGTGTAAGTGAAACTACCCTGCTATTGCACTTGTTTGTTGGCTCTGCGACGAGCGCCCTCCCCATTCAAGAGCCAGGCCGTTGAGACGCGGTGCAACCACGGATGTACATACGACTACTCGTACACCTTCGCAGCAGTTAGTTTCGCCGCCGCCGCCGTTCAGCGCCAGTGCAAAGCACGGGCCAGGATCCCCGGCATCAAAAGTGGTATCTTAGTTCTTTTCTGCTCTCATCTGCGTTTGACACAGAGCCGGCACTGCCCGCAATGACCGTCGAGTCAACCTCGAGGAGCGCCACGACGTCTAATCCAACCGTGGAAGACGATCGGGCCTCGGGTGCTGTTCTGCCTAGGCTGGATGGTGTGGCCTGCTAGTGGCTTGCAGTGAGCCTACACTATGCTGTGTAAGGGCAAACGACAGTTGAGATACGAGTGGTCGAAATTGAACATGGGACGACCAGCAAGGCTGTCAAGTGCTGGGAACGGAATCCTGCACGGGACGGCCAGAGCACGGCCTGCAGGGCCAAGCGCTGTCCAAGACAGCAACACACGCGCTGCGTATGGCTGATGTCGGGAAATAGCTTTTCTAAGATGCGGGGAATCACCTGTATTGCATACTTGTATGTATATCAAAGCACCGCGTTGCCCGGGGGGGCCAGATGTGCCCCACGATGGCCACAGCCGTCACGATGCTGCAATGGCGCCAGCCGTGCCGGACGTGCAGCGTTGGCCTGCAAAAGGCTGCAGAGGAGCGGCCGCCATCGGACAGCATGACGGCTTGTCCGCGTGCAGGAAGATGCCAGGCGGCGAGGCGAGAGATGCAGCAGACGTGCTGCTCGCGTAGTCCAGACAATCGCAGGGCCAGCGAGCAAGATTCACCCGTATCTTACAAAGTAATCATACTTTGCAGACAGAAAAACTATGGACCGCCGAACACGGCAAATACGAGTATTCGTGGTCTGCGTCTGCAGACGGTCCGGCCAGCTCACAGGGAGGCCTAGCGTGCTGTAGCGCATTGTCTGTTTCTCCAAATAGCATGAAATTGTGGCGGAGCGGCCCCAGCCTGGTGCCAGTGCTACATAGGCTGGTGCTGCTCTTCGAAGCAAGTCATATGCCAGCGACTTCCGGTAGCCGCAGTGCATCGCAAAATTGAGCTCTGCCGTCCTCCCGCCGTTGCAACCGCGCCAGTAGCGTTACCACAATTTCCATGGTGGCTTGGCAGCAGGCACAGGCACTCTGGGCTACCATTTCTTCGATTACACCTGCCTCCATCTTGGGGCGCGGCGCGACTGCCCGTCGTGGTGGGGTTAAAGGAAGGAAGGAACGAGGCTGTTCCACTCCTTGCAATCAAACGCAAAAGGAAAAAAAAAGAAGCAGCGATTTCTGTTTGGGCTGCAAGCGTCTGTTGAGTCGTCGTTTTTCTGGGTCGATCCTGCTCTCTAGCATAGCCCGCTAGCACCTTACCCCTCCAGCCTGACTGGCCTTAATACTTGTACGAGTACATACTCGTATTTTAATATGCTCAGCAGCCGCCCCTCCTCTGATGCTTCATGAATGCATTCGCGGGAAACTGCTGCCCTTACCACACCTCGCCCCTTCCTCGAGATCTCAGATACTGCAATACTTCTGCCTCTGCCTGCTCTGTTTTTTGCATTTCTTCAGAAAACAGTGGTTCGCCCCTCCCCTTTTTGCAGCTCTTTCGGCCCACCTGTTCTCCCACTCAATCCACGGAAGTGGTAACCACGCAAGCGGAGCTGCACGCACACTCATTTCATGCTCTGCCGTCTCTCCCACCGCCCACGCTCTCCTCTCTCCTCATCTCCGCAGGCCGCATAAATCGACGTATCCAAGAACACCGAGCCATGCTCCGCGCATAAGCTCTGCGAGCGCTGCGCGTACCGAGTACTGCCATCTTGACAAGCACGCGACGCTTGTGCATGGTACAGCCTTGCCTGCCATCCGCTGCCTCCCATCTCCACCGGGATCTCCTCGGTGGCTACAGTAGCACCGGGACTCGGTGCGACCTCTGCATTTCTCCAGCCTTTCTCTCTCTCTTTCTTCCGTTTTTAGCCACAGCACCCGCTGGAAGCAGCAGCAATGTCGAACCCACAGTACGCGCGTCCGTCCCAAGGGGAGCACCCGAGCAACACCGCCGGTAAGCAAGATCTACGTTTGTGTTTGTGCCTGTGCGAGCAGGGGAGCGTCCGGCGAAAGAAGGGGAGCGACTGGGCAGCGTCTCGAATGGGCAGAGACGAAACGCAGGATAGGAAGAAGGACAGCAGACGGCGTGAACACCACAGAGGGCAGAAAACAAAACAGACATCCCGGGCACTTGTAAGATATCTCACTCGATTTCTCGCCTCACATTGTTACCGCCACCAGGTAGCAGCTTGCAGAGTCTCCGCAGCAGCCGTTGCAGGCCGGCATACGACCCTGCGCTCCACGACTTGCCCACTTTACATTCCCTTCACGGCGATTGCACATCTGCAGCTGCCCGCCCCTGGCCTTGCTTCGTCTTGCGAGGGAAGACTCTGGCCCTGAACGCTCCTCTTGCTTCTGCGTCTCCTCGTTTCTGCCTGCGTTTCTGTCTCTTCTGCCGTCTCTGCGCCTGCTCGCTGCTCCTTTCTTCTCTGCCTGTGTCCTCGCGCCTGTTTGCGCCACCTCCTCAGCGATCCGGCTGGCTAACTCGATCTTTTCTGTTTCCTCTTAGAAGCCAGCTTAGTCGAAATGCCCAAGTTTGAGGCCACGTTCGTGCCTGGCGGCTTCGATGACTACTATATGCCCGAGGTCGTCGCCCCATCTCCTCAAAGGTCAGTTTTGGCGGCTCCTGTTTTTTTTTGGTCTTTTTTGTCATTTTTTATGCCCGTTTTTATACTGCGCTTGCATCTCATCGCCGCCCCTGTTTGTCGCTTCTCCAAACTGCCCTCGTTGGCTTTGTCCACCGCCGCCCTAGCTCTGTTTGTACCTCAACGTGCCCCTTGCCCCTCCCCCACTACCAAGCGTGTTTGCAAGCAAAGTCGCTCCAGTATACGTCCTGGCGGCCGGTAGTGGCTTAGGCGCGTGAAAAAACCAGCTCAGTGAAGACGAGGAAGCTGGACTAACTGTTGGCACCTTTTCCGGTCATAGGGTGATGCCTGAAGTCCCCCAAAACATGCAAGACGGCCTCCAGCGGATGGAACTTGAAGCTCGACACCCTGCAACGGCCGCTGCTGAACTCGACACCTCGTCTGCATCGCGCCAGATTCCCTCGCTGCAACGCGACCGCGAGCCGTCTCTGTCCACGTACCTGAGCAGCCAGGGCCCGTCTGGTGCTGTTGCCGCTTCCGGCACTGCCGCTGCCACGCCGGCTGACCGCGGCGCGCCGCCCGCTGCCAATCAACCTCCGGCCGAGGGCTTCAAGGCTTATCTCGCCAAGGCCAAACAAGACGAAATGTCGACCTTTGACGTCCCGTCTTTCTCACCTTTCCCCCGCGTCAGCCAGGCAAACGTCCCGCCCAGCGACGATGAAAAGGAGCGCATTCTGTACAATGCACGCCAGGAGGTGCTCAAGTCAAACAACGTGGCCGTGCAGCTCGAATGGGCCCTGGACGTGCTCTCTTGGGTTGAGATCTCACAAGCAGCCTACGCGCGCGAGAACAAGAACCAGGGCGGCCGGCCGCAGACACCCCGCATCGAGCATGAGCTGCGTCTCGACGCAATCAACATTGTCGAGTACCTGGCGTTGCAGAACCACCCACAGGCCCTCTTTTCACGGTCCAAATGGCTCGAGTTTGGCAAGTTTGGCTTCCGCCAAGACCGGAATGAGGCTTACCTGGGATACATGAACGCCGCAAGCAGGGGCTGGGGCCGCGCAGAGTACCGCATGGGCATGATCTACGAAAACTCCAACGATATCAAAAATGCCCTGCAGCACTACAACCGGGGTCTCGAAATGGAAGACTCCGCCTCGTCCTACCGCCTGGGCATGATGAGCTTGCTCGGCCAGCACGGCCACACCAAGGATTTCAGCACCGGCCTGGAGCTCATCCGCTCGGCAGCCGACACGTCGGACGACGAATCGCCGCAGGGCGCCTACGTCTACGGCATGCTCATCTCCCGCGAGCTGCCCGACATCACCATCCCGGAGGGCATGCTGCCGTTTGACGTTGCCCAGGCTCGCCAGTATATTGAAAAGTCTGCCTACTTTGGCTTTGCAAAGGCGCAGCTGAAAATGGGCCAGGCATACGAGCTGTGCCAGCTGGGCTGCGATTTCAACCCGGCGCTCTCTCTTCACTACTACGGCCTGGCCGCGCACCAGGACCAGCCAGAGGCAGCGCTCGGCGTGAGCCGTTGGTTCCTGTTTGGCTACGAGGGCGTCTTTCTCAAGAACGAGCAGCTGGCTTTCAAGTACGCCCAGCAGGCTGCTGACGCCAAGCTCGCCACCGGCGAGTTTGCCATGGGCTACTACTACGAGATTGGCATCTACGTCCAAAAAGACTTGCGCGATGCTCGCTCGTGGTACGAGAGGGCCGCCGAGCACGGCAACAAGGATGCCATTGGCCGCCTCGAGGGCCTGAACCAGGCAAAAACGCTCACGAAGCAGGACCACGAGACCACTGCGCTTACACGTATCAAGTCGAAGCACGGGTCAATGCGTGGCCAGCGGCCAGAGCGCTTCAGCAAACGCCAGACAGACGCGCCGCTCCCCAGTCTTTCCGAAGTAGGGACGGCGCCCTCGCCCGACGTCGCTCCGGTGGCCGGGCCCCCCTCGCCCGACTACCGCCCCGCCTCATCACACAAGGCTTCCCCCCCGTCGCAACGGCCACCCCGCGATGCGCCGGACCTGTCTCGCCCACCTGCCTTTGCCATCAGCATCGACCAGAGCAGCCTGGCCGTGCGCCCAAAGTCAACGGCACCGTACCCCACGGACGACAAGCCCACGCCGCTGAACCTAGCACGGCCCAAGTCGACAGCACCATACCCTGACGACCACCGTAGCGGCCACCCTCCCCTCTCACCCCACTACAACCCCCAGATCCGCGCAAGCAATGGCCAGCAAAACGCTGACCGGCCGCTGAGTGCCTTTGGCATCCGCCCCACCGATGTCAGCCCTCCGGGCGGTGCCCGACCGCTGTCGGTGTCGCAGTCGACAGGCAACCTGGCGCCAGACCAGCGGCCCTTCTCAGTCAATATTCCGGGCAGGCCGCTCGACAATGACCCACGGGGCCGCGTTGCGTCGGCAAACTGGGAACCCCAGGCCCCTGCTGGCGGTTACCACGGACCAAACCCTGGCCGGGCCGACTACCAGGAGTCGTACGACTACGGCTACCAGCAGCAGCAGCCCCGGCCTCCGCCTCACCAGCAACAGCCACCTGCCGGCTCCCGCCTGTCAGGAGGCATCCCCCCCCACCACCAGCAGCAGCCTGCAGGTTCTCGTCTATCAGCGGGGGTGCTGCCGCAAGCCGACAACTCGCGCAACCGTCTGTCAAAGGCGAACCCCAACGCCAACCAGCCTCCTTATGGTGCGGCACCACCAGTCAACCCGACTGCTCAACCCGGTCGCGATTATGGCCCGAGAACATCGAGCCGGCCAGTCTCAAACGTCTACCCGGCCTCCAACAACGTTGCTGCGCGGCCCGATCGCATCGACTCTCTGCCGTCCCAGCAAGCCCAAGGCCACGGCCGCTACCCGAGTGGCGGTGCTTCCGCTTCCGGTGGCGGAGGAGCCGGTCCCCAGATGTACATGAACCGGCCGCAGCTTGTAGAACAAGGCCGCCAGAGCGCACCGCCCATGCAGGCTGGCGGTATGGGCCCTGGCCCAGCGGCCCGGCCCGTTTCAGCTGCACCGCCGCCTCGCGTTTCGAGCGCTGCACCGCAAGCAGTTCCGGGGCAGGCGACTCGTCCCGCGGCACCAGCCGCAGCAAAGCCCGTATCCCAAGGCCCAGCAACGTTCGAGGAGATGGGTATTCCCCAGGGCAAGGGCGACGACGACTGCGTAAGTCTTCTTTCCAAGGCCCCTTGTCGCCAACAGTACTTTTGTATGAGGCCGTGTTACTCACAAGTGGCTTGCAGATTATTATGTAAACGGCTCACCTACTCTCCTCGCTTTTGCTGCCATTTTAATGCTCGTCGAATGCTTTGATTTAAGATCCTAAAAAGCCGTTCTTGATGGCTTTTTTTGAATGTTTGAATGTTTGGCATTTAGAGCCTGAGTGACTGATTAGCACCTTATCTTCTCTTCGATTTTGTTGTCTTTTATTTCTTTTCTTGGAGGCCATATATGACATTTATCCTGGTTATTTTATGATTCCAACGAACGTAAGATGGATGGTGCATCGAGCTCTAGCGTTTTCTATCTGATCTTTTGCGAGCTTGCTCATATTCCAATCAGTTGCCATTTGACTAGTTCTTTTTCGTATTGCCTGTACTTATAAACAAGGGCCTGAATATGCACTTGTAATGAAATACTTTAAAGCCACGAGAAAAGCAACTTGACAGCACGGATGCCTTGAAAAGAAGAAAAGAAAACGTCAAAACATATGGCCCTAGAAGCTAAATCGACAGCAGGGGATGATGACTACGTCTGTCACGGGAAAACCCATAATCCGAGCGCGGGGCTGCTAAGGAAGCGTCACACTAATAGGGAAAGCGCAATCAAGTCAAGAACAGATAGGGCTCCTAGAGCTCTTTGGCAGGACGTGTCGTATCTACGAAGCCTTTTTCGAGACAAGAAGGTGCGACCCAGCGAAGACAACACACCCCACCGACAACAGCCTTTTCTCTCCCCCCTTTGCTCCTGCCACCTGACCGTCCCCTCTTCTCGTCTCCAACACGAGGCTCGGCCTGCGATCGTCGTCGCAGACACGAGCTGCCTGTAGCACACCGACCTCCGGGCTGCCCTCCGGCCTGCAAACCAGCTACCCCATGCCTACTACATCCGGCGGAGAGCACTGTTCCTGGTTTCCCGGCCTGACGGTCCCGTAGCGATCTTGCTTCAGACCGAACAAAAACACGAAACGACATTCCATCACGTCAAAACGAACAAGAAAATAACACAAACGAAACGCCACCCGACGAATGTGTGGATTGCGAGGCGCCTTGTTTTCCCACCAGCGACGTCGGGTCTTTGACTGGCCATGGATCGCGCCAGGAAGCGTATGTGTGCCGTGAACCTTGAAGACGCTCTGTCCTCTCTTTTGCTTCTCTTTCTCAAGCGCAGGCATAGGAAGAGGCGGGCCTGCTCTCCCGCAGCACGCTGCTGCTAGAATGTGCTGACATGTCTGGCTGCTAGGCCAATTGCGCGCGTTGAACGAACGTGCTTGGGCAGGCGAGACAGGTAAGACGATGGCGTGCCCCCGCGGTTCTCGGACCGTCTCTGTTCTCTATGGATGGCTTCTGATGCGCAGCAACAGACCTCTTTGTCGTGAACAAGTCCCTGGACTCGTCCTTGAAAAAGAACACTGCGTTTATTCGACGACTGCGCACGGCCATCTCCGCTTCGACGCTCAACTCCATCCTCCAAGAAATCGCCTCGCTCAGCCTCAGCAAGTACCTCTCCGAGGTCGTGTCTGCCTGCTACGAGGGCCTCTCTCGCCTCAAGACCCCGGCCGACATTGAAGCCGGCGTCGAGATCGTCTCGGCCCTGCACCAGCGCTTCGGGCCTGCCGACTTTACCGAATACCTAGGATGGCTTCTCGGCAAGGGCATGGCGCCGCCCGACAAGGCCATGCTCAAGACACAGTCCGCAGACGTCCGTGAGAGGGAGGAGAAGGAGCGCATCACCTTGCAGCGGATTCTTCTCCGTATTGTCACGGAGCTGTGGCTTGTGGGTGTTTTGCGGACGCCCGAGGACGTCAGCCGGCCCGACGACACGACAAAGGGCGCCGTTGGTAAGACCGCGGAAGTCAAGTTTCGTACCGGCACGTCGGCCAAGGGAAGCGCCGCCGAGCCATTTCCTCTGGCTGTCCTCAAGGACCTGCTCGGCCACGACCGCGAACACGCAAACCTGCCCCTCCTTGTTACCTTTGTCAAGACCTTTAGCTGGGACATTCTCGGCACCAGCGGAGCAGCAACTGAGGATCGCAAGGACGACGGCGTCAACGGGGGCCTGCGGCCGGAGAACAGTGAGCACGGCGCAGCTGAGCCAAAGGGCACAGCTCCTGCCGATGTAGAGACGCCGTCTGCTGGAGGAGGAGGAGGAGCGGAGATGGACGATGCGCCGATCGCGCCACCAGAGCTCCGGGAGAAGTTCAAGAGCATTCTCACGCGCTACTTTGAGGATGTCAAGGGCCACCTGGTCCGGGATCAAAAGGCCATCTCCAGCCAGTCGCGCCGCAATGCCGAAGCCTACGTCAAGTCGGGCGAGGTTTTTGAAGATCGCCAGGCCAATTTTGAAAAGCAGGTCAAGGCGCAGGAGCGGCTGGTCTCCAACGCACAGGTTGTCGCTGACATTATCGGCGCCGAAATGCCGGACCTCAAGGACGCAGACGAGGGCCAGCTGGCAGCCGGTGGCTCCATTGGCATTGTCAAAACCGGCGACTATCTGCGCGGCCAAGGCGAAGGGCCTGGCATCTGGGAGGACGAAGAAGAGCGCCGCTTCTACGAAAACCTGGTGGACCTTCGAGGCAAAGTGCCCGCCATCCTTCTCGAGGACGGCAAGAAAAAGAAGGCGGATGGAGACGACCAGGTTGGCAAAAAGGCCGAGCCCTCGGCCGACGGAGCAGACGCTTCCAAGGCGACGGAGGCCGCAGAAGCTGCCGACGACCAGTCGACCTCGATTGTCAACAAGAGCATCGGCGCCCAGGTTGACACCATCCTCCTGCGCCTTCCTGAGATGACCAACAAGGATGCTATCGACCAGACGGCCATTGACTTTTGCTTCTTAAACTCCAAGGCGTCCCGAAATCGTCTCATCAAGGCACTGACCGAAGTTCCCAAGGGCCGCAGCGATCTCTTGCCGTGCTGGTCTCGGCTCGTGGCGACCCTGGGCCAGTACATGCCCGACGTTCCCAAGGGGGTGGTGGAGTATCTGGATGCCGAGTTCAGGAGCTTGCAGCGACGAAAGGACCGAGACTTTCTCGGCCCAGTCCGTCTCAGCAACATCCGCTATCTGGCGGAGCTGACCAAGTTTGGCATCGTCCCCGAGCATGTTGTATTTCACTGTCTCAAAGTGAGTCTCGACGACTTTTCACGCATGAACATTGAGATCATCTCGAACCTCCTCGAAAACTGCGGCCGGTACCTGCTGCGCAACCCCGAGACGTCACCCCGGATGGCGGCTTTTTTGGAAACGCTGCAGCGCAAAAAGTCCATGCAACACATTGGCCAAACCGAGCGCATGCTCATCGAGAACGCCGTCTACTACGTCGACCCTCCCGAGCGCTCTGCCATTCAGCAGAAAGAACGGACGCCCATGGACAGTTTCATTCGGAAGCTTGTGTACGTCGACCTCTGCAAGCGCAACGCGAACAAGATTCTCCGGCAAATCCAGAAGCTGCACTGGGAAGAGGCCGAGGTTGTTCAGAATTTGCGAGCAGTGTTTGCTCGCCCCAGCAAAGTCAAGTACGGCAATATCCATCTTCTCGCGGGCCTCCTTGGCGCTTTGTATCGCCACCACTCTGCGTTTGTTATCGATATTGTCGACGACGTAATCGAGTCAATCACGCTTGGTTTGGAGCAAAACGACTTTCGCATGAACCAGCGGCGTATCGCCGAGGTCAAGTACTTGGGCGAGTTTTATACGTACCGTATTCTCGAACACCCGGTTATCTTCGACATGATGTACCGCATTCTTACCCTTGGGCACGGCGGCCCTCCTCTCCCCGGCCGCATCAACCCCATCGACCTGCCAGACGAGTACTTTCGCATTCGCCTTGTCGCGACGCTGCTCGAGACCACGGGGACATACTTTACCAAGGGTGTCGCTGGCAAGAAGCTTGACTACTTTTTGTCCTTCTTCCAGTACTACATCTTTACAAAGAACCCCCTCCCCATGGACATTGAGTTTATTGTTCAGGATACATTTGCCCTCATCCGTCCCCAGTGGACGCTTGCTACGAGCTTTGAGGAAGCCGTCATTGGCTTCCAGCAGGCAATGGCCCAGGACCAGAAAGCTACGGGTGCCGACAAAGCCGTGGAGCAATATGATGGCGCTGCGTCGGAGGACGAGTCGTCTGAAGACGAGATTGACAATGCCGATGACTTGGCTGTGGGCGATGCGGAAGTTGACGACGACCTGTCTTCGATTGATGAAGAAGCCGAGGACGAGGCAGACCGGCATGACTCGGACGAGCACAGCGAGTCCGAAGACGAGGAGATTGTCGTGACCCGCGAGGAAGAGCAAATCGATCCCGAGGACGAGGCAGACTTTGAGCGCGAGTATGCGAGAATGATGGCGGAGAGCCTGGAGCCGCGCAAGTTTGACCGAAAGCCCTTGTTCGACGTGGCTCTCCCGGTGCGGCAAAAGACGCGCGACGTTCTGTCTGACGCGAACGGCAATGCGGAGCACGGCGAAGACGGCGGCGCCCCGTCGACAATGGCGTTTTCTCTTTTGACAAAGAAGGGCAACCGCCAGATGACGCGCACTTTGGAACTTCCCTCGGACTCCGAGTTTGCGGTGGCTATGAGAAACCAGCAACAGGCAGAGAGGGAAGAGCAGCAACGCATCAAGAACCTGGTCCTCAATCTCGACCTTGGAGACAGTGAAGACACGGACGGTAAGCTTGACGCTCCTCCCCTTTTCTTTCTCTCTTTTAGTCCTTTTTTTTGTCCTCATGCTAATCTGCAAACTATGCAGGCCTCGAAAAGCCGACTTCTTATTACCACAACCGTCCAGACAAGCCTGGAAAGGAGCGTACGCAGCGCGTGCGTAAGCTGCAACTCAGTGATGTTGACTGGTACGTCAACGCAATTTGTGTTCGTGTCAGGTTGACGGAGGCCATTGGACTAATCCATCTTTTCGCAACAGGACCTAGGAGGGGCCCAGATGTGCTCACGAAAAACGCTCTCCCCTCGAAGACCAGCCTTTGGCTACCACCTACCGCCGCAGGTCTATGGGGGCCTTTGGCCCTCGGAACGGATGCGGCCCTTGCCGTCCATCTCGGAAATGTGAGTTTCAAGGGATTGACAAGGACTCGGGGTGTGCGAATCAGCATTGCGATTTACAGCGGTTCAGCCTCTTAACTGACAATTTTTCTGTAGCGGCCTAGCAAGGAGCCACCATGTGCACACGCCATGCACCAGGAGACACAAACCCTGCCCGCAGCAGATGTACAGCAGCCCGACGGTCCGTACCAAGATGACCACCTTACTGCACATGGCAGGCATATTCGAGCCTTTCCATGGTGCACCTTGTGCTTTCAGTCGTGGCAAACGTAGGCCAAATACGAAGACGGCCGGTCTGTAAACATTTTGGTCGCTCGAGAAGCATCGGTTGCACGATGCAGAGCAACAAGAACATCGATACGTCTGGGCACTGTTGAGCTCAAGCTCATTTGTTCTTGGCCCGGGCGAGGGACGGTATATGTTTTATCTACCTTTTCTGTTGCCACTCTGAGTGTCAATATTTACTGTAGTTTATGTACATTATCGTCAGTAGATCTACTTTACCCCTAGACGGCGCGCAGAATAATATCTCGCAGTGATATCACGTCAAGATCATCATCATCGGAGAAGTCACGTGAAGCACAGTCGGCACAGACACCCCATGCAATCCCCGGATCGCGGCTCCCTGAATCGGCTCCGCGAAGCACCTTCCGGCGAAAGAAGCAGGCTTTTCCCACAGCAGTCACAGCGCGTTTTTGTCTTTTATTCTGGCCTCGGTCATTGATCCTGCAATGCACTTGTATGTATTGCCATACACAGCCAATCTGCCCTTATTGGCATTTGCCATGGAATACCGCCAAAAGACTTGTGTGCATTTCTTCGTGAGCCATTGCACGGTTTTCTTTGAGTCTTAATTATTCTCCTTTTGATTGTGGGTACGCGTCACTCTGGCCTGTCCCATTCGCCAAAGTGGGATGAGAAGGAAGGTGCAACGCTTCTGTCAATTGAAACGGAAAGAACGTCTGGTAAGCTGGGTCGCTCTTGCACTGCACCGCGGAGTGTGCAGCTGCCCTGTCCCTTTGCCACGGCCGCTCTTCGCTCGAACCTCGCAGAACCTCACAAAACACCATGCATGGCATTGTCGAGGGCAGGACGGCGGCGGGCATCAGCAACGCCAGGCCAACATGACCATCTCGCATGCTGTGCCCTCTCCGCCCTCTCGGTGCAGTGCAAGACGGGTCTTGCTACAAAGAGCAGCAAATAAAACACTGTACGACGTGGCCGCCCCACCAACACGTTCGCTTCGATTTCCGCCAGACTGTCGAGGTATGCGCCGGGGAACGATCTCTTTCTAGACCTGGAGGCCGGTCCCAGCCTGATTCTGGCTCTCGCTGGTTTCTGTGTCGCTCTCGTCTCGCCTGCTCGCCGGTCGTCCATTCAGCCTGGCTGGGACCGCCAAGGCTCTGTGTCTGGCCAGGTACGCAGCTGTTCCATGTTTTTGCTTCAGTACCTTTTTGGCTGTCGTGTCCCTCTTCGTTCTCATCTCTGCTCGATCCTTCGGCCCCCTACGTGGCTCTTTCCCGGTGCTATTTCACGTTTTGTTTTGTGCCTCGTGCTAACAGTGCCTTTTCCCTGTCGGCCAGACGCTTTGCGGCGAGCTCCCACGAGGCAGGCGGGCTCGAAATGGGCATGGAGACGACGAGGACGGAAACTTGGGCTATCATTTTGTGATGACGAACAGCCTCATTGACAAAGACAAGAGCCTGTGTGAAGTTAAGCAGCCCGCTGGAAGAGCTGGGAAAAGCGGACAGCGACAGAAAGTGTTGTTTTTCTCCCTGGACTGATGGGCCAGGTCCATTGTGCTAGCTGCATGTTCGTCTTCCCGTCCGTGTCCATGTTGGTGGCACTGACAGTGGTTTCAACGAGACACTCCGAGAAGCAGCCTTCTGCTCGCACTGCTGGCAGCTGCTCATTTGCTGTCCTCGACTGTCCCGTGCTTTGTTTTCCCTCACTCGGCTGTCCGCCGGTCCTTGTTTCTGGACTGTCTAACCTGGCCCTCGCCATCCCCTCAGTGCATCTTAACATTTACGTTTCTACGTTCTCTCCGACCCCGGCCATATGTACACCACGCGTTCCCCCCCCTTTCTTTTTCTTTTTTGTGAAAATACGAGCCGGCGATGACCTCGTGTTTATTCTGGCCTTGCTTCTTACTCAGTTGAGAGCACCACGTCTCCAGTATCTCGACAACCCGGTTCAGAGGGCAATGAACTTGAAACTGAAACAGACAAAATCCAGTCGACTCGAATACGGCTCGACTCCGGTCTGGTTGTCCCACTCGCGTTACGCAATTACCAGCAACTCGCTATTTGTTTCGTTCCTCCTTTCACTGCTTCGATATTGACGGGCATCACCGCTGCAGCCTGGACAACCGAAACGGGGCGGAAGCGCCCAAAATCAAGGTACCTGATACAAGCCAGTCCTTTCTTATTCTTGCACGCAGAGTGCTACCTGCAAAACGTGCGTCTCGGCGCCTTGCGGCTCGCTCTTCTGACTTGGTACCGTTGCACGAATCCTCGTATTTCTTCCGGCTTTCTTCTCGATCTCCCTTGAGAATCTTCTACAATCGTTGCCACCGACCCCTGCCTCTCAAGGGCAATCACGGCATGCATCCTGGTTGTCTCGCTTTCACCCGCCACGATATGCAGGTAGCCACTCGATGTTGCCAGCTGACGGGAAGAAAATGACCAGGGCTCCAAGACGCGAAGACCAAGGGAGGACAAGAAGACAAAAAAACACATCACTTTCGACTGCACCTTGCTCTATTTTTAGGCCACTGTGCAGTCTTCTTCATTGTCTCCTTTTCTTGTCCCCTCCAAACCACTTGCAGAAAACGAACGGCGAGTTCGCCAACAGGCCGTGACCGGACGGCTGCATGACAAACGCGTTTCCGACATTTTTCCTTTGCCAGATTTCGTCAAATACTGTCCCAACGGGCCAAGGCTCTTGAGCCCATCCGCAAACTCAACTTATTCCGAGTTTTCACTCATCTTTTTTGGCACTTTCATCAATACATACATATACAGGCGCGCATCCAGAAGCAGCCATAAAGCTGGGTCTTTGGGCTGTCTCGCTGATGCTAATGCGTATTGGCAGGCTTGATCTACTCATCTGGACAAAATCCTATTGTGTATTTGGAGAAATCGACAGAGAGGTAAAATGTCCACGGGCACGGAGTCATCATGGCCAGTCCACGACGTGAGTTTTTTGAAAGCCCTGAAAGTCTTTTCGGCAGTGCGCAACCAAATCAATGCTGACTGCGTCTTGGCTAGATTGTGTATACCGCCATTGTCGGATTGGTCATGGTTGCAGCATGCCTGGAATGGTTTCTGTGGATTGCCGCCTTTCTGTACTGTTTGTGGAAGGTTTTTCGAAAAGCTGAGCATTGGACGGTCAATGTTTTGGCTGTCGTCGTCGGTGTGGCGTTCACTCTGCTGCGGTTTGTTGACCTCCCCTCGCTTTGATTTTTGGTGACGAAACAAGCCTTCTGACGACTAGCCGTCCTCGAGCACAGGTTTATCTTCTTGCCCATTATGATTGTCACCCTTCCTCTCCCCTCCGCCGTCGTCAAGATGTGGCCAGCGAGCATGGTGTCTGTGCTGCAGTGGTTTGCGTTTTGGAGTTTTGCTGGTCTGCTGACCATTCCGTGGCTGTTCTGCGTCTACCAAATCGTCACACACCAGCTGGGACGAACAAAAAGAATCAAGCAGGTTTTGGACGAGATGTCGGCTCCCAAAGTCGTCATCGTCATGCCCTGCTACAAGGAGGAGCCCGAAGTGCTGATTACGGCTATCAATTCCGTCGTCGACTGCGACTACCCTCCATCCTGCATCCATGTCTTCTTGTCATTCGACGGCGACCAAGAGGATGAGCTATACCTCAACACGATCGAAAAGCTCGGCGTTCCGCTCACGCTCGACTCTTACCCAAAGAGCATCGATGTGGCCTACCGCTCGGCGCGCGTCACGGTGTCGCGCTTTCCCCACGGCGGAAAGCGGCACTGCCAAAAGGCCACCTTCAAGCTCATTGACCGCGTGTATCAGCAATACCTGAAACGCAACGATAACCTCTTTATTCTTTTTATTGACTCCGACTGCATTCTCGACCGCGTCTGCCTTCAAAACTTTGTCTACGACATGGAGCTCAGTCCCGGAAACCGGCGTGATATGCTGGCCATGACCGGCGTCATTACGTCTACCACAGAACGCCACAGCCTAATCACACTGTTGCAAGATATGGAGTACATCCACGGCCAGCTCTTTGAGCGCACTGTCGAGTCGGGGTGCGGTGCCGTCACCTGCTTGCCAGGCGCCCTGACTATGTTGCGTTTCTCTGCGTTCCGTCGCATGGCCAAGTATTACTTTGCCGACAAGGCCGAGCAGTGTGAGGATCTGTTCGACTTTGCAAAGTGCCATCTCGGCGAGGACCGCTGGCTCACGCATCTGTTTATGATTGGGGCCAAGAAGAGATATCAGATCCAAATGTGCACCTCTGCGTTTTGCAAGACCGAGGCCGTCCAGACAGTGCGCTCACTTATCAAGCAGCGCCGTCGCTGGTTCCTCGGGTTCATCACCAACGAAGTATGCATGTTGACAGATTGGCGCCTTTGGAAGCGATACCCGATTCTGGTTCTTGTGCGGTTCATGCAAAACACGATTCGAACGACGGCTTTGCTGTTCTTTATCATGGTTCTGGCTCTCATGACGACGTCGAAAAAGATTGCAGACCTGCCTGTTGGCTTTATTGCCGTCTCCCTTGGCTTGAACTGGGTGATGATGATCTATTTTGGCTTCAAGCTCGGCCGCTTCAAGATCATGCTGTATCCGCTCATGTTCATCCTCAACCCGTTTTTCAACTGGTACTATATGGTGTACGGTATTTTTACCGCCGGCCAGAGGACGTGGGGTGGTCCCCGGGCAGACGCGGCCCAAGCCGACGGAGACAAGACCACGGTACGAGATGCCATTGAACAAGCCGAGATGCAGGGCGACGACCTCAACGTCGTGCCCGAGACATTCTTGCCTGCAGCGGAAGTGCAGCGACAGAAGAGTGGCAAGCGGGTGCCTGCAGCAGACGGGAGGGACGCTGCTGCCCATCCTGACGTTGCGGCCAGCGCAAACGGAGCAGGGGCTGCTGCCGGCGACGCAGGAGTTCCGAGAGCGACGGCGCATGTGCCGCAGTTTGGGAGGCCTGACGCCGGGGTGGACCACTATCAAGAAGACAAAACAGCCCCTCTGAGCGGACTTGCGTCCGCGCTGAGCCTGCCCGGCGGCGATGGCAATCTTGTCAGCCGATCGAAGAGCGGCCGTGTCATGTTGCAGCCGCCAGACAAGATTGATGGCATATTTTCTGCACCGCAGCGGTCGTCGACAGGCTGGTACCACTACCCGGACGACTCGCTAATCAGCCTCCAGATGCTGGGACAGTCGTCGCCGTCGCTTCTCGCCAACAACGGCAATTACCTGGGCAGCAGAGGGCGGTATAGCCCACGCATTGCACTCCACGCGCGCGACTCGTTTGACAGCTTCACGTCGAGCAACACGAACCCGGGTGGCAGTGGCAACGGGCACGGCAACTCTGTGTATGTGCCGCGCCGCGTCGAGAGTCTCATGAGCGACGAAGACCGCCGCAAGTACGAAATGGCCCAAGCAAGCCAGCTCAGCTTTCCGGGAGCGAGCATGGCAGGTGCCTCGTCTATGGCGGGCGTCCACCTGCTTGGGGTGCCCTCGCCTGGCCAGGTCTACGAGTACCGGTCCGATGCAGAGATGCAGCAGGACGGGTTCTATACGGATGCCGAAGAGGCTGCCGACGACAACACCAACGCCGGTGATGCCCACGGTCACAGAGACGCTGTTGGCCACCACTTTGCGCCGCAGCGGCTGGACCACAAGCGGCTGGCGAGTAACGACAGCACTGGGTCGCGGCACTCCGTCTCGGGCTCGGCGTCCATTTCATCCTCGCCGGATCTACAGCCGCAGTCTACAATGCTAGCCGTGCCGCCGCACTTGCCATTGAGTGGCGGCGGGAGCGCCTTTGCACCGGGCGGCTCAACGGTGCGGCCCAGCCCCCTGGGCCGGCTCAGCTACGTTGCCCGGCCATCCAGCGCCGAAGCCGAGGACGAGGGCTGCGGCGCAGAGCGTGCCGGCGACAGCGAGCCACAGGCACACCATTAAGCACGCCGTGATGGGGCAAGGGCGGTCTCACGGTTTCCTGGCGGCATCACCAAAAAGGGCTGCATGTGCAGGACTGTTTTTTTTTTGTTACGTGGGGCGTTAAGTGCATTTAATTGGAGGATACATAACTGATGAGCTGGGAATGAACGGACGTTGAGAGGTAATACTTGGCGGTATATTTTGTAATCAAATCGGGAAGGCGGTGAGTCGGGCACGTATTTAAAAAGTTGCCCCTCCACGGCAATTGGTCGTGCTGGGCGCATCTCGAAGCTTCTGTGTGGTTCTTTGTGTGCAGAAGCCCGCTGCTGCCGTGACAAGGCTGGGCAGCATTATTAAATACGTACAAGTACAGTACGTTGACGCCAGGCTCTCTCGGGCGCGTTCTGTCCTTTTCTCTTATTCACTCTTGGACAGGTACCTGGAGGTACTCTTTACCATAGCCCCAGGAAAAGTTGCCCCTCCGTCGCTCCTGCCTCGTAGCTGCCCTTTTTCTGCCTCTTCCCCTCCAGAGAAGCGCACAGAAAACGAAGGAGCAGCCCAGCAACAAACAGACAACTACGACCCCACTATTAGCCAGCCTAACGGAAAACGCTTCGTTCCTCTCTAGTTTTTAACCGCAGGCGACGCAGATCGAGATATAGCGAGTCTGAAAAACGTTTTCCTCATCACCAGAAACGTCTGCCACCGAACTGTACCTCGACCCCAACGGATCTGGTATCTCTCTTGCTTCTCTCCTGACTCCTTGTTCAGATCACGGCCGGTCTGAGCTTGCGCCCTCGCCACTTGTCTTCGCTTTCCCGCATCGTTCCGCATCCATCCATCTGCCCATCATGAGCGTCGTCGGTAAGTCGCCTCTCCCGGCCGTCCGCCGGCCCCGGGCCTCGCCGGGGTGTCCGGCGGGATGCCGTGCCGTGGCAGGAGCTAACAGGGCGCAGGTTGTGATCTGGGCACCATGAACACGGTGGTTGCCGTGGCCCGCAACCGTGGTGTCGACGTGGTAAGTGGTGCCATTTACCTTCTTTCTTTTCTTTTGTTGTCTTCTTTGATTTATCGTTCCTCTGCTGACACCGCCAGATCACCAACGAGGTGTCCAACCGCGCAACGCCATCGCTCGTCGGCTTCGGCCCCAAGAACCGCTACCTCGGTGAGGCGGCCAAGACACAAGAGATCTCGAACCTCAAGAACACGGTGGCCTCGCTCAAGCGCCTTGTTGGCCGGTCCATCAAGGAGGCCGACATCCAGATCGAGCAGCAGTACATCTCGGCGCCGCTCATCGACGTCAATGGCGAGGTGGGCGCCGAGGTGTCGTACCTGGGCAAGAAGGAGCGCTTCTCGGCCACGCAGCTGCTGGCCATGTTCATGGGCAAGATCAAGCAGACGACCGCGGACGAGATCCGCGCGCCCGTCACCAACCTGGTGCTGAGCGTGCCGGCGTGGTTCACGGACCGCCAGCGCCGCGCGCTCATCACGGCGCTCGACATTGCCGGCCTGGGGGTGCAGCGCCTGCTCAACGACACGACGGCCGCGGCCCTCGGCTACGGCATCACCAAGCTCGACCTGCCCTCGGCCGACGAGAAGCCGCGCCGCGTCATGTTTGTCGACGTCGGCCACTCGACGTACACGGCGAGCGTGGTCGAGTTCCGCAAGGGCGAGCTGGCCGTCAAGGGCACCGCCTTTGACCGCCACTACGGCGGCCGCGACTTCGACAAGGCCATTGTCGACCACTTCCAGAAGGAGTTCCTCGGCAACCCCAAGCTGCAGATCGACATCAACTCGAGCCCGCGCGCGCGCGCGCGCGTGCTCGTCGCCGCCGAGCGCCTCAAGAAGATTCTGTCGGCCAACCAGTCGGCGCCGCTCAACATCGAGATGCTGATGGACGACAAGGACGTGTCCACGTCGCTGACGCGCGCCGACTTTGAGTCGCTCGTGGAGCCGCTGCTGGCCCGCACCACCGTGCCCCTGATGCAGGCCCTCGCGGACGCCGGCCTCGCCAAGGAGGACATTGACATTATCGAGGTTGTGGGCGGTGGCGCGCGCGTGCCGGCCATCAAGGAGCGCATCCAGGAGTTCTTTGGCAAGCCGCTGTCCTTTACGCTCAACCAGGACGAGGCCGTGGCGCGCGGCTGCGCGTTTGCCAGCGCCCTGCAGTCGCCCATCTTCCGCGTGCGCGAGTTTGTCGTGCACGACGTCGTGTCGTACCCCATCGAGTTCATCTGGGAGAAGGCCAACGACATTCCCGACGAGGAGCCCAGCCTGGTCGTCTTTGGCAAGGGCAACACCATGCCGTCGACCAAGGTGCTGACCTTTTTCCGGAAACGGCCCTTTGACCTCGAGGCCCGCTACTACACGCCCCAGGACATCCCGGCCGGCATGAAGCCGTGGATCGCGCGCTTCTCCGTCAAGGGCGTCAAGCCCACGATCGGCGGCCCCGATGACTACATGACCTGCAAGCTGCGCGCGCGCGTCAACCCCGACGGCATCCTGAACCTCGACAGCGCCTACTCGGTCGAGGACCAGGAGGTCGAGGAGGAGGTCAAGGAGGAGGAGCAGCCCAAGAAGGAGGGCGAGGCCGCGGGCGAGGCCATGGACACGGACCCCCCCGCGGACGAGGCCAAGCCCAAGACGCGCAAGGTGCGCAAGCAGGTGCGCAAGGACAACCTGCCGGTCGTGGCGGCCGCCAACACGCTCGACCAGACGGTCGTCGAGGATGCCAAGGAGAAGGAGGGCAAGATGGCCGCCAACGACAAGCTGGTTGCCGACACCGAGGAGACCAAGAACTCGCTCGAGTCCTACATCTACGACACGCGCGACAAGCTGACCAAGAGCGACTCGGGCGACGAGGAGTACGACGGCGTCTATGTCAAGTTTGCCAGCGACGCCGACCGGGAAAAGATCCTGGCCAAGCTCACCGAGATCCAGGACTGGCTCGAGGACGACGGCTACGACACCACCATGTCCATCTACCGCGCCCGGCGCGAGGAGATCAGCGCCCTCGTCGGCCCCATCCACCAGCGCTACTTTGAGCACGCCGAGGCCGAGCGCGAGAAGCTGCAGGCCGAGCTCGCAGCCAAGGCCGCCGCCAAGAAGGCCGCCGACGAGGCCGCTGCGGCCAACACCGGCGAGGCCAGCGCCGACGCCGACATGGCCGACGCCGACCCGGCCAAGAATCCCACCATTGAGGAGGTTGACTAGGCGGCGTGGAGAGGAAGGGTGTGAACATATCATGAGTGCGTTTGCATGACAGAGAAAGACTGGAGCGAAAAGAAGATCTAGATCATGAAAGACCCACGGGCAGACGGTACACTAGGATGTTATTGTTATTATTGATGAATTTTATCGCTTTTGCAGTAAGACTGAAGTTGTCGGTTTTCTTTTCTTTGCTTTTCTTTTGTTCCGTGTTGATTTTTCATTCTTTTGATCTTTTTTCTCTCTTTCCCTGTTTGAAACACTACATCTTCAATCTCCAAAAACAAAAAAACAAAGTTTCTAGAGACGTAGTACGAAACCATGGATTGAATGATTGACTATGATATTTAGATGTGCTCAAATCAAACAGTACAAACCCACCGTATTTTGGAGAAAGCAAAACCATGCGCAAACAATAAAACAGACTTTTTCCTTTTCACACCCCCACCCCGGCCTCCCTTAAATCACATTAAAGGTGGGCTTCAGCTTGATCAGCAGCTTCCACTCGTCGTCTGTGACATCGGACCGGTAAAACTCCTTGAGCGTGTCGATGCTGGCGCGCGAGATCTGGCTGATGAGCACGTCCGACTCCTCGAGGTGACGGCCGTACGCAGGCTGGTGGCCGCCCATCTCGACCTTGATGGCCACAGACGGCTGGCCCTTTTTGCAGATCTGGATCTGCTTGTGCTCGCGCTCGATGGAGGTTCTGAAAGGTTAGCGGGGTGAGAAAAGAAGAAAGAAAAAAAAAAGAAAAAAAAAAGAAGAAAAAAAGAAGAAAAAATAGAAGAAAAAAACAACTTACACTCTGCCCACGCTGATAATCTCCTTTTGGTTGGTGTTGGGGTTCGTCTTGACAACGGCCAGGGGCGTGTTGAGGCGCAGATTGCCCTCGACAACATCCACGCCGACAACAATGGGCGACGTCTTGTTGAAGACCGCGACGGTGTGCAGCACACAGGGGAAGACGGCCAGCATCTTGGACTCCTCCTTCTTCTTCTCGCTGAGAATGGCCATGTGCTTGGTAAACGCGTCAAACAGGTGGTAGATGATGTCGGCCGTGAAGATCTTGACGCCCTGCTCCTCGGCATAGGCCGCGGCCTCCTTGTCGACCTTGACGTCGAAGCACAGCATCACGGCGTAGTCGGGCGCCTTTTCCAGCATGATGCCCGTCTGCATGACGTCGCGCTTGTAGACGGGGCCGATGCCGACGTTGGCCACGGGGATCTTGCAGTCCTTGAGGAAGTCGAGCAGCGCCTCGAGCGAGCCCAGCGTCGACGCCTGCACGCTGACGCCGCGGCCTGTCTTCTCGACGCGGCTGAACACGGACGCGAGATCCGACTCGACCTCCTCCTCGAGGTCGTCCTCGTCGTCGTACTTGCCCACGACCAGCAGGCGCGAGCCGGCAATGGCGCCCTCGAGGCCGGGCGCGCTGATCTTGACGCCCATGGCGGCCTTGACCTCCTTGTTGTGGACGTAGGCGGAGCGCACGCGCAGCTCGCGCATGGGCGCCGGCGTCAGCAGCGCGCGGATGTTGGTCTTGATGACGCCCTCGACGCCGCACAGAATGATGCGGTCGCCCTCGCGCAGAATGCCGTTGGACAGGATGACGTCAATGGTCATGCCGAAGCCCTCAATGGCCTTGACCTCGAGCACGGTGGCCTGCACTTCGGACAGGTACATGAGCGACTCGGTCATCCGCTCCTGCGTCAGCTGCACCAGCAGCTTGAGCATGTCGGGCACGCCCTCGCCCGTGTGCGCCGACGTGGGCACCAGCGACACGACGCGCGACTTTTGCTTGTTCTCGTAAAAGAGCTCCGAGTTGAAGCCCTGCTCGGCAAACGCCACCTTGGTCTGCTCCAGGCGCTTGGCAAACTCGTTTTGCACGCCGCGGTTCTGCAGCGCCAGGCTGTCCTGGAAGCCGTTGTTGTCCACCTTCTTCCACCCGTATAGCCGGTCGATCTTGTTGAGCGCGACAATAAACGGCGTCTTGCGGTCGCGCAGCATGCGCATCGACTCGAGCGTCTGCGGCTCCAGGCCGTGCATAATGTCCACCACCAGGATCGCAATGTTGCACAGCGACGAGCCGCGCGAGCGCAGGTTCGAAAACGACTCGTGGCCCGGCGTGTCGATGATCAGCAGACCCGGCACCTTGTACTCAAAGTCGCCGTCCTTGTTGACCACTTGCGTCTTCTGCTTGATCGCTTCAATGGGGAAGTACGTCGCGCCAATCTGCTGCGTGATGCCGCCCGCCTCGCCCTCCTGCACATTGGTCTGCCGCACCTTGTCCAGCAGCTTGGTCTTGCCCGTGTCGACGTGGCCCATGATGCAGCAGATGGGCGACCGCAGATTGTCCTTGGACCGCGCGGCCAGCGCCGCCTGGTGCTCCTTCTCGCGCAGCTCTGCCAGCTCGCGCTTGCGCTGCGCCTCCGCCGCCTTGGCCGCCGACTCCTGCTCGTCCTCGCTGCTGTCCTCGTCGCTGTCCTCGTCGCTGTCGTCTTCGTCATCGTCCTCCTCCTCCTCGCCGCCGTCCTCGCCCCCTGCGTCTTTGCCCTTTGGCCGCGTCGGCAGCGTCTTGGCCTTCTCCGCCTCTTCGTCCGAGTCGGCGTCCCAGCTGTCCTTGACGTCGTCCTGGGCGTCAGCCGCCGCCGCCGCCGCCTCCCAGTCGTCCTCAACATCGCTGTCGGCCGCCTTGGCCTTGCTGGCCTCCTCCTCGGCCTTTTTCTTGGCCGCCAGCTCGCGCTCCTTGGCCTCCTTGGCCAGCTGCTCGGCCTGCAGGCGTGCACGCTCGGCGGCCTCTGCCAGAGCCTTTTCCTCGTCTGCCTGGGTCCGGCGACCGGCGTTGCGTCTCCGGTTGTTGGAGTCAGACGTTGCCGCCTTCTTCTTCTCCTCGTCGGCATCGCCGTCCAGAGCGCCGACCTTGACACCCGCTGCCATCATCTGCTGTAGCTTCTTGGCATTGCGGGCCTGCGCTTCCTTTTGTGCCTTGGTGAGATACTTGCCCTCCTTCTTGAGCTGCTCAATCTTTTCCTTTTCTCTCTGCTTCTTTAGCGCCCTCTGCTCCTCCTTGCGCTTGGCCTCCTCGGCCTCCTGCCGCTCCAGCTCCTCGATGCGCGCCTTTTCTTCCGCAATACGGCGCTCCTCGGCCTCTTGCCGCAGGCGCAGCTCCTCCTGCTGCTTCTGGATGGCGAGCAGGTGCGCGGGCAGCTTCTTCTTCTTGCCGCCAGCAGCAGGCGCTTGGGCAGCAGGGGCCGCTGGCGCGGCCTTTTCAGCAGCCTGTTCCTGTACGGCTGCCTTGGCCGCCGCAGGGGCTTCGGTCTTCTTCTTGCCGGCCTGCTCCTTCTTGCGCTGCTTCTCCTTCTCCTTCTTGATTTTCTCCTTCTCCGCCTTGGTCAGGATGCGGCCGCTGTTCTCAAGGTCGTCTGCAGTGTTTGTCTTGGGCGCCGCCGGCGCCGGCTTGCCCTTGCTCTTCTTCTCGGGCAGCGCAAACTCGTCGTCCATGGTGGCTTCCTCGGGTGCCTTGTCGGCGAGGCTCGCAGAAGGCGCCAAAGGGGCGTCGTTGTTGCCGTTGGTGGCGTTGGGGTCCTCGAATTCCTCCGAGAGACCCTTCTTCTTGCGCTTCTCCTTGTTCTTGCGCAAAACGGCCATCAGGCCGCCGCCGCCACCAGCGGCGGCGTCGTCGTCGTCCTCCTTGGCATCCTTGGCATCGCCGTTGGCTGGCGCCGCAGACGCGGGCGCAATCGACTCGCCGAGCTCGGCTTCCCAGTCGTCGTTGGCCTTCTTGCCTCCCTTCTTCTTCGGCGGCATTGCGGTGGCTGTGGGTGGTGTTGAAACGTGTAGGTTCGGTTCCAACAGATGGCTGTTGTCGTAGCAAGTGAAAGACAGCTGGTCCTGTGGGAGCGGCGGCTGGTTAGTTAGCTTGTCTGTTTGCCCATGAAAGAAGTCCGCCAGGCTTCTGCGTTGGGCACAGAAGAGCCTTTCTCGGTCTGTTCTCTCTTGTCCCAGCCGGTTTAGCGGGCGGATCGCGTACCCTGTTGTGGTCGTGCTTACTTCAAGCAGGACGAGAATGGAATGCTGTTCTGAAAGTACGTGCGGAAGTCAACCTCGTCAAACTGGAGTCGCCTTTGCTTCTGATAGATTGCCTGGGACACGAAGACATCATCCAACGACAAGATCCTGGTCTAAAGCACGAGAATGGAGTCTCGCGGGGTCGAGGGGACAAAGGGCGAGGCTGTTGTCTGTCGGCCGTCAGCTGTTCGGCTTGCGTCGTGCTGCGTCGTCCTGGGTCGAAAAACGCCGGGACTCTCGAGAAACGCGGTCGGATCGAGTGGAGGGAGCAGACTGAGGCGTCGAAAGCGGCAGAAAAAAAATAGTCTGGGCGAGAGAATAATAGGTTTCCACGCAAATGACCACCAAGGCAAGGGCGGATGGGCAAAAAATTAAGTCCGACAGACAAAAGAACGGCAAGTGCGTGCGTGCTATTATTTCGGCGCGTGTGTGCGCGGGGAAGGGACGATGGGTGTCAGGGAATGAGGGGCAATTCCTGCAGTGCGCCGGACAGGAAACAGCGCCCCAGATGGACTTGGCAGGCAACATCGTCCAAGATGCTTTACGACGTAATAGAAATAGACTCCATTTCGAAATTTATCAGCTTCCAGGACCGCCGCACATAGGCTATCAATGCGCCGCGATCCAACAAGGCACCGCAATACACAACAGCAACAACGCAAACGGAGCTGTGGAAACAGCTGACGCAGAATGCACCGCCTTATTCTGGAATCCAACAAGCCTGTAGACAACCTGCAGACAGTCCTTTGATGCCACGTAAATGCGCCCATATGAACGTCCGATCGACAGACAATGCAGAGAGAAGGCAAGGGAGGAACACCCCAAATGTTAAAAGAAAACGACAGAAACGACAGGAAACTCAACGCAAAAAACCAAGACGGGCAACACCGTCATGCACCCACCCATTTATCGTTTGCCGTTGGCGTACACATCCCCCTTTCAGCTCATATCACCGGTTGGAGGTAGTACTCAATGATTTCGTAGAGTCGCTCGATGCAGCGGCGAAACACGGCTGGCTCAACTGGCACGCTCGACGACCCCTCCCCGGATCCGGCGTATCCTGTAGTATCGAAGCCGCCCACACTGCCGTCGAGCTTTTGGAGGGCGTCAACAAGCCTTGCTGCATGGATGGGATTCGCAAAGAGGCCCTCGAGGGCTTGCCTGTCGAGGCAGCGCTGCAGCATATCGCCGTCGACCTGCATCACTGTCCGGTCGCTTGCTGCCGGGTCGGCCTCATAGTCCTCGATGCTGTTGCGTTCGAATGTGAATGGGAACAGGACTTGCGATGTGAGTGCCAAGTCATGCACCATCCTGAGCAGCCTCCATGCGGGGAGACTGAGCAGAGTGAAATGCTGGAGAGACCCATCGAGACACACACCAAAGATTTCTGCCCGGTCAGGCGTGCTGGGAACATGGCCGTTGCGTATGCCCTGCGCTCGCTGCCAGCTGGGCCTTGTCCGTCCACGCACCAACTTGATCACGCTTGCAGGCAGGTCCGCCTCAAACACCACGACGCAGTTTTTTCCTGGCTGCCGCCACGGTACCCAGAGACCTGCAACCGTTGAGTTGCGGTCGCAAACTAGAAGTGCCGAAGTATCAAGCCCATTGGCAGACAGCGTGCCTCCAATCTCGATCATGCTGGTGGTTGTTCGTTGTTCCGAGTCGGCGTGGTAGAGAAGCATCTCGTTTTGGGGACCTTCGGCGATATCGATCACCTCGAGTGAATTTTCGCTCGTCACCGCTACTAACTTGCGGTTGACGATCCGCAGAGCTGTCGCTTGAGACTCGAGCTCGAATGTCTTGAACGTACCCAAGCGCTTCAACTCCAGGTCGAGTTTGTCCCAGAAAATGGTACATCCGACACAAGAAAATACATCCTGGCCCCGGGTGACAACAGAGTAAACAGGCTCATCGAAAGCCGGCTTCCTGTATCGAGTCCAGAATTTAACTTTTGGCCGTTGTCCCTCGATGCCGGTATCGAAAAGAGTCGTGGAGATGATAAGAAAACGCCCATTCCTGGTTGAAACCCATAAGAACACCCATTTTTCTCCACCTCGTTCATAATTCCATTCGCCAAGCGAGAGAATGTAGTCTCCAGCTTTGCCAAGACCAGAAACAAATTCCACGGGCTCAGAGTTTTTGTCGAGAGGCATCGACAGGTCATCTCCAGTATCCGGATCGATAAATTGAAGGTTGGTTCGCTTATCCAGGTCGTTGGTTGCCACAACCAGACAGTTGAGCGTATGAGAAAAGATAACCCTCAAGGGCGTGCCGTTCACCGGGAGGCTGCGTTGGACCGGACATGGCTGACAGTGCAGCTCAGCCAGCATAAACTTGGCTGTGGACGACAGGATGAGTTGTGTTCTGTTAACCCGGCCCGGCAAACCCCCAGAGAGTGCTGAGACACCATTAATGTATGGCGTTTGCTTCCCGAAATCCCCGGCATCATATGGCCAGATCGTATAAGTGGACCGGAATGCCGTTCGTTTCCTATCCAGGCCATAGTGAAGCGACATGCGGCCGTCACAGGTGACGATCGCCGCTTTCCCGAGAAGAGCATCGTCGATGACGAGGACTTGCACCGCAGTGAGCCCGATCCTCCTAGAATCGATCGAAACAATGCCCTCTTCGCCAAAGATCAGAGTCATGAGATCGCCAGCCCTAGTTCCAAACACAACTGCGGTCTCATTGCCTTGCCGTGGGAGCATAGCAATGCTGCTTATGGGCTCAATCAATTCATGGGGTCCATCTTTTTCGTTTGAACGGTTTCTTTGACCTATATTACCGGTTAGACTGATGCATGGCCTTGGATACACAAAATATCACGTACCGTGGGTGATGTCGAAGGCATATGACCTGGGCTCCGAGCCTTCTCTAAGGTGGTGAACGTAGACGGACGGATTTCCATTGACCATGAGGCCAAAGGCGATACAGGGCGTGCCCAGAAAAGAAGACAGGCAAAGGCACGTAGCGTCGCCCGGTAGCTTGAAAGTCTTCAAAAGGACGACCGATTTGTCAGGCTTCAGTTGCAAGAGATGGCCCTCGAATGTAGACTCTATGAGTGTCGATACTGCAAGGAGGTCTCCAGATATACAGGCATCAATGACAATAGCGTTGGCATTTTGAAAAGTTTCCAGGTGAACGTGGCGTACGCTGGCAATAAAGTCAAAATATTAGCTTCTCCCTCCAAAAGTGAACGTTTCGCTTGTTGGCAGCATACCTTGCATCTGGGCTCGCAAATACGAGGCTGTTCTCTGTCACCTGAACCACTACGTCCTCGGACACTTGTGCTGCAGTCAATGTCCGGGAATCAAGGTCGTACAACTCGGCGCCTTTCTCATGGATGTCGGCTTGAGAGAGATCCGCGGAGAGCTGAAAGACTTCTGATCTGTCGACTAGAGAAATAAGAACATGAAACTCGAGATCATAGTTCTCATTTCGGGTTGCGAATATCCAAGATTGCTTGATAGGGGCCGGATATTCAATTTCGAGGCCGATGTCGGCTCGTAAACCGTACCGAAACTCCGTCAAGGTGCCGGTAACACCACGGCCGGACGTGCTGAAGAGCCGGTCAGGCACGTGGTATTCATGGTAAGAGCTGTCCGGTCGGCTGGCGCGATCACTGATTTTGTTGCCCATGGCACCAACGAGGCCTTCAATTGTGGAAAATTCGTCCGTGGAAACGAAATCAACAACAGGCGACCAGTTCACGACCTTTCCAAGCTGCTTGTTTGGTTGGCGGGGTCGGATCTGCAATCGTGGTTAGTGTTTTGGTCCTTCTTTCACACCGTCGGGTCTGTGTCGTTGTCATAAACGTCATCGTGGGATGTCGGAATTTACGCACCTGCCATATCGTGCCTGGACCGGAGTCGCCGCCCATGATCAGAATGTCATTGAATCTGTCAAATAGACTGCAAAAAGCCATGCCAATGTTGCACTCGAATTTTCCAATTTCAACCGAAGCACCGAGGATATTTTCGGAGTTGATATCCAGGAACATGACAACGCCGTCTTCTCGTGCAAGATAGATGTTGTCTCGTGTTGCGTTGTATTTTGGTAGCCGGTATGGCCTTGTCCAAGCGGACCATAGAGGCACGCCGCGGCCATGGTGGAATCGTGACTTTTCTTGGACTTCCATGGAGAAGTCATCGAACTCTGCTGGAGGATCGAGTGCGTCTTTACAAACACCAATGCTGTCTTCCGAAATTGCAAAAAACGCCGAGTGAATTGTAAGGGGAATGATCAGGAGGGGCATCTGATGCTGTGGGGGGAGTAATTGGCCTCGCTTCTCTTCCCGGAAAACCGAAGCCAGACTGTCGCCGGCCTCCCATTCATATGTGACCATCCTGGATCTTCCATTGTTGATGATAATCAAAAGAAGGATGATATGGTAGTCGTCCTCTGCATGTGGATACAGGAATTCCATTTTGTGTATGACGCCTTGAACGGGCCGAGGCCGGGTGCTTTTGATGATGGGCAATGGTTCGTCTCGTGCATATGCATCGTTGAGCCGCTGAGACGATTCGAGTTCGTGCACAATGAAAAAGTTCTCTCCGCACGCTAGGGCAGCATATCGTGAACTGGGGTCAACGGCGATGTGGAATCCAGGCTGTACGATCCAGCGTCCAAACGGCCCGTAGTGCGTCGATACGAACTCGGGGTGGTCTCCGCTTTTGGGATCGATGTAGAGAAAGACGTAATCACCGCTTTCGAGCACAATCAAAATCTGCTGAGGAGGCAATCGAGGCGCTGCGGTGCCCGACTTCTTCAGCCCGGTCCCGTCCATGGGTCTGTCGCCAGAAACACTGTTGTCGCCCATGATGGTGTCGTCTTCCTCGGTCTTGACCTTGACGTCGTCGTGCTCGCTGTTGTCCTTGTTTGCTCTCTCAGGAGAGGCGCCAATCGCACGGGCGTTTCGGATCCGAGAACCAAAGTCTGTCTTTCGAACAACGTTGTGAAGCCGGCCATCCCGCCCTAGTTCACTTATTTGTACATAGTGATCCTGAGCGGCACGTTAATATGTGACGATTATGGTCTGAGAAAGGCCCCTTTCTGCTGAGAGGAAGCTGGAAACACTTACACCGACAACGGCAAGGTCCATTTGCTCTGCAGACCGCAACCGCACAGGGAACATCCAGTTAATGACAGGGCTCTCTATCACAGTTCTCGATAAAACCCCAAGAATCGGGGGCTGGTCCGGGCGCGGCTCCGGCCTGCTGTTCTTGTCGTCGACATTTCCCTTTAAAAAGTCGTTGAGAGCTACTGTTTCGGTCACCCACTGGCCGTCACGGACCCTGCTGGTTTGGAAGGCCATCCTCCACGCCGTCTCAAGCCCCAAGGCCCAGCGAGGAGGCCGGAGCACGTATCAACAGCAAGCAGGTGGACGGGGTCAACAAAAGCTGGTCGAGATGGCGATACGGGAGGGAGGCGGAGAAGGCCAGGATAGGCAAGGCGATGTCTATAAGCGTGGATTAATAGACATATGGCGAGGCCGGTAAAAGAGCAGTACGAGGGTCTATATAGCCGTTAGATAACCCGGACCTGAAATGGGATCAGGCAGCCAAACATAAGACAGGTAGGCCTGCTTCAAGACATGGCCCTCACTTTGGGCTCGCGCTGGTTCAAAATGGCGGGACCCGGCTTGATTCGCTGCGACCGCTTGACAGCAGAGAAGAACAGGGAGAAGCGGGGAAATGAGAAGCAAAAAAAAAAAAAAAAAAAAAAAAAAAAAAAAAAAAAAAAAAAAAAAAAAAAAAAAAAAAAAAAAAAAACTTTCTGACCAAGAAGAAGAAAGGTGCCGTGTCTGAGAATAGGGTGAGATAAGGGCGGTCAGAGAAAAGGACCAGGTGCAATAGAATTGCCAACAGGCTCCGAGGCTGGAAACAGATGCAAGAGGGATGGGACAGCAAGGCATTCAAGGAGGAAAGGGCGAGGTGAATGCCACGCAAGAGGAAAACAGTTTACAGATCGGCATATTGCTGGCACGCGTGACGCATTCAAGGCACTGACAAAACCAAGCAACAGAGAGGGTCAAGCCAGAAGAGACGAGCTCAAAGTCATTTGGCAAGTACGCAAAATTCGGGAAGTGAGGAGTGGATGAAAAGTAACGCAGGGGAACATGAGAGCAAGGCAACCTCGAGGCAAGTCCATGGCTCGGTCAAGAAACTTCAAGTTACCAGACAGACAACGCGGAGGCACAAGAGAAGGTGAGCAGAGAGATGGGAACGGGGTGGAAGAATGGACAGCGCAGATGATGGAGGACAGGGAGGACAGAGGGCGAAGAGGATAAGGAGAACGAGGAGGACAAGGAGAATGGCCAAGGTACACAGCGAACGACAGGCCGTGCACAATCAGGCAGAGGGCTGTAGGAGCAGTGGAAGTGCGTAGACGCAGAAGGCGAGGAGCACAACAATGGCACGCCGTGAGACAGAGGAGGGATACACGGAATGCAGAAATAAAATGGCACGAAACAAACGAGGCGCACTGACAAGGACGAGGACAGCCAGAGCAACCAGCGTTGGACGCCCAGGCACGGATCCGCGAATAACGAGACAGCGTGGTCTCAGAAACACAGGCTCTGACGGTCTCAGTCGACGGGGAGCACAAGCTCGCGTAAGAGAGCCGGGCCTGGTGTGGGACGGGTGTGTTTGCGAGGCGGAGGTGGTTGAAAGGTGGAGGTTGAAGTTGAGGTTGTGATGCAGCGTGGCGGAGGATGTGGGAGGAATTGCGGCCGTGCTGGAAGGAGCGATTTGGACAAGGCACAAGAGAAGAAGGAGCCGTAGACGCAAGGCGCACAAGAGCGGCAGGAGGCGCCCGGGGGGGCAGGAGAGGGGAAGGAACGAGGTACAGCGGGAGGTCGTCGAAGCCAAGACAGGGAAAAAAAGAGAGAGAGAAAGAATCACGAAAGGCTCGGAAGGAAAGGGAAGTAGCTTACAGGCGCTCGTTCTGCGTGACTATATTTGCCGTTGTGTCCCAGTCTGATATGTCTTGATTATGTCTCATAATTTTCGAGGGCAGGCGTGATGCTGTCAGATCTTGCCTTGTTGTTTGTCCTTCCCAGGACTAATACTGGCCAGGCTCAGACCACCGGGGCTGCGCACGTACACATGAAGACGTGGTTTTCACGTTTTCGGCAGGAAGGCGGTGGAGCGTGTGCGCAGCCGGAAGGCGCGAGCTTCCAATGAGGCAGCAACTAGCAGAGACGTAGGAAGTAGAAGAAGCGGAGGTTCGTTTTGGTGTGTGAGGGGCGGCCTATTACTGATAGTAGACAAAGCTTTTACTCTCGTACAAAAATCCAGAATTGCACCATACGAGTATGCGCAATATAAAGTCCGTGGATAGCGAGCAGTAAAAAGGAAGCAGATGGTGGGGAATAAGGGAGCTTGCCAGCGTGAACTTTGGAAGGGACAACGGAGAAGCGATGGAGAAAGACGGCAGGAAGACGGCAGGTGCCCCTCACCCGTCTGAATCTGAGTACAAAGTACAGATGTGTGTTTCGTCCCTGCCAGACAATGCTGTCTTCCACCGTCTCTATCCGCTCGCAGTGTCCTCGCTCTACGTTCTTTGCGTTGCTCTGTTTTTCTCGCATTTTCTTTATACGCTCTCCTTGCATCGCCACGTTTTCCCCTCGCCGTCTTCTGTCTTTTCCTCGCGTCTGCAGAGGGTATGGTGCGGCACCGATCGACCTCTCCCACAGCTGCTCCTTCACCGCGACCTGATGATTAAAACTTCCGCAAACGCGTCCATCTTTTTGTTTCCAAAAGGAGCCAGGGAGGGTGACCACGGAGAGAATGGGCACGACCAGGCCCGGGCTTGCTGCGCGTCTGCGTTGGCGCATGCGGTGCCTTGTGTCCCGCCTTGCCGCCCCTTTGCTAATGGCATCATTATGCGCGGTAAGACCCCATCACGTCGTATCGTCGGTGTGAAAAGGGACTCGGAACAAAGCCATTCATCCCAAGGCGCTGCACCAATCCACAGCTCTCAGGGCGTCTTGCCGTTTGGCTACTCCGTCCCGTCTCCGTCCAGATACACCGCTCTGCTATTACGACTCTGTCTTTGCCCGTCCTGTTAGGCCTTGCCACAGCGGTGTCCCTATCTCGCGACATCCTCGTTGCCTTGTCTGTTCGGCTAGATCTGTGTTGTGATCTCGCCGGCTAGCCGTCCAGGGTCACATCGATAAAGGCCTTGGAGAGAATCATGGAGATGCACGACTGGCCATCCAGCAGCCGCTCCGCCAGAGCAACGCGGGGGCGTGTCGTATCGTATCTTACCACACGGCGGTCTTTGCGCCTGCCACACCTCACGCTCGCACTGGGGCAGACAAAAGGCCTCGTGCATATCTGGACATTTCCAAGACCCGCAGCGCTCAAATGCGTTTTTTTTTTCTTTTTTCTCTTTGTGCGTCGTCCGTCGAGCAATCCCTGTCCTTGTGTGCTCCATCGTCCCAGGACAGAGCTGTCCTCGGATACGAAGTAAAGGAACGCAAAAGACACGGCACGACGGCGGCCAACACACAGACGAAAACAAGGCCACAAGGCTCGATGCGCAGGGAAAAATCGCGGGGCGTGAAGGCAGCCGCATACGAGGTGCAGTCGAGAACAACAGCGAGGCACAAGAAGAAGCTTGACGGATGGCGAACCACTGACGTCTACATAGTACTCTGTTTCACTGAGCACAGGTGACCAGTCATTTTTGATCTGTCATCTGCGATGCGAGAGCAGGGGAGAAGGACTCGAGCCAGGACGACAGGAGAGAAACAAAACCAGCCGGAAGACCGCGAGGAAAACAGCCCTCGGCCCATACATACGACGTAGATGGCGCTTTGGGACTGGACCCAGGCTGCACGCCGTGGCACTTGCTGCGTTCTCGAAAGTACGGGTACAAAGTATCTTGCATACACTACTCCGTACAGGTACTCGCAAGACGATAAGCGCAGTGGCCTAGGACGGTCTTGCAAGGTCCAAGCGGCTTGATGCAGCATGTTCGAGGTTCGTATCTTGCGTCTATGCCGCCCACACTGCCTTTCTCGCCGGCCCTCCTCGCTTCCTGGGCGCGGACTGCAAACGCTCGCCTCGAACTTCCCTGCCTCGTGTCCCGGGCCAGACTTGCTAGAATCTGCGGCTGTCTGGGGCCAGCTGCGCGAACGCCGGCGGGACAAGACAGATTCGATAATAATACTCGTATTATCGTCACCAGAACCCCAAGGCGCTATTCGCACAGAGCTCGAGAGCTCTAATTTAGCTGCGCGATAGGGCGCAGGCCGCAGCTTCAGTGGGGCGACCAGGGCTTATCCAGGTACAAGTCCAGGCTGGCCAGAACAGTGCACAAATCCCGGAACGGGTCCACACACTGTACACACTCTGCCCACAGCTGCCCGTGCTCAACTGTAGGGCCCACAGTCCACATTGCTACGAGTACATACGGAGTACTGTACCAGGCGCGACACACGTCATGCCTGCCTCAAGCGAGTATACTCCCTCCTACCAACTTGTACCAACTTGACTACGCAGAGAAAAAAAAGCACGTCGTGGCCAAGACCTCAGCTCCTCCAGACCCAACAGACCCAACAGAGCCATCCTACGACACACTCCAACACACACAGCCGTCTAGAGCCGACCGGGGCTGCAGCCGTTCAGCTGGCCCTGCCCCCCTTCGTCCCTCCTCCGCATGACGGCACGTCTCTCGACGTCCTCTCGATGTCCATTGCGCCTATCGGATCCTTGGTCACGACCACTGCCGCCGTTCCGGTGATGGAAAACGGGCTGCCTCCCCCCTTTTCCGACTTCCTGTGGACTCCCACGGTCCGCGGCCCAGTGGTCGTGTTTGCGGTCGTGTTTGCTGGCCGACTGTCTGCTGTCTAGACCACCGTGTCGATCCCTTTTTTTTCGAACCCCCTCCCTCTTCTCGAGCGCCTTTGCGTCTCTGAAACGGCCGCTAACGGCACTCCTGACGAGGTCCATTTTGTCTCTTTTTCTCCTTCGTTTGTTGTCCTTGGAGCGGTTGTCTCCGTCCATCATTGGGCAGCCGGGCCAGCGGCATCCGCATGTCCCGTGGGGTTTCTTCTGGCCGTTGTGGGCAACAGCAACGCTCTTGCTGCGTCCGTACGAAGGCGGCCAGGCCATCGCACGGCGGCAGCCCCAACTTCTTCGTGCCCGTTCTAGCCGCTCTCGTCTCTGAATCGACGTCTGGACGCATTCTCCGTGCCAGACCGTGGCACACCGGGCCGTGGCACACGGCACAAAAGTACAGCACTTGCATGAAACAAGCTAAGCCCAGGCATACATCTCGCCATGTCTCTGGGATCTTGTGACCTTGGCCAGGCCGATCCGGCGCCGCCAGAAGACGAGGCCCTGGCCGGCGACGGCCAAGAGAACGAGGCTGTTCTGGACGAGAAACAAGATGCGTTGAGCGAGAATACCAGCGCGCCGAATGCCACGTCAGACAGGCCCAACAGGCCGGCGCCAGCCTCGATGCGGTCAGCGTCACAGGCGTCGGTGCATACTGGCGGGCCAATACCTGAGGAAGTGGGAACGTCTGACCCGGCCATCGAGGCAAAGAAACAGGCCATTCTGGGGGCGTGCATGCAGGGAGACTTTGCTCAGCTAAAGCAGCTGGCAACCTCCGAGGGCGGCTTCCTGACCGATGAGCTGCGCCAAGCCGCCTGTAGGTCCAGGCCGTATTTGAAATCTCTGTTTTTTTTTGTTTACTTTGTGGGAGCACTCGCTGACGTGAGAAAAGGGTGCGTCCTGCTTGGTATTGCGGTCGACGCCGACGGCCATGTGGATGCTGAGGCGGCCGCTGCGGCCGCTGGCATCCCTAACGACCAAGACAGCAATGCGTGGAAGAGCCTGCCGCCGCATCGGGACGAAGAGCAGGTCCAGCTCGACGTCAACCGCGCGTTTGTTTACTACCCACTCCGTACGTTGTCTTCTTGGCCTTTACCGCTCGCACACACGCTGACAGCTCTTCCAGACGCAAGTGGCGCCGAGGAGGCCCGTCGAAAGAAGGCTCTCTCGGAACTGATCGTCGAGGTCTTGCGCCGGTTTCCCTACCTGTGCTACTTCCAGGGCTTCCACGACATCTGCCAGGTCTTCTTGCTGGTTCTTCCGCCCCCTCTGCGCACGCCAGCCGTCGCCCGCTTGGCTGTCCTGCGCATCCGCGACTTCATGCTGCCTACGATTGACGCCGCCGTCCAGCAGCTCTTGCTGCTGCCCGATATTCTGCGCCAGGCCGACCCGGCACTGTGGAGCCACCTGCGCCTCGCACAGCACCCGCGGCCCTTTTTCGCGCTCAGCGGGACGCTCACCATGTACGCGCACGATGTCCAGTCTCTGGGCGCCATTGCACGCCTTTTTGACGTGATGCTCGCTCGTCCGCCTGCGTTCTCGCTGTACCTCTTTGCTGCCATTGTGCGTGCGCACCGTGACGCCCTCTTTGCCACGCCCGCCGACGAGCCTGAGATGCTGCATCACATTCTGTCGAAATTACCGGGCCGCGCTGGCGCGAGCCACGACGACGACGACGGCAGCCGCCAGCCGTCGCCGCCTCTCGACGACCTCATCGCCGACGCGGCTCAGCTCGCTGCCGACCACCCGCCACACACGCTGCCGTCATGGCGGGCCATTCCGGCTTCCTCGGTGCTCAAGGCCGCCGACGACGCCACAGGGGCGGGACACACCAAAAAAAAGGGCAATGGCGCGGACAAGCCGCTGGCCTCCGGCTTGACCGTGGCCGACGGGGAGCGCCTGTTCCATGAGCACGTTCGCGAACTGGAGGCGGCCGAGCGGCGGCGCCAGCAAGTGGCCCAGGTCCGGAAGCTGATGCTGCATTACCGCGGGCCCTTGCGTGCAATTGGCGTGGCCGTGCTCGTCGGCGTTGTCGCCGTTGTGCTACGGCGGTCGGGCGTCGGGGACGCTGGCGGGTCCCTCATGCCTGGATCTGTTGCCAGACTGCCATCCCTGCTCGCTCGCCTTGGGCTTTACCTAGGCTGATGCGTTGTGCATATTTTCCAAAGTCTTCCATCTTTTTTTTTTTTTTTGCACATTGTATACCCTGACGAGGCTTGTCTGATTTATCATCACTTTTTCACTGGGAGGCATTCGCACATGTTTTGGGACGGGCTGTTCTCTGGTGTATCATTAACAGAAAACTAGTGTTGGCATTTTTGGTATGAATGTGGCTTGTTTTTTATTTTTAGTCTGGCAGACCACACGCGCCCTAATGGTGCGTGTGGCTGACTAATCCATGACTAATATTGTGGGACCTTGGTCTCCACTTATTTTGCCAAAATATTAACAATCATAGATGAAGCACGTGCACACCACACTGGTGCAGTTTTGTGTTTATAGAGTTTGACCGTTTTTGAAAGGGGCTACGAAAACGTGATGAAAGTGATTGGATTGAGCCCGCTGCAAAACATGCATGCAAAACGTAAAGAAGCGCCTTTACCGAGCAAAAGGAAAAAGAAAGGGCAAGACCATGCAAAAGCTAGAGACACGAGCCCACGCCAAATTATGCCCCTTGCTCAAATGCTGTTTTGAGGGCATCGATATGCTGCTTCTGCTCCGCGGCCAGCTTGCCTCCGTGCACGTCGCTGATAATCGTCAGCACCAGGGAGTAGTTGTTGTACAGGAACCGCTCGCGCCGGCGCTTGTCCTTGCCAAAGCACACTTGGCTGTACTTGTTCAGGAACGCCTCGACCTCGTTGCGCAGCCGCAAAAGGCTTGTCGCCACGGGCTCGTCGTCGCCGGCCTCGGTGCTCAAGGCCAGGATGCCGTGCAGCAGCTGGCCGAACCGCTGCGTCACCACGTGCGGAGCCGCCGAGGCCACGGCGGCGCTGCCGCCGGCGCCGGCACTGGCGCTCGCGGCAATAGTGCTGTTGCTGCTGCCCGCCAGGCTGTGCATGCTCTCGCAGTGGTGGTCCATGATGACCTGGAAGCGCGGCCACAGCAGCATGTTGGTGGCGTTGTTGTAGCCGTCGACGGCGGGGATTTTGCGACGCTGCAGCTCAAAGGCAAAGTGCTGGTTGAGCCGGATGCAGAGCAGCACGCCGAGACAGTCGTACGTCTCGCCAATGAGCGACCGCGTCAGCGCCTGGCCGAGCGCAAACGTCGGCTCAAACGTGTAGTTAAAGTGCCGCGCAATGGCGGCATACGACAGCGCGGGCGAGAAAAACGACGCCATGAACGTGTACTCGGCCGTGGCGTTGTCGACGAGCGCCAGGTTAAAGTGGCGGAACGGCACCTCGAGGTAGTGCGTCGTCTTGTCCTCCTCGGCCATGTAGGACGACAGGGCCACCTGGCTGGGCCCGCGCAGCAGGTCGATGCGCCGGCCCAGGCTGAAGGCGTCGTGTGGCGGGCCGGCCATCTTGGCGGAGCTCCGCCGCGCGAGGTGCTCGTCGTGGCCCAACACGTCGCCCTTGTCGGGGGCGTGCATTTTGAGCCTCTCGAGGGACTTGGCGTAGCGCGTAAACTGGTTGATGTAGTACCATCGCATGGTGTTCATGTAGGCAAGGCAGATCTCGTCTGCCAGCACGGAGTGGTGCTTCTGCAGAAAGGTAAAGAGGTCTCTGAACTTGAGAAAGCTCTGCTGCTGGATGACCTGCGCGTTAATGTGAGGGGAGCGCAGGGCCTTGATCTGGGCCACCAAGAAGTCTCGTATGCGCTCGATTGCCTGGGGGAGGGTCGTCAGACAGGGCCAGAACCACGCATGGGGCCTTTCACGGGACCTACCTTTAGGACCAGTTTGTCCAGCAACGGCAACAGGTCGGCCGCGGCCTTGACCGTCTTCATGTCGTGCTGCTTGCCTGCCGGCTGCTGGGTGCTGGGCGCCGAGCGCAGAGACGCTGCCCGCTTGTCCACTTCTTTCAGACATTGCACCCAGTGCTCGTCAATGTGGCCCTCGACAATCTTGTTGACCAGGGCCGGCGACACACTGAGGTCCTCGACCACGGGAAACAGCCCTCTCTCGACTGCTTTCCGGTTTTCGAGGCGCACGTTCAGCGCGGTGGACCTTGCCTGCAGGTTTTCTATGTCCGCAGAGACAACGCCCAGGTCGTTGCGGAAGCTCGTGAGGTTCGTCTCGACCGAGCTCAAGACCTCGTCGCAGGCACGGATCGACTTGTGCAGGTCCTCGAGCTTTGCCTGGTCCTTTTCCACTGTGTCCGAGAGGCGCGGGTCAGCAAGTTGCAGAGAGAAAAGAGGCCGGAGCCATCAAAGAGGGAGCAGACGCACATTCTTCTGGCGTCCGCGACGAGTGCTGACGCGATGCGGGGCTTTCCCAGGCCATCTCCCGCAGCGACCGGCCGCAAAAGTCATAGTCGGCCGCGAGGTCCTCGTCTGTGATCAGCAGGCCCCCGTCCTGGCCCTCGGCCTCGCCGTCTTCCGGGCCCGCGGGCGAGGTGCCGATCAGCCGCCCGAGCAATGCCAACGCCGCAGCATCCTGCGCCTTGTTGTCGCCAGCCGGCGCCCTTGCCGTGGTCGACTGCCTGAGGGACGAGCCGTTTTGCTTTCGCGGCGCGAGAAACGACGCAGTCGAGTCGTTGGAGACGAGCGAGAGCGAAGAGCCGCGGGCGGACCGTTGCGAAGTGACATAGGGCCCCCTGCTCGCGCCGGATGGCCGTCGCGGGAGGGGGGACCCGGACCGGCTTCCGTTGCTCTGCGGAGAGCCGCCGCCAGAGTGGCCCAGACGGTCGAGCCACATGGCCGAGCCGGCAGCCGACTGTGGGCGTGAAGGAGGGGGTGTGGAGGGAAGGTCGAAGAAAGGAGGCTGTTGGCTACCGAGTAAAAACGACCAGCTCAGCCGGGCGCCTGTTACAGCAGCAGGCAGCAGTCGGGCCCATTTACCACGCCGGCATGAACGACAGTCGATGCTCGTACGGGAGGCCAATGCCGGGCTGTGGTGTTGCTGGCGTCGGTCGTTAGTCGTTGGTCGCGTACTTCGTATGTCGTTTCGATGCGTGGCTAGTAATATTAGCATGTGTCTATGTACACTGAACTCAGCTCAAGCGCCTGAAGCGGGAGTCTTGGCGCGCAGGGGCGCAGACGTCGCGGCTTACGTAACATATCTTTCTTTTGACCCACTATTTTTTCATGCATTATGTAATGACCCCAGAGCACGTCTTGTAAGTACTCGTACGCAGCCGAGCCCGGAAAGTGCAGGTGCGTACTCGTCACCCTGCCTGCATGCCGCTGTATGCCGCTGTATATGCACGGCGTACATTATATACTGCAGGCCTGCTGAGCTTTGCGCGTTGCGCTGAGGAACGCGGGCTTTCTCATTTGCTGCTGTGATTGACGCCTTCCTTCCTTTTGCGCGGGCAGTTGCCTTACTGTACGATAATATATGTACATACTGACGGCGCTATGTCGCAGTAGCGCTTGCCCGCTGTTGCCTCCCACTGCCGCAAAAAGGCTGTAAAAAATAATAATAAAAAAGAAAACGCAAACCCACAATCCGCCCTTCACCCCGCCCCTCTTTCTAAAAAATTCCCAGGAAACCATTCGCTCTTTCCCCTCCACCCTATATTTTCCTTGCCTCCCCCCATCTCCTTCCTTTCATATTTTTTCTCCCTCTCGTGGCTAGAATATTGCTAGTTGGCTCAAACACAAACTTTTCTGCTCACCCTCCAGACATTGCCCTTCTTTCTCGTCGTCAACTATCTTTTACATCAACTCGGTCAAAATGGCGGACGATTCCCAGGTAAGCAGCTGTGCTCCTCGCCGTGACCAGAAACGATCTGCCAAAGGGGGCCGCAAAAGAGGAGAGCAGAGATCGAGAAATTTCTATCACCCCGCAATCGCGGAACAGCAAAACAGCTCCTCACCACCGCCGCTCGACCAGGCCTCGGCTACGTCTGTGCTGTTGCTGCTGGGTGCTGTCGCGTGTTGCATCGGCGCTGGCGAGTCATGGCACTCGGCAGCAGAGCCGACGCGACTGGAAATATGAGAAGAAGAAGTCATGAGAAGAGGACAAAAAAAGAAAAAAAGAGGAAGAGAAAAAAGGAAAGAAAGAGAGAAAAGAAAAGAAAGAAAAAAAGAGAGAGAAAAAGAAAAAAATGGCACGGCAACAAGGCTCTCCTGTCCGAGCGCGCCTGTTGATATCTCGTCTCTCCTCTCTGCGGCCTCTCGCCTCGCCCAGCTGCCGCATCCAAGACCCGTATACTGACCCACCTCCAGCATGAGCACACCTTCGACTCGGCCGATGCCGGCGCTTCGGCCACGTACCCGATGCAGTGCTCGGCTCTGAGAAAGAACGGCTTCGTCGTCATCAAGGGCCGTCCCTGCAAGATCGTGGACATGTCGACCTCCAAGACCGGCAAGCACGGCCACGCCAAGGTCCACCTTGTCGCCATCGACATCTTCACCGGCAAGAAGCTCGAGGATCTTTGCCCGTCCACCCACAACATGGACGTCCCCAACGTCTCCCGCCGCGAGTACCAGCTGGTAAGTTGCAATGCCGCAGTGGAAACGACGGGGTCCAGAGCCACGCTAACCCTGACCAGCTCGACATCTCGGACGACGGTTTCCTCTCGCTGATGAACGACGACGGCGACACCAAGGACGACGTTAAGCTGCCCGACGGCGAGGTTGGCGACAAGATCAACAAGCTCTTCAAGGAGGAGGAGAAGGACACCAGTAAGTAACTTCCAGACACCGCAGACGGCAAAGCCGGCTTTCGACCACAGCTAACCACCGCTCCGCAGACGTCGTCATTCTTACCGCCATGGGTGAGGAGGCCGCCGTCGAGGCCAAGGAGGCTCCCCGCCAGTAAAAAGTTTTTCGATCTCTCTTTTTTTGCTTTATTCTATGCCTTGCTGCTGTTGTGTCATTGTTGAGTCGTCCGGCCCATTGCCATGCCGGGTAGAGGTGCAGCGATGGTCTCTGTCTCGGCCCGACACGGCGAGCAAACGAGGCCCCTGGGGGCGTTGGTTTCTGGAGGACTCGGAATCTAGACGGAGAAGCGTCACGGGGCATCACGGGGCATCACGAATCATGTCATCTATTGCATATTACGTGCCCTGCGTCTCGTGCCGGACCCCGCTCTTGGCTTCTATTTTTATGGCAGACACACTGCCTGTTTATCACGATAAAACACCGTCATTCGAGCGGCAATGAAGAAGATTCAAAAGCGGAATAGAATTCGATGGCCAAGGCCTCGCTGATACCTAAGCAACCCGAGTGAATGGCACGTGCGTGTGACTGTGTGTCTGGTTGCATTCGAGTGTAAGAGATATGCCTATTTTGGATGCACGCAAATTTTCAGTACACAAGTGTCCCCACTAATATTGGCAACGACGCCTCATCAAACAGCTTTCGTCCCAACTCGACGACGCACGCGGCTGCGGCGCCCATGCGAGATCGCAGCCTCCGGACGGAGACTTTGCTAGACTTGTGAACCAGGATGCCGCGTCTGCTGCCCCTCCCGCGGACAGCAACGGCCCCACAGCTGGCCTTTGACGCTGCGCGTCTCATTTGAGCCTCGCTTCTGGCTTCGCTCCCGAACGCTTTGCTTTGGGGTGGTCTGCCGCCCGTGCACCCGAGCCTGCGCTGCCATGGATCTCGCCACAGGCCGCCGGGAGCTGCGGCGCTTCCGCCCGGGCGACGAGTGCGACGAGTGCAATGCGCGCCGCTGGTACACGGACAGCAGTCTGCGCTACTGCGAGAACGGCCATCTGATCGAGGCAAGTCACGTCTGCCCAGGCCAAACACAGAGCCCCATGCGCTAACAACGCTCAAATAGTCGTATGTCCCGTTTGAGCACGAGGAGGAGGGCAACTACGGCAACCGCGGCCATACGGCGCGCATCAAAAAGCAAGTCCGCGAGCGCGAGGCCCGCCATCTGTCCGGCGTCGACGCGCGTGAGCTGTTTCTCGAGTGTCTGCAGCTGCTGCTCCGCAAGCAGCTGGCGTGGCTGCGCCAGTACGACCAGCAGCGCCGCGGCGAAGCGCACGCGCCCACGCCGGCGCCGTCGCCCATCATCGGTCTCGAGTCGGCGGTGCGCGACCTCTGGGACCTGCGCGTCCGCTACTTTCACGGCCTGACCGTCATGTCCCTGGGCGGCCGCAGCGCCAGCCGCAGCCGCAACCGCAGCATGAGCCGCAGCATGAGCCGGGCCACGGGCGGCACGGCATCCGGGTCCGAGTCCGACCGGCGGACCATCTACAGCTCGCAGCCCGAGACAAGCGACGCGGAGGCCGGCTTTACCAGCGCTGGGAGCCGCGTGTCGCAGCGGCGCCGGTCACGGTCTGCGCGCAAATGGCAGTCGGGCCCAGACGAGCGGTGGAACGTGCCGTCCGTCATGGAAACGCTGGCCCTCTGCTACCTCGGCGGCGTGCTGCTGCAGCTGCCGTATCGCATTGGCGATTTCTACCGCTGGGCCAAAAACGACCAGATCCCCTTTTTGGAGGCAGTACGTTTTCTTTTTTTTCTTTTTTTTTCGAACCTCCTTCGATGGGCCCTGACAACATAGACAAAACACATTCCAAAAGTCATGCGGGACCGGCTGCCCGCCAGCTACATGAGTGCCCTGACCACAAGGCAGCCTTCTCTTGTTGGCGGCGAGCTCCACGAGACAGTGCTGGACCTAGCCAGAGGCTTCTTGCTCAACAACGAGCTGCAGTTCCCTGGCCTCAACGTGCCGCCCATCTTGTGGAAGTGGACTCGCGACCTGGGCCTCCCCAGTACGTGCTGCCCAGACTCTACAGCAGATACAAGCCCTGGTGCTAACATGACCAAGTCGACGTTTATGCAGGCGTCTTGGAGCTGTCTCGTCTATCGCTAGAAGATTTTCGCTATCCCCTGGATCGCTCCAGGCTGTTTTTGGTCGACCACCCAGACATCCTGCTCCTGGCAACCATTGTCCTCGTCACGAAGCTGCTGTTCCCGTTTGGAAAGACAAAAAAGAAAAGTGGCGTCCCAACAGCAGTCAATGACGGGGCAAAGGACGTTGGCGAGAACAAAGATGCCAGGCCAAGCGCAGATAGGCGGTCCGGAGTCGTCTCCATGGACTGGGCAAGGTGGCGGGCCGTCTACGACGAGCTGCCCAGGAGGCTGCCAGAAACAAGACACCTCAACCGGCAAGATATCGCCAAGCTGCGGCCCGAAGACGCATGGAGCTTGACTGAGGTGCAGATAGACGACTACCTGGACTGGCACCAGCAGTTTCGCATCTCCGAAAAAGAAGGTATTGCCGCCGTCCCCGTGAGCCATGAATCCAACGGGCCATAGAGCATCGCTGCTGACGCCTGTGCAACAGACCCGCGTCACATTCTGCGCTTGTTTCCTCTGCAAGAAATACAGCCACGAGAGCCCATCACGGATGAGGCAGAAGAAGTCATCGATGAACGCTACCACATGATCCAAGAGACCTGCGTGGTCCTGCCCAGTGGCGACAGCCCAGAGACGCCATCGAGATCTCCTGGAAAGCAGCCCGCCACAGAGGCCTCACAAAGGAAAGAAGCCTCGCGATCGCGGAAAGCAGTCAAGCACCCGCTTGACCACTACAGCGACGAATCCGAGCTGCCAGAGACAGCGCACGCATTCTACAGCAGAGCAGGTATGTCTTGCTTTGGACGTCATTGGTAGACGGTGGCCAGTTTGCGGTCTGACACGCAACTCCTTACAGCCGGCCTGGGCGGCATCAGCGTGCAAACGCTTGTTCGAGAGGTCGGCCGGCTTGAAAGGCGATGGAAGGCCTGGAACGTTGACAGAGCCAAGACCATGCCCAGCAATGCTGCACGCAGGATGGCGACGGAAGAAGCTGAGGCGGACGTCACCTTGACGCTCGGCAGCACAGCCGCTGACGACGACGAGGCGCACCAGTTTGCCCACCTCTACATGTCCAGCAGTCCACCGAGACAGATCAACCGCCTCGCGGAATGAACACGGCAGCGAGTGCTCTGATTGGCCCTATTTTCAAGTGCTCGACGGCGGTCCACGTGATAGGGTTTTGGGGCAGGTGCCCGTCAATATGCGCTAGCCGCTCTCGGCCTTGCTAGCTCCTGCCTACAAAAATCCTCGGAGAGCGGGGCAAGTTTTTTCCACTCCTGGTTTTTTCGCCTGCACTTTTTCGGATTTTGGTGTCCCGCACCAATTTTTGTGCCGCCAGCGTCTGTATGACTTTTCGCGCATTTTTGCTCCCTCCTAATCCTCTTCCACAATAACCTCAACCAACGATCAACTTCACGACGGTATCGCCAAGAGTACGTTCTTCCTGCAGATTGGGGTGTAGGTGGCATTTTCTGTTTGGGACGGGTTTGCTAACATATCTTTTTTTCCCTGCCGCAGTGCAGATGTAAGAACTCCCCCAGCCTCGTCCGTCGTCCGTTTTGATCGATCGAAGCCCTGCCCACGTCGGAATACACCTTGAGTCGTCACGCATCAAACGCCCCGATGCCCGTTTGCCGTACGGCCCTCTTCCGAGCCCTCTTGCGAAACGACGACCGTCCGATGATCAGAATTGCCGATCTGGCGCCGAGTTGAGAAACCAGAGCAGAGAAAGCACACGACAAGTCGACAAGAGGGAGGCGACCATGGGCCATGACGATGCGGCAGCCGGCGGCTTGACGACTTGAGGGTCCTGCGGCAGCAGCGTGGTGCTCGCCACGGGACGGTTCGGCAGACAAGACACTGCGAGGCACAGAAACTAACGTCCCGCAACAGTTTCGTGAAGACCCTCACGGGCAAGACCATCACCTTGGAGGTCGAGTCCTCGGACACGATCGACAACGTCAAGTCCAAGATCCAGGACAAGGAGGGCATTCCCCCAGACCAGCAGCGCCTGATTTTCGCCGGCAAGCAGCTCGAGGATGGCCGCACCCTGTCCGACTACAACATCCAGAAGGAGTCGACCCTGCACCTGGTGCTCCGCCTGCGCGGTGGTATCATCGAGCCCTCGCTGAAGGCCCTGGCCAGCAAGTTCAACTGCGACAAGATGATCTGCCGCAAGTGCTACGTACGTTGTCCGCTCTCCAAAGAGCCGCTCTCTGGCCGGCAGAACGCTTCTCGCCTTGATCTTATTCCTTGTTCTTCCTTCCGTGCCTGGATTGGGCCCGGCTCCGGCGCCTGACTGATCTCAACTAACAAGCTTTCTCTAGGCTCGTCTGCCACCCCGTGCCACCAACTGCCGCAAGCGCAAGTGCGGCCACACGAACCAGCTTCGCCCCAAGAAGAAGCTCAAATAGACAACTCGCTCCCGCCACGGGCGTGGGGTGTGTTGTTTGTGTTTCGGGGACGACGCGAGTCTGGAGGAGGAACTTTGAACGGGAAAACCTGCGGAGACAACGGCGTCTTTTGGGGGTTTTATGCACCTTGGTTTTTTTCCTACGAGTTTTATAAAAAGGGGGAAAATCAAAATCGATACGAAACAAAAACAATAAAAACATCTGAAAAACTTGGATTGCTCCCGAGTTGCTAGTCGTGACCATGTATCGATTGGTCAACTGTAGAAACAGCTATTGCCATGCGGCAGATGTTGCGAAGCGTTTCGTGGCGTACGCAACGCTTTTGTGATTACTAAGCAACCGCAGACCCTTGACAGGCAGCCAGTTATTAGTGTGCCACTAAACAACTGCAACGCGCCATCGCAGAGACCAGCTTGCATACGGAGTACTATCCCTGGATCCAGGACATCATCGCCAAAGCAGACGCAACAGCTACTGCGGCCACAGCTCAGCCATCCCAGCAAGACGCACTGACAGTCCCCGAAAGCCACGCCACTCCAGCCGAACAACATGTCGGGCGCAGGCTACGATGCCGTCGTCGACGTCGACGATGAGGTGCGTCCTTGAGCCGGACGAGGCTCGACGAAGCGCGCGTCACCCATGCCGACTCGCTGACTCTTTCCCACAGGGCGACCTCGGCCACACCGACCTCCAGGAAGACCTCGAATTCCACAACTCCAACTTCAACGACGCGATACCGGGCGGCCGCAAGGGCGTCCGCAGCAGTGGCCTGCCGCCGCCAGCGACGGCCTCGGGCAGCGGCAGCGGCAGCGCGGCGGGCGGCAAGCGGTTCCTGTGGACGCTCTCGTTCTACGCGCAGTACTTTGACGTGGACACGTCGGCGGTGCTGACGCGGTGCTGGGCGGCGCTGTACCCGCGCGCCAACTTTCTGGATGTGCTGGAGGGCAACGCCGACCTGTACGGGCCGTTTTGGGTCGCGACGACGGTGGTGTTTATCCTCTTTCTGAGCGGCACCATCAGCCAGTACCTGGCGACGACGGGCACCGAACCGTTTGCCTACGACTTTACGCTCCTGAGCGGTGGGTTTCCGCGCATACGCCGCGTTTTGGCGCTTCCGCTTTGCTTTCGTATTTCCGCCCCTTGTCACTAACATGTTTTTTTTTGCTTGTCTTTTTACCAGGCGCCGCTGGCCTCGTCTATGGCTACACTCTCATCATTCCCGTCCTCCTGTTCCTCGCTCTGCGCTACTTTGGCTCGGAGTCGGCCAACCTGCTCGAGTGCTGGGCCCTCTACGGCTACGGCAACCTGATTTGGATCCCCGTGGCGCTGATCGGCTGGTCGCACATTGACATTCTTAACTGGGTGTTTGTCGCTGTGGGCTTTGGCCTGTCGGTCACGTTCTTGCTGCGCAACCTGTACCCGGTCCTCTCGGCGACGGACCGGCAGACGAGCAAGATCCTGCTGATTATCGTCGTGGTGCTGCACCTGGGACTGGCGGTGACGATCAAGTTCCTCTTCTTTGCCCACCACAGCCCCGTGGCCAAGAACCCCGGCACGCCCCCGGCAGACGGCGGCAGTGGCGAAGCTGCGCCGCCGTCGATGTGGTAGGCGGTTCCTGAGCGCGGGCTCTGGCGGCGGCAAAGACGACGGCTGCCGGAAGAACAGCATAAAAGCAGGCCACTTGCGCGTGCAACTGGCTCTGGGCTAGGTGTTGATCGTGTTTCTGCTGGACTGTCTGGGTAGATTTGGTATTGCGCGGACGCGTTGTTCGCAAGGGCGCAACAAGACGGGATTCTGTTTTTGAACTCGAGAGACTGCTCTCCGGCTTCTTTATTTCGGCATTGTACAATACACGCACGGCATATTTCGAATGCGACATTCCGCTGTACTCGACGTCTGTGATATGCGATACGAGCCCTCGATATATAGGCCCGCGGTCCGTCGGTTCCAACTCACTTGCGCTCAATGGGGCCGCCGTTGCCCGCCCAGTCGAGCCAGCTGCCCGGATACTCGCCGACCTTGGTCCAGCCGGCCTCCTTGGCCAGGCCAGCCGCAGCCCGGCTCCGCACGCCGGCTTTGCAGTAAAAGACCACTTCGGTGTCGCGGCCTGGGCGCGCAAAGCCGAATCGGTCCTCAAACTCGTCGTCGGGCAGGAAGAAACCGTCCGGCGCCGTCGTAACGGGGATGTTGATTGCGCCGGGGATGCGGCCCGTGTCCTTGAGCTCGGCCGGTTCGCGGACGTCTGGAGAGTCAGCCGCAGCCTCGGCTTTTTGGTGCGCAGCAGGAGGACGCAGTCACCTACCAACAATGACAACAGGCGAGTCGGTCTTGCCGACAAGGTCCTTGATCTAGCGCACGTCAGATCTGGTGGTTCATTTTTCCGTTTGCCGGGAACAGCGGCACGCATCGTCCTCACCTCCTCAAAGGACCAGAGCTTGTGGTCGTATGGCGGCGGCGACGACGAGTAGGCGCGGCGCGCGAGCAGGGACAGCCGAGGGATAGCAGAAGAGCCGCCGGCCAGGCCGTGTCTGCAGAGAGCGTCCTGCCGCGGCCGGGCCAGGACATGTATTGGCCGCCGAGCCACGGCCACGGCCATAGCGGCGAGGCGGCCTGCGGCGGCGGCCGACGCCGCTGGCGCAGCCGCTTTGGCGGCAGTCTGCCGCAACAGAACCGGGACGGCCTGCACGGCGCGACAATGGACAGCGGGGGCCATTGGGATGTGCGTGCGACGTATTACCGGGAGAGGCTGGAGAGGCTGAAGAGAGACACTTCTTTGGGGTATCCCTGGAGCGTCGTCAGCCAGGCCAGTGCGAGTTTATAATGGGCAAGAGCAGCGTTTGCCGTCGCGCACGTTTCCGTATGAGAAACAAAGCCGAGCGGGAAGGAGCTATGGGACTGGCAGCGCTAATTCTCGGCCTGACTGACACGCCGCCCTAAACCCCACCGCCTGCTATTATTATGGCCTCCCGGTCTCGGCACATTGTGTTACGGCATTGAATGATCAAAATGGTCGTGTGGCGTATGAAGAGTATATTTAGTTCCTTTGGATGCTTCCAAAGATTTCAGGGTTCCAAAATGATTGACAAACAAAACAAACAAACAAAGAAGAAAACAATAAACAAAAAGGGAGAATAAAAAGGCAGCCACCTCCACGTTCTCATTCCATGCTGTGTGTATTTACTGCCTGTTTCGCAAGCCCCTCCCCTCCGCTGCCTGCTCCGCCTACTCCTCGGCCACCTGGATGCCCTCCCGCAGGCCCTCGACAACGAGTTCCTGTCCCGAGCACCGGCGGTAGATGTCCTTGACGTCATCGGTGGTCGTCTCAAAGTGGCTGGTGGCGTCGTAGCTCTTGGAGATGAAGATGTTGTCGGCGGTGCCGTCCTCAAGGGGCTCGTACAGGGGGATGGGGGCACCCATGAACTGCTCCTCGATCTTGCCGAGGCGGTCCAGGCCGGGCTGCAGCTCAAGGTGGTGGTTGGCCGAGGTCTCGGCAATGGTCGACACGATGGCAATCCAGTAGCCCTTGGGGCACACGTTGTGCGCCGACGAGACGCAGGCAACGTAAATGTCTGCTGGTGGTCAGTCGAGGCTCCCACAGTATTGGGAGGGGGAAGAAAAATGACAGGTCCGCTCTCACCGTTTTTCCGGCCAACCTGGCTCTGGGGAATGATCAGCTGGCACGAGTCCGCGTCGTTGGTCTGAGCCAGCGGGTGCTTGAGGATGCAGATGGCGCGCAGGACGTGGCCGACGACCTTGACCTTGTTGGGGAAGTAGGACGGGTCGCCGATGATAAACTTGGCCTTGGTGGCAAACTCGACCTTGTCGTCGCCGTTGACCATGGTGGCCTTGATGCCCACCGCCTTGCCGTTGTCATACTCGACCTCGTTGATGTTGGTGTTGAGCATGTAGGTGCCGCCGTAGATGGCCGACAGGCGTGCAAAGCCCTGGGGCAGCTCGCCGAGGCCGTACAGGGGGTAGATGTACGGCGACTTGCCGTACCGCGCCACGCTGTTGCCGTACAGGCGGATGCGGTCAATGGCCTCGGGGGCGCCGCCGGGGGTGTCGATGTAGCTGTCGGTCAGGTAGAGTGCCATGGCGTGGCCGATAAAGTCCTTGGTCGTGGCCTCGAGGCCGAACTTTTCGTAGACCTCTTTCATCGTGCACGTGTTGATGTCCAAGCCTGGGCTGTCAGGAGGACGATGCCAAAAAGAAAAGAAGAAGAGAAGAGAAAAAGAAAAGAAAAGAAACTCACCTTTGTGCGTGGCAGGATCTTTGACGTCAAAGGCGCCCACCCACTCGATGAAGCTCTTCATGCGGCGCTTTTCAAAAATGCCCATCAGCGGCGAGCGCAGCGCCTCGGCCGCGTCAGCCGGCACCTTGGCCACGGTGGCCTTGGGGCCATTGCCCTGCTGGACGTAGCTGCCCGCGATCTGGCGGAACTCGAGGTAGCGCGTGACGTCCGTGGACACGAGGATGTTGGTGAGCTCGCCCGACGAGATGAGGAACTTGGGGACCAAGTCGATGTTCCAGTCGTTGACGCGGCCGTACTTGGTCCACGGGTCCTGGCCGGCCGTGAAGTTGCCGAACTTGTTGTAGAGCTGAGAATGTCAGAAGGAAGCTGTCCATGGAGGGGATACAAAAAAAAAAAAAAAAAAAAAAAAAAAAAAAAAAAAAAAGAAAGAAAGAAATATAAAGAGAACTTACCGCCTGGAGGTTCAGGGACGCGGCCTCGCTGCAAGAGCCGTCAGCACAATGCCTCGTTTGCGTCGCCGTCCTGGCTCAACCTACCCGCCGTAGTGGTCGTTCCGGTCAATGTGCAGGACCTTCTTGCCCTTGACGCTCAGAACACTGAAAAGAAAAAAGCAGTCAGCCGCGGCCCAAAGGCACGAGATCTAGGGGGTGCCCGTGGGACGTTCGGGAGGGCGGCGACGTACCCAGAGAGAATGCACTCGGTCAGGCCTGGAAGCAGCAGACGCCCGTGGTCAGCAGAGCTCTCCTACATGGCGGGCTGCATCTCTTGCAGCCGGCGTCCAAGGCCGAGCCGCCAACACGGCCCGGCTGTCTCTGCGCCCCGGCCAAAACTCACCTGTGCCCAGCACAATGACATCGTATTCCTTGGCAATTTCATCCATGGCGCTGGTGGAGAACAGGGTAGCTGGCTGGGTATCGGATCACAAGGAGGGATGCGGCTGAGAGGAATGGGTTCGAAAGGAGACAAACGGCTGCCTGGCCTGGAACAATCGGTGTAAATGCAGGAGATGTCAGGATGCGGTGCCTGCTGTTGAAATGGGAAAGGAGGGACAGCCCAACGCGAGCAGCTGCCCCGCAATTGCTATTGGGGGGCAACTGGAGGTCCTACTAGGGCGCCTAATATGCAACGGTGGGTCGTCCCTGGCGGTCAACGTCTGCACGTGACCGCCGATGCTGCATACTGGGTATGAACTTGTAACTCGGATCGTTTGACGACGCAATGCCGCCGGCCAGGGTGGTGTTCAGTTTTCAGACGAGACTGCCGCACGTGCCTGGGCCGGCCCCGTAACGGGAGGACGCACTGCCGTCGTTTCTCTGGCTCGAGGCACTGTGGCGCTCCCGGCTGTCGAGCAGATCGTATTATAATAATACATTTGCAGGGCTCGAGTTGTGTGTAAATGGGATGGCAATAATTGTACACAGACGGCCTGTTCCGTCCTTGTCCCTTTCCATTGCCCTGTCCCGCTTGCCTCCCTGTCGGCGCCGTTACCGTGCAAGCGCCGGTTGCGGCTCGCCTTCTTTGCTCGCGGCCTCTGCGACCCCCGTGTTCTCGCTGTCGAAAGCTGCTGCTGCCGAGTCGTCCTCCAAGTATGCTGCCGGCCGGAACGCCGGGCCGTCGCCAGAGAGGTCCACCTCCGGGTCCGACTTGGCCAGCTCGACGGCGTCCTCCCACACGTAGAACCGCTCTGTCAGCACGTGCTTGATCCGGGCCATTGTTTGACGGACCTGGGACGTTAGCGGGATTCGGCCGCAGAAAGGAGGACGCAAACGTAAAGATGGCTTACCGCAGCGTCACGGTCGTCTGCCTCGGCGGAGCCAAAGCCAAGGTCAAAGTGCTTCCGCGCCACGTTTGCCGTGGCAATCCGGTTGCGCTCCTTGACGCACACCCACCACAGCTTGTGCAGGTCGTCCCAGCTCTTGCGCCGCAGCTCCTCGGCTGTCCAGGACCGCCCAAACGCCGCATCCTTGGTGGGCGGCTGCGCCACCTGCCGGTCGTAGAAAAACTCCCACAGGCCGTGGTTGGGGTCGATGGCGGGCCGCGAGATGGCTGCCTTGACGTCTTTGGCGCCGGCAGGCCGCGCGGCCTCGACCGGGCTGGGGATCTCCGAGTCCGACACGGACAGAAACTGCCGTGGCCCGGTGCGCCGGATGCTCGAGACGCCGCGCAGCCGGTTGTTGTCGCGTGGCCGGTACTTTTGGCGCTTCTCGAGGGCGCGCGAGGTCGAAAAGCCAGAGCGCGCCTGCAGCGGCAGCGCAGCCGCCGCTCTTGGCTGTGTGTGTGCTGGCGTCGGCCGCAGCGGCGTCTGTGCCGTGCGTGTCGTCCGCACGTGTGGTTGCGAGGCAAAGTGCGTCTGCCGTGAACATGCCACCAGGTTGCCGGCGCTGCTCCAGCTGGAGGCGGCCCGGACGCGCGCAGCCGAGGGCCCGAGCGCAGCCATTGTGCGAAGCAGAGACGAGTCGTGGCGTGTCGTAGTCAGAGCGAGGGGTCGTGGGGCCGAAAGGGTTCGTCGCGATGCCCGGGGCCGGCAGAACCTTTTCTTTGCACGTTCCGCCAATTTTTTCGAGTCTCGATGGGACCCACAGTTCTCGTAAACTACTTGGGACCTGTGGCTGGCCGCGTGGCGGTGCAAATTTTGTGTTAGCCGCTATTACTCTAATTCGACTCCCTAAACATACCCGCAGCCGTCCTGCAACGCAAAATGTCGCTTTTGAGGTGAGTTCAAGACGGACCAACACTGCCTCAAAGAGCCGGCCGCGAAACCGGATCCACTGCTCTCATAGGGCCCTGCATGCTGACGGTGCAGCTCCTACCGCGGGCTCTCGCGCACAACGCGCCTCTACGTTGGCCTTGGCGGGCTTCTTTGGGGCGCCATCGGCCTCTACACGGCGGACGCGGTGGGCGACAAGATGGGCATGACGCCGAGCGAGGCCGACAAGGAGGCGATCGCCAGGATGACACCACGGATTCACGTGTTCAGCCGCGAAGACCCGGGGCGGTAGACGCAGAAGACGCACCGTCCGACTCACGGTCCAGCCCAGGATTTTGATTTCTCAGAAAGGAGTGTAGAGTCCGTCGTGGCAGATCAGAAAGGGCCCTTTTAGGCCTCGAAATATCCCCAAGCTACATCAAAACGTCTCGTCCAGAATGTCTGCGTTCATCTTAACCATTGTCGGACTGTACTCGGACGACCTGTCCAAGTCTTCGCCGGCCGTAAGCAAAATGTCCTCCACAATACGCCTGCTCGCCTCGCGTGCTGGTCCCTGTTAGCAACGGCCTCGGTCTGTAAATATGTACAAAAAGACAGCGGAGCGGTGCCTTACCTGGCGTCTGGAGCAGCTTGGACGGCGGCAGAGCAAAGTTGATCGTCTTGGGCGGGCTCATGCCGCCGTACAGGTCGTCGCCGTCCTCGTCGCTGCTGTCCCACACAATCTCGTCGGGGTCTCGCTTCTTCTTTGCGCCCCCCTCGCGCACGAGCCCTGCTGCGGGCCGCTGCGCCGGCTCTGCCGACGCAATGTCGTCAAACACAATCTCCTGCGGCTTGCTGCGGGCAGGCGTCTGGACGCTGACGCCGGGCGTCCGGGGGGCGGACGCGGCGGCGGCCAGCTTGCTGCGGTAGGCGGCCCGCACAGGAGACAAGAAGGCAGCGCTGCGCAGCTTGGGCACGGCGATTTCCGGCGACGACATGGGCGACGTCTCTCGCCACGCCGGCCGCCGGGCCTTTTCGTCCTTGGCGCCGCCAAAGCCGCGCAGGTTGCCGGGCTGGTTTGTGACCTTGAGCCGCATGGGCGAGATGCCACGCGGGCCCGTCTTGTGCGGCGTTGCCTGGATGCGAAAGTCCTTGCCTAGGACGCGGTGCATCAGCGGGTCTTTCTGCCGCAGGGCATTAGCCTGTGCGTCTTCGAGGGCCCGCCGGTTGCGCTCGTCGAGCGACTGCCGCGGCGTCATAGACATGTCCGGCAGACGCGCGGTCCGCTGCGCCAAGAGCTCCGAGTCTGCCGCCGACGAGTCGTCGCGCACGTCGTCTGCGTTGCTGGTGTTGGCTTCGTCGTCGTCAAACCGCATCACCGTGCTCTCGTCGCTGCCGCCGATCCCGGCGTCTGTATCCGCACCGGGCGGCCGGGGCCGCGATCCCGACCGCGACCGCGACCGCGACCACTGGCCGCCAGCTTGTCCCCGGCTCATCTCCCGGCGCAGGTTCTCGTACGGCGAGTCCAGCTCGGCAAATTGCGGGCGCAGAGACTTTGTGGCCGGCGGGCGAGGCGTGCTTCCACTTAAATCGCCGTCGCCGTCGGTCAGCAGCGACTCGTCCCGCGTGCTGTGGTACGTCGCGGTCTGATCCCCGTCGTCTGCGCCGCTCGGCCGGGCCGTGTAGTCCGCAGAGGTCTCGTCGTGTGTGTCTGCCGTCGTCTCCTCGGCGCCCGTCGATCCGTCGTCGTTGGCCAGCTCCTCGTACCCGGACAGGGACACGTTGGCAGCGGCCTCAAAAAACTGTTTCCAAAACTATTCCAGCCCTCTGGTCAGCGAGAAGCCAAGGCGTACAGTAGCAAGCGACCACGCTTCTAGCCCACTCTCCTCCATCTCACCTTTGACGCGTCCCAGACTGACCGGCAGTGTTCGCCATACTGCTCCACTACCGGCAGGATGCTGCCCGTCACGATGCGGTGCGCTCGGCTAAAGTTGTGGTCGATTTCTGCCGTCGCATGCAGTCAGCCATCCTGCTCGAGGCCCAAGTCCCTCTGCACTGCCCACGTACCTTGCAGCGTCAGGGTGATGGACTGCTCCAGCTTCTCGAGCTCTTCTGTCGTCGAGAGAGGCCTGGTTGCCAGCGGGCCGCCGGGTCCTGACATCGTGGCGTCGCAAGGCTGTCTACGCGCCGGTGCTGGCCTGTCTTTGGAAATAGGGTCGTGATACAAGACTGCTCGTTGTCGTCGCTGCAATGTCGTGGTTGTCGTCGTCGTTATGTGGAAGAAAGTAAATAGATTTTTGGCGCGTACTCGTAGATTGACGCGTTTAGGGTGCGGGGCACTATTTGGCCATCACAACAGCCTCTTATAGCGGGGAATGTCGTATCTTACTACTCCGTACCATATTATATTAATAAATGCCCAAATCAACCGCTCCAAACGCCCGCAAACACAATGACGATTCTACCGGCAAGTCTGCAGTAGTCCGCCTTCCCTATCTGCCCCGGCCCCGTCCCCCGCGTCCTCGTCCCCGGCCCCGGCCCCGAGGAGCGCCTCGGCCTCGCCCTCCTCCGCCTCGTGTTGCCTTTCGTGGAGGCGCTTTGGCCTTTTTGACCGTTGTGACTTCTTCCTCCTCTTCTTCGTCCGAGGAGGAGGAGGAGTCGTCATTGCCTCCGTCGTCGCTGTCCTCTCTGCTTCCCTCTTCGTCTTCTCCAGCTTCGTCTTCCTCTTCGTTTTCTTCCGTGTCTCCTCCTCCACTTGCGCTCTCTTCCTCGTCGGCTTCTTCTTCCTCCTCTTCCTCGTCAGCTTCCTCCTCTTCCTCCGCCGCGCCACGTCTGGTCGGCGGCTTCTTCGTGTTGGCCGCGCCGCGCTTGCCCCTGCGCGGCCTGCGCCCAGTTGCGGCGGGCGACGGGACCGAGGACGCCCGCTCGGAGCTATCGACCGTGGACGACCTCGTCCTCAGCGCCGCAATGTCCCCGCGCTTCCTCTTCTTGGCGTTTGCCCTGGAGCTTGCCGCCGGCGCAGACGGCTGGTTGCCGGGCGTTGGCCCGCCGCGCGCGTGCGGCGGCGGCGAGTCTGTGTGCCATTGCGCGGGCGACGATGCCGCGGAATTGCCGTCGTCGGCCAGCGCGCGCTCCAGCATCTCGTCGTGGTAGTCGGGCAAGGGCAGGGAAAATTCCTTGAAGCGCGACTCGACGTCTGCCTCGTCCACATAGTCCAGGCTGTTGTCACGGTCGTTGATCGTCTCCAGGTCATACTCAGCGCCCAGTTCTTTCCAGATGCCCGGGATTCGGGTGTGCTGGTACACGTCCGGGTCGAAGCCGCGGCACCGCAGATGCTCGGATATCGCAATCATGCGGAAGTGTCTATGCATGCCTGGGTAGCGTCAGCTATCTGCTCCCTTTGTCTCGTCGTCGTCGTCGTCTTCTCCCGGACTCACCGGACGGCTTCCACCGAATGACCGCAGAGAACAGGCCTGCCTTCTGCTCAGACGTCCAGCAGCTCTCCAGCACATCGTACATCGGCTTTTCGGGCACCGCCGGCGCAGCTGCCGGCGTCTCACTGGCCTGGGGCGTGTCAATATCCATCGCATCGTCGTCGCGACTCGGCGTGGCAGCTGACTGCGCCGCGCCGCCGCGCCCGCGCTTCTTGGGCGGCATGGCGCCGGTGCTTCTGTTTGTTTGTAGTCCGTAGAGGAGCCACAGGAGGCGCCCTGCAGCCCAATTGGTCTTGGGCGCGCTGCGATGGAGTTGTGGTGGCGTCGAGGACGTCAGTTGGTGATGCGATCCAGGCAAACGACAAAAAAAGCAAACTCGAAAACACGAGCTCTGTTAGTGTATTTTAGGCCAGGTCCACCTAGCTTACAGGGAGGGGAGAGGCCGCTGTAATATTACGAATTGCTCGTACACTACGGTAATACCGCACAAAACGCGTTATTGGGCAGCGACGCGTCCCGTTTCGGTGGGAAGCGGCGACCGTTGTGGCAATTCGTTCCTTCCCCTCTGTATTTCGACGTCACTTCCCAAGCCGGCAGGCCACGACGAGGCCACGCTACCGAGAATCTTCAGCCAACAAGACTTTCTTTCAGCATCTCCGACTCGCAATGCTGTGAGCCGACCCGCTCTTAGCCATGGCAGACACCGACAGCGCGGACCTGTTTGCGATTCCCGATTTCTGGAAGCTGTCGTCGTGGCAGGAACAGGCGCCGCTCCCCGCAGCGCAGGACCGGCGAGACGGCTTTTTCAGTCTTGATATTGACGGTACGTTTTGGACGAGACTCTAGAATTATATGAGGGCAGGATACGGATGGCTGACTGGGCGTGCCAGGAGACGAGAGTGTCAGCTTCTTTCTCGGAAAGGACGAGCGAGATCCGCTGCAGCCGATTGACGGTGGCGGCGGGCTGTTCAAGATCCCGGACCTTCTTGGCCAGCTCCAGCCGGGCAAACCACTCGACATTGTCGAAACAAAGGAGGGGGAGGAGAGCACAGACGAGCCGGCTCCGGTCGCCGCTGGGCCGCCAGACAATCCATTCCCTGAGCCTGAGGACTTGTGGCTTTTGGCAGAGCACGAGCTTGGTCCCCCTCCGCTGCCCGAGTTCAAGACATGGGCTGCGTTTGAGCACGCTGACATTGCCAATGCCGCGTCCCGGCTTGGGACGGAACAAGGCCCAAGGCTTGTCGATGCCCTCATTGCTGCCAGGGAGCCTGCGGCCGAGCTGTGCGTCTTGGGCACGCGGGAATACTGCACATGTCTTCTCGCCTTGTCGCTTGGGCGCAGCTCCGTCTTGTTTTCGTGGAACGAGAGTAGGCGGAGCTTCGAGCAGGTGCTTGCGTCAGCCAGGATATCAGGGTTTACGGCCCAAGTGCTGCGCAGCGTGGAGAAGGACTGCCTCGAGTGCGGAAACAACACCCGGTACCTGCGGGCGTTTGTCGACCACACATATTCAGCGGCCGCCTCGGCCAACACCCCATCGCGCATTGCGCTTGCCCGCGGCGTCGACGGCCTCCTCTTGACAATCCAGAGGGAGCTGGGCACGCGTGGCCATCAAGCGCACTCGCTGCTGCAGCTGCAGGCCATCGTGCAGCCTGTTGCGTCCCTCGTCAAGTTCATCCGCGGGCTCGTTTACAAACTGTCACGCTCGGCAATTGCGACTGGCGCGTCGGACGAAACGTTCCTGACGATGTTGTACCAAGAAGCCCAGTCCATGGAATACAGCGTCATCTTTGTGCGCGACATTGTCAAGCAGCTTCTGCAGGTTGTCTCGGAGCCCTGGCTGGCTTTTGTGGGCGAATGGATCGGTCTCAGCCCTAGGAGCAAGGGCACTTTGTGGACGGGGGCGTTCCAGGGCAAAGGGTTTGTCCGCTACGAAGACCGCGCCTGGGTCGACGATATGGGCACTGGGCTGGCCGAGCCTGATTACTTTTACGACGAGGAGCGAATGCCCGGTTTCATCCCCAAAGAGATGGCCAAGGATCTCTTCGAAACGGGCCGCAACCTTCGCTTCTTGTGGACAAACCACCCGGAGCACCCGCTGTCCGACCCAGACACGGTGCCACAAGCCAGGCCCCCGCCTCTGGCATGGCAGTTTGACTGGGGATCGATTCACGAGCTGGACTGCCACGCTCTCGAATATCAAAGGGACGTCGTACGGGCGCTCGCTGGGAAGAAACGGGCGCCAGAGCCGGCATCGGGCCTGCATTCTGGAATGTCTGCGTCTGAAGCAGATATCAACCGGCGTTTGCCTGACATTGAGTTTCAGTTCCTTGGCAAAACCCAAGACCAGATTGAGCAGAGCATGCAACTATCCCTTGCCAGGCTCGGCGGCCCGTGTCCTCCTCCTGCCGAGGATGGCCTTGCCGTGGTTGTCCGCCGGCAGCTGTTCAGCGGCGGCGACCGGGACGCGCTGGACATGGCTGCCCTGGACGAGTTCGCGCCTCATTGGTCACTCTTGCCGTTGCTGTCCTTTGGGCCAGCCATTGCAGCGCAGTCCCGTCTCGTCAACCGCGAATGTCTGCGCCTGTTGTTCGGGGCACACGGCCTCCGCGAGCATCTTCAGCTGCAGCGGGACTTTCAGCTTCTGGGCAACGGCATATTCTGCAGCCGGCTTTCGCACTCTCTGTTCGACCCGGACCTTGCCGGCGCAGAGCAAGGGGACGGCGTCCAGCTGTCCAGCGGTGCTCTCGGCCTTCGTCTGTCGCGACGCCACAACGGCAACTGGCCACCTGCAAGCTCCGAGCTGCGGCTGGCGCTGATGGGTGTGCTCGCCGAGAGCTACTACCAGAGCAGCGGCAGCGCCGAGAAACGGGAACTGCCGGGAAGCATGAGCTTTGCCGTGCGTGATCTGTCTCTCGAAGAGATGGACAAGTGCATGGACCCGGACTCGCTCGAGGCGATGGATTTCCTCCGGTTGTCCTACAAGCCGCCCTTGACGCTCATGTCCGTCATCACGCCAGGCATCCTGCAAAAGTACGACCGTGTCTTTATGCTGCTCCTGCGCGTGCTGCGCATGTACTATGTCGTCAACCAGCTGTTCGAGGCAGACCTGCACTCTCGCCAGCGCGCAAGCCCGCGACGGCCACGTCGCGGGGACAATGTGTCCACGCGTTTCCGACTGGAGAGCCGGCACTTTGTGGCCAACATCATGGCCTACTTCTTGGACACGGGCGTCGGGATGCCGTGGCAGCGGTTTGAGGCATGGCTGGATGCGGTACAGCAGGGTTTGGGAGGCGTCCAGGATGCCAAAGACAGGCCACAGAAGGAACACAAAGTCCAGGCAGGGCCCGACCAGCTGTGCGAGCGCCACGAGCAGGCCCTGGACGAGATTATGCTCGCGCTGCTTCTGCGGAAACGCCAGCAGCCACTGCTGCTCTTGCTCCAGAGCATCTTTGGGCTGATTCTCGAGTTCGCCAAGAGCTCGCGCGAGCTGGCAGCGGTCCTCAGCAGGGCCGCGGGCAGCCGAGGCGGCCAAGACAAAGAGGCCGAGCAGCGCGAGCGAGACGCGCGCAGGGCGCACCAGGAAAAAGCAGAGCGGCTGTACGCGTCGTTCCGCAAAAAGGTGGCCGCGTTTCTCGCCGTTTGCCGGGGCCTGAGCGAGAAGGAGGCAGACAGCGTGGCGCGCAAGGACTATCAGCAGCAGCAGCAGTACCAGGACGGGTCGCGCGCCGGCGAGGGCAGCTCGCTGTCGATGCTGCTTTTGATGCTGGACTACAACGGGTCATACTCGTCGTCGTCCGCCTCGAGAGGACGGTGATGCCCCGGACGAGCACCGGAACGGAAGTGGCGCGCCAGGCGGTCGACAGCGCGTGTTTCCGTGCCGTCTACGAGAATACGACCATGTGTAACGATATACGAGTAAGATACCACGTCCAACATCTCCGCACGCAGCAAGAACAGCTCCCCCTCCTCCAAGGTCCAACCGGCATGCTGTTGCTGCACTGCGATCCACAGCGGCACATTCAGCGGGCTCGCTCCACCAGCCCATATCACCCTCACTGGCTCTACAGACAGCCTCGTTGGATGGGGGAAGGGCTATTGTCTGTTTCTCCTCACGTCCCCTCTCCTTCAGTCTTCTTTAGGCCCAGCACCTGTGCCCCGTCACAGGCTCCCCTGTTACCCCAACTCGACGCTTCAAGCAGCCAAAGTACAGGAAGGGCGTCTGTCAAAGCATTCAAGCAGGGTGGCCCCCCTCACCAACTCCACTTCCCGAACGGAAGCTCTTCGAGAAGAAATAAAAGAGGAACCGCCCCATGCCCACAGCTCAGAAGAAGCAACAACAACACAAGGCATTGCCACGATCTCGACATGCTTTTAGGAGTGCCAGCAACGTCCCCAGAGCGATGAGGCCAGCGTTGCGGCCCAGCGACAGGCAGACACGCCTGCTGCCGGCTGCTCACACCCGCGGCCTATTGAAAGAGCCCGAGGCCAGTCTGGCTTGCGACGACGCACGCCCTCTGCCGCAACAAATCTCTCGCAAGCTATCGGATTCAGTAGCCTGTCTTTCGCTATGCTCGGCGGCGAGGCGCTACTCGTAAGACTCCGAAATAAGAGAGGGACAGGGAGCGTGCTAATTTCCTTGTCGTGTTCCTCCCTGTTTTTCTTCTTTTCCACCGTGCCATTTCTCCACGGTCCTTTGCTGGCACGCAACGCCTCTTCCATCCTGGCCGATCTAGGAAGGCAAGGCGTGCTAGACGCGTGTCTGCCAACGCAAAATGTACTTTTGCCGGACATCTTTCGTCCAGTCCTGCAGCCTGGTTTTAGCGACCTGTTTTAGTGCTGCCATTTTTCTCCTAAAAAATGACAGCTGGTGAAAATATGACAAGACAGGAGAGGCCTGCCAGCCATTTTGTTTGTTTTGCTGGGTTGTGCATGCTTGTGAGGCAGAGGAAATCAAATGGAATGTTCCGTTCTGAAGCAAGAAGATCAGGAGACAAGTCGAGTTGAGACGTCCATTCCACGACACGAAACGCAATACGCACGACTTTTTTTTCGCGCCTTTTTTTTTGTCCTTTCTTAACCCTTGCCGAGATTGGCCGGTATCAGCGACCTCGCTTCGGAGGATAATGTGTTGGCAAAGGCAAGCGGTAAAACACGGCAAAACCATTATAAAATTCAAGTGGCCAGGAAAAAGAACAGTTAAATGTAAATAAAGAAGAAAAGGAAAGAAAGGACACAGACGGCGGTTTCACCAACCGGCGTTCTCCAGCCAGCCACGTCAAGAAACGCTGTCGAATCGAAAACAGGATAATGAAATACAGCAACTGGGCAGAGGACTCTACTTTGTATGGTAACTTGCCTGCACGGCCGGCCTGGCAAAAAGACAATTGGCGATCTGCATTGGATCACCTCGGCCACTCGCCACGGAGCAGTTGGCCTCAAGACCAGGACGGAACAGAGCCTGCCGGGCGCCGGGTGACGATGGCGCGGATATAACAACTCCAGAGCGCGAGAAGAGGCGTGTACACAGCCACGACAGGTATCGATACGACGTGCGAATACGGCGGACGGTTCGCGCGTACCTCGCTGGAAATTGCTTTCGTTTTCCTTTTCCCGTTTCAGTAATTCCCAACGCCGAGCTGCGATAACAGAAGAAACGCCCACGGAGACTTTACAGCTTGGGGGGGGAGGAGGCAAGTGAAAGCGGGGGACACATGGAAGAGACGGTCAGAAAGAGAAAGAAAAAAGAAAAAAAAAAAAAGTTCATCTGGCCAATGCTTGGGACACACGTAGGAAACGAGTCACGGCAACTCGTACGTCGTACACCACCAGGAAAATAGGCCCTTCCCGACTCGTCCTTGTACATGAGCGAGCCTGTCCTTCGTACGTGTCGTATGCAAGGCCATGCCAAGCCAGGCGTGCAGCACCGGCGTCTTGCTCGGAGCAAATGGGACGACTACGCGGTTCGGTGTTTGGTATCAATTCATGGGAACGAGAAGAAAGGCAGACGGCACACTACATTGCCACGTCTCGTGTGAAGTATGGGCACGAATGAATCATTCCGTACATATATATATTTGGTTTTTTTTGTTGTTTATGTCTTTGAATTCAAGTGCAGCACTATGGTTTCTTTCACACGAACAAGAGGGAGAGTCGAACAGAATAAATCAGGATAAATCAAATACATATAGAAGCTGCTGGGTTCTCCGTCTTCTCGTCTCGGTTCTCGGTTCCAAGATACTTTCCACGCCGTCTTTTGCTGTCTGCCAACACATACGAGTTCTATGCAATCAATGCACGCCGACTTCTCTCTGCATTGCATCTTGCAGGCCATTAACGTGCTCGTACCCATAGCGGCATACGTCGCAATACTCGTACTGGGCCGGGTGCCGGTATTAATAGCGGTCTGACCCCTGTAGGATCAATCACAGCTGCCGCCACAGCCCAGGCGTCATTAGCTTTACTTCACGAGCAGCCACAGGACACTGCAATGTGATATCTGAGCAGGCAAAACGAAAGTGGTGTATCTTACGTATCTTACAAAAGCATCATAAAGAGCCAGACGAACAGGGGCAGCTCTTCCGCGTCGTATCTGCCTGCCGAGACTTCAGGGGGTGATGAAGGTGATCAAAACATTTCCAGCGTCAATATCACCGACAAATCAAATCGCCTCGCTGCATTATTACAGTGCATGCCTTCTGGAGGTTGGCGACTTCTGCCTGGCAGTGCCGTGCGGTTACGGCGGTATGCTTGCCCTTCTTTCGGATCTCCCGACCCATCCACCCCGAGCTGCCACCCCTTTTCTTTTTTCTTTTTTCCACTACCACGTATCGTCTCTTCGTATTGTCTCTAATTAATAACTCACAGGGAGGTGCGGGAAATCATTAGTGCTACACTACAGTGCAAAGTACGCCCTGAGCATCAAGTTCGAGTTCGAGTTCTGTCGCTCTCGCTTTGGGCATCCCTTTTGGTCTTTGTGTACTTCTCAGCTTTCTTCTCGACGTTTCGTCCCCTCCTGCAGGCTTCTACGATACAGGACGGGCCGGACGAAGGGTGATATTCGCTAGTGCTGTACTCGTATGTACAAGCAGAGGCACTGTGTGCATGTGACGCTTTTTCGAAATCATCCGTGTATTCCTACGGTATGACCCCGGCATATTTTCCTTGTCTTTTCTCATCCTGAATTTTGTGCCCTCGCCCGTGATGCCCAACGCGGAAGGTGAGGGATGAGCAGTGAGACAGGTGTGGCTGCATGCCTACACATGGCTGGACATTCCTGCAAACCGCCTTTCACCGCCTTGCGCTTTTTTTTCCTCCTCTCCGGAGTTTCTTGCTTCCAGTTCCTCAGTCCAGGCTGGGATGGGGGACTGACGACACTTTGTTGTTGTAGCGCGTCTGTCCGAATGATACTCTTATGCCGTGCTGTCCCTGTTCTTCCACCTCTTCAAACGAGTCTCGTCCCCTTCTGGGACGTCAGAAAAGGGTTGGAGACGAATACGACGGCCTCGTAGGAAAGCTGTGCACGTTGTGTTTTAACTGCCCACGCTGTCTTGTCTCATTCGAGGCTGCCGTTGGCTGCTGTCTTGCGCGACTCACGCTTGCTTTACAGCTTCGTGTTCAGAAGCTTCCAACCTGGGGAAACAGCTCATGTGGATATCGCACGCCCTTTTCTCCGTTCTTATTATGGAGACACGACGCCCGCACGTTTCTCGTCTCCGTAATCGCTGCACTGACGCAGTCGGCGTTCCCTTTTTCGCTCCAGCGTTTGGCGGCGAGCCCACCCACGCTGCCCAGAGCACTGGGAGCGCCGTCCAGTCCGGCGGTCAAAGGCCAAGGCCTCGTCGAAACGCCGTGTCGTATGTGTCGTATGTCGTGTCGTACGTCGTCTGAATTGACAGCATCTGCTGTACCTCGGCTGTTGTGCTTGTGTTTGCTTTGCCTTTTTGGGCGCCTTATTTGTTTTTGACTCTTCTCTTTATTTTCCTGCATTCTGGCGTCCTGCCCCCTCCCCTGCCGCCCTTAATTCAGCTTCGCATAGTGAAAGACGTCCGTAAGATACTCGTATACAGGGCCAGATGGATTTGATTTCCTTCCCGCCGGAAGCGCGGTGATTATTATTCAATGTGACAGGCGACAGGGAAACCGAGCAGGACGACAATAATGATATTATTGATACGCAAAATCCCGGCTGATCTTTGTCCTTCCATTGCGGTACTTGATATTACAACCACTCCCAAGACAGCACGGTAGTGTTCTTTTTGTCGTGCAGCACTTTTCATCCATGAAAAAAGGTGTGCTCGATGCTCGCTGGCAAACGGCCGTGATCGGCCCCAGACACACCCCCCGTCCGTTCTCTTCTTTGTTTGCGTCTCCCACACATCACATTTGTTACAGTCATGGCCACCATGTAATAGCCCTTGCCAGTCCACGTTGCAGAGGGAGTGGGCCGTGGCTTCATGAGCTTGCTACCTTCTCGTTGTGCATCATCTAGAAAGTAAATCTTGCAGACGAAAAACAAACAAAAAAAAAAAAAAAAAAAAAAAAAAAAAAAAAAAAATTGACACTTGTACATATACGGAAAACCTCTCCGTATCTCCCCGTGCATATACATAAGAAACACCTGCCACATAACTCGCGTCTTCTCCAGCTGCACAACTCCGCACACAGTTGTGCACTGTTGCGATGCGCAGACTCGGGTTCCTTTTTGGCCCCCAACCACTCTTTACGAGTACAACAGCCAGTCGCACATGCTGCCCATACCAACAGCCCTGGCGCCCACGTCCATCCCGCGCCGTAGTATGTATTACTCGGTACGCCTACGAGTAACTCGTACATAGTGGAGTCCCTTTCCTAGTGCGAGCTTATTGCCAGGCTCGGGGCCATCTCGTGGCTGTCGCATTTTGGAGAAGAGACCCGGAAGAAAATGTATCCACACAGAGAAGGCTGCCTGCCCACAAAAAGAAGAAACAGACTGCCTTTTGCTTCGAGGCAGGACAAGATGTCGGACGGCAGCGTCTTGATGTGCAGCCGCCGAGCAATGGCTGGCTGGCTGATCGCGTCTGGTCAGAAGATGGCATGACCCCCTCTCCCAGCCGCTGCCCTTCGGCGTCGAGTCTCCCGGCGCTGACGCGGCCTGGCTGAGAGTGCAGTGTCTTGCTGTCGTCTACGAAACGGAATACTGCAGTCTTTTTGAAACGGCATGGCTGCTGACCGCCTTTCTGTCCTTCCGGTGTGGCATGCGCTGCGTTCCTCCTTTGCGTCCTCCTTTCCGACGCTGGGGGTGCTTGGCTCCGGGTAATGAGGAGCCTTCGTACGACAATTGCGGCGTAATACCGCGCCAGCGAAATAGGGGGTGTGTGAGAAATGTCCCACTCCATAACCAAAGCACGCAAGGACGTCCCTAACGGGCAATTATCCGCGCCTCGGCAAAGCGGTTGAGCGGGTTTTTTACTTTTTCCCTGTTATTTCCTTGCTCGAGCTTTGCGTTGTCCAATTTCTCTGCCGCGCCCGTTGGCTATGGTTTCTGACCTTTGCTCCGGATGCCATCTGGGCGGAAGAAGGCAGCCAGCGTCGCGTTCTCTCACAGACAGTTCACAGATGCAGCTCCTCGACAAGCACGAATATCTGCTCCGTATTAATGCAGTGGGTGAGTGGGCTTTCCGCCCCTCCAAGACCCTTCGAAGCGGCTGGCCCCCATTCATACCCATCAATATCCGTCGATGCCCAGTAATAATACCCAGTCTTATCCCAGCACAACCCCGTTGGAAGTGCTTCTCCGTTGCTTTCCTCCAAAACCCACCCATCCATTCTCGAATACTTAGGGCCGTTCCCTGCAGACGGTCTTCTAGAAGGCTTCCTCGAGGCCCACGTTTCCCGCCGTGGCTCCGCTGAACAAGGTTCATGCTGTGCTACGTCCAAATCTATATGGGTGTTTGTGCGAGGTTTCTGTATATGTACGAGTACGAAGTACGAGTAATACACATACGAAGCATGCAATGTACTCGTAATATGTACTTGGAAGCAGGCAAAACTGGAAGTAAACGGTCTGCATCAAATAGCAAAATGTTTCTAAAATCGCCACCGTGGCGGTAAGAAGAACGGGTGGGAGATGGTCACCTGGCTTTTTTTGATGACTGCTGTTGGCTCGTATTTAGAGACCTTTTTTTTTTTTTGTTTTGCCCTTTATGCACAACTCATATTTTGCAAAAAAAAAAAAAAAAAAAAAAAAAAAAAAAAAAAAAAAAAAAAAAATTTTTTAAATTAAAAAAAAAAAAAAAAAAAGTAAAAAAAAAAAAAAAAAAAAAAAACAAAAAAAAA